>BKCP01004483.1:138379-163028 GCA_008636005.1 Striga asiatica | reverse complement strand
AAAAAAAAAAAAAAAAAATGACACAAGTTAAGTTGCATATGATGTTACGATAATTTGATGGAGCCATCGGATGGCTCCGTTACATAGCCATTCATCACTTTATGGACTGACATATGTCCAATGTGTATTTAAAGGAAAAATTCAATTTTAGTCCGCTAACTTGTCCATTGTTCACTTTTGGTACACTATCTTTCCCCTTATCAGAAATGGTTCATTATGTTACACTTTTCATCAGTTTTAGTACACTAATCCCGTGGCCCGGGATTACGAGATGCCAAATCAGGTTTTTATCCTATTACGTCAATATTTTATCCCTCCACGTAGTTCCAATCCCGGTCCACGTCATCATGTAATCCCGCCAACTGGAGTACCGTACTAAAACTGATGAAAAATGTAACATAATGGACCATTGTTTATGAGGGAAAAAATAGTGTACCAAAAGTGGACTATGGACAAATTAGCGGACCAAAATTGAATTTTTGCCTGTATTTAATGCAGGACGTTTCAATACACCATTTGTGAATAACTATGGATGTCTTCATAAGTCGAGTCATCCGATTGCTCCATAGCAAAAGCGGGTGAAGTGACCAAATTATAGTCAATTTCGCTGAACAAATTGATTATGGAAACCAAATAAAGTTTCAATATGAAGATTACTTTTTTATGACAAATATATGTATTCCAAATTAAGAATGGAAATAAAAATATTTTTATGAAAACATGTTCTATAATTTTTGTGTATTTATATATTATTTTATTAATATAAATGAGAATAAAAAATAAAATATATTATAATATAAATTTTAATAATATATGGTAAACCGTATTTCATGTTATCTATATATTTATTGTTTAGAATGCAACTTATTTTTTTAACGTATCGCATACTACTACATAGGACATTAATTGGCACGTTTTGTAATTTCTTACCTTTATTTTGTGATTAGTCTAAAGTGTGATCACGGTTTGCTAGAAATTCTTTTTAGTTTAATAGTCAACGATATTATTTATGCATGCGACTGACTTCAACAGTTGAACTGTAGTGAGTTGGGTCCTCATAACAACGATTTTTTAAAATATAAGGCTCTTTTACCAAACATACATTTTAATTTTAGGTGTGAATATATATCTCAACTCAAAACACAAATAAATTGTGGCGGGCATAGCATAACCATTTTTATTTTTTTTTATAAACAAGAACGGAATAATAACATGATATTATAAAATAAAAGTACAAATTGTTGTATTTTCTCTGTATTTATGTGTGCGAATTATTAATTTATAATCAGTTTATTATTATTATTATTATTATTATTATTATTATTATTATTATTATTATTATTATTATTATTATTATTATTTTCAAATGAGCCTTGTTAGTAGAGATGTGAAATTTGAGTAATAGTAAAAAATTGTATAGTTCAATTTAAAAGAGAATAGTGTAAAACTAATATTTTTTTCTAATTTGAAAATAAGTGTAATAATTGAAAACATAAAAATCAATGGTCAATGTTATAGCTTAAGAATGAATTTTGCGTTTGAAAGTTGCCAAAATCAAGAAAATTGCATTGCAAAATTTAAATTAATTAGTATAAGCGTCCATCTAGATGACACGAGGATCATGCAAATCATGCATTGGGATGCCATGCTGAGAGCTTTCAACGACCACGTCATTTGACTGTCACCCCTATTAATTAAAAAAATCAGACCATTAATTAATTATAATGAATTTCAACCAAATGCATATACATTAATTTACATCATTTACGTAATCGTAATTGATATCACCGATTAGAAAAAAAAAATAATAATAAAGTAAAGTGCAAGCAGTGGTCAATGGTATGCATACTATTAAAGAAAAATAAATAAATAAATAAATAAAAAGCTTGTAGTAAGGCAATACAATGCATGTTTCAGACGCTGGCTCACTCACTATAAATAAGCGCCTCCTACCACCCGTTCAATCACCACATTCACAACTCAAAATCAATCACAATTTACCTACGCACAACACACATATATATTATATATAAAAATCATTATTTAGTGAAAAATGACGCTTTCGACCTCGGCCGCTTTAGCCGTTGCCTTAGCTTCCGCCTTTCTCCTCCATCTCTGCCGATGCCACCCTAACAATAATAATCCGTCTCCTTATTCCCCGAATTGCCCCCCTGATGCTGAACCTGACCTAGTCGCTTTCCCTTTGAATCTCGAGTACTTGGAGGCCGAATTTTTCTTGTGCGGCGCTCTCGGCTATGGGCTCGACACAGCATCTCCCGGCCTCAGCAACAAAGGCCCAAAGCCCATCGGCTGCCAGAAGGCCAACCTAAGCCCGTTCGTCAGAGATATCGTCACCCAAATGGCTTATCAGGAAATCGGACATCTCAAGTACGTAACTTATATATATATATATATATATATATATATATATATATATAGTTAAATTAATTAATTGAGGTGGTTTGATTAATATAATATGCATCGTATATCAATAGGGCAATAAGACAGACTATTCAGCCTTCTAATCTTGCATTCCCGAGGCCGCAGCTTAATCTGAGTTCAGCGGTATTCGCAAGTATTATGAACAACGCCTTTGGAGGGAATAATAATGAACTCAATTCGTTCGACCCTTACGCTAACGACTTGAACTATCTTATTGCATCCTACGTCATCCCTTATGTTGGATTAACCGGATATGTGGGGGCACTGCCTTGCATCATCAGTCCAATTTACAGAAGGGTAAATTAATTAATTAATTAATTAACCATATATATATTTGAACTGTATATAGATTAATTGACCATAAATTAATAACTCTCATTCATGTGCTCTTTTTGTGGACAGCTGGTGGCGGGGCTTTTGGCGGTGGAATCGGGCCAAGATGCGATTATAAGGCAAATGTTGTACGAAAATGCCGAGACAATAGTAAGTGGATCCGGATTCTACTCGGTGGCCAATTTTACCCAAAAGATTTCGGAACTGAGGGACAAGCTGGGAGGACGAGGGCACAAAGACGAGGGTATATTAGTCGACCCGAAAGATGGTGCGGAGGGAAAGATATCCGGGAATGTGCTTGCCGGTGATGTTAATTCGGTGGCTTTTGACCGAACCCCGGAAGAGATTCTCGGCATTGTGTACGGGAGCGGAGACATGTGCGTGCACGGTGGACTTTTTCCCCAAGGAGGTAATGGGAATATAGCGAAAAAATGTCGCAAAAGGCGAAACTGATCAAAATAAATAATTTAAATGAAATTATGATTGTGTTTGTGTTGTTATATTATATATACTAAATAATCAAAGAGTGTGTTTTGGTACTGTGTCTTTTATTTTTATTTTTGATGATTTGGGAGTCTTAATTTGTGCTAGCTGATCGGCTTGTGATCAGAATATGTGTCGTTTCATTGTTTCATCGTTTTCTATATCTTTCTTATTATGAATAATGATAATGTATTGTATGGTATCACCAAGTATGAATCGAGTTTGCTGATTATAAAAATTTGATTTGTGGCGATTAAATATGAAAATTAACTTTGACTAAATTATTTCTATTGTAAAAGTAACACAAGATTCAAATTATTGGAAAAAAAAAAAGAAAAAAGAAAGAAAAGAAAGGAACTAGACAGACATTTGCAGAATCAATGAAGTGGTGTGTGCAGAACACTATTCTTTTTCTCTGGATCTGTTATTTTAACTATTTAATGTGAATTCGAGTCGTATGACATCTGTTTCCATGAAACCGATGTTAAATGTCTTCATTTATATCGGTTTTTAAATGAAAAGATGTTAAACGTTTTCATTTACAACTATTTTAACAATAACCGATGTGCATAAAACGTTATTCACATTGGTTTTTATGAAAAGAAATCTAGTGTCATGACATCAATTTTTTATGAAAACCGATGTAAATATTTTTTTTATCAAATTGATTATTCATATTTTTGGGGCTCATTTTTTCCCTTATGGCATCGGTTTTTTAAAAATCAATGTGAACATATGTTTTTTCACATCGGTTCAAAACCGATGTAAAAAAAGCAGACTTTTAACATCGTCTGTTTCAACGTCGCTTTCAAAAAGGAGTTTTAACCGATGCAAGCATGTTTTTTAACCGATGTTAAAAGTGTTTTTTTTCACTATGTATCTTTCACTCTATTGAGAAAATCCACGAGAGCTTATAGTTCAAGAAGAACGAGGAGAACTAGGAGCAATCGTATGAAGACAATTTCGAGCCTACTCTAGGTGGAGGAGGTCAACAACTTCAATGTTAACAATCTCTTCCAGCCAATGCCAAGAAGAAGTACGTATGCTTTCAAAACCAGCAATGAGTACGAAGCGATGCAAACGACACATACAGGCATATCATCTGACCGAAATAGAGATTCCCACGACCAAACGCAATTCCCGATCCCGGTAGGGAGTGGCACTGCATCTACAGGTATGTCTTCTACGTTATTTTAGTACTCTCGTGAAAACCGTAGAAGAAAACTAGATGAATTTGTTTCTGCTTCGTCTCTTCCAATTTTGTTGATTCTCATTTATATGAATTTTTTCAAATGGTTTTAAACCCGGCTGCGTCTCGGGTTCTACGTACTATTATCAATTGTGGTATTCAAACAATTATAAGTGTGAAAAAAAATAACTTTGGCTCAAACTTTTAAAGCCTTAAACCAAAGAATTTTATTTTTTGTGTCATTTGGTCCAACCATTGGTAAGATAATTTTATATGGAAATTACTCGTCGTTAGGTACATGATAGTTTTACATTACAAAAGTGTTTAATTGCTTATATGGATTTCCTAATGCTCACATTGCTTCTAATTTCACTTGTTTAATTTCACGTGTCTTGAATAGTCATAGAATCGGTAAAAAGAACTTTTTTCCATTTCTTTTGATAATGCAAGTGCCAATCATGTATCTAAAATAGAGCTTAATGAAATTTTTGTCCCCTTTTAATATTTATGCATTTTTTTTTTTTGTTTATAACACCAGCCATTTATGATATTTAATAACTTATGAATAACATATAATAAAATTATTAATTAGTATGCAAAACATCAGAATCGGTACTGACGCCTCTTTGGTATCGTGTTATCGTATCTATCGTATCAATTGCATAATTTATTAATTCATTCTAAATTTAAAACATTATTAAGCTTATTATGCTATAAATATGCATAATGTAATAAACTAATTTAGAATATTAATATAATATCATGTGTTATAAATATTTACTTCACGAATCACAAATAATTTTTATTTCATAAAATAAAGTATATTTTAGAAAGAAAAATAAAACTAATTTTTTTAGATCAACTTGGCTGATTGAATTAAGTTATTGCCTAGGTTTATTGGGTGGTTTTTAGGTCTTTGGTAAGGTGGCCCAACAAAAAAAAGAATGACACAGCTGAGTTGCATTCAAGGTGACCAAATTAAAGGTCAATTTTGCCGAACAGATCGATTATGAAAATTAAATAAAAGTTTCAACATTAAGATTACTTTGTAATATTGCTTTGTTATGATAAATATATGTATTCCAACTAATTGAATTAAAAATGCTTTTATGAAATCATGTTGTATAATTTATGAGCATTTATATATTATTTTATTAATATTTATGAGAATAAAATATATTATATTATAATTTTAATAATATAGGATAAACCGTAATTCATGTTATCTATACATTTAATTTATAACACAACTTAGTTTTTAGAGTATCGCATACTACTTGTAGCATTTTTCACATTAATTGACACTTTTTGTAATTTCTTACCCTTATTTTGTGATTCAATAATGCTATGAGGACATCCAGTTTTACAACTCAAATGACAACTGCATACGTGTAAAGTAAATCTTGACTTATTTAATGTACAAAATAAAAAAATAATCACTAAACCATCTTCAATTATAAGACTCACACAGGCCACAACGAAACAAAACCTAGCAGGAAGTAAGGAACCATCTTCAATTCCAATTCAGGGAGAAACATACCTAGCACGAGAGATAATCGGGTAAAATTGTTTATGTGCTTTCCCCGATTTCCAGATTTGATTTTTTATTTCGGTTTTTTGGGTGCAAACAACGTCAGCCACCTTCGTGGTGACCAACAGTGTCGCCCGCAAGGTCCTCTCCGGCAGGGGGTACAGGGAGTACAGGCTCGGGGACTACTCGAATTGGCTGCAGAACAGGGTCAACGACCACTGGGGCCGGGTTAGGAGCTATTTGGTTGACAGTAACATTTGTCAGAGGCTGCTTCAGGCTTGTTCGACCCCGGTGGACGATTTTTACCGAGAGCATCTATCTGCGCTTCAGGTATAGTTATTTTCTTATTTTTTCTTTGAAATATTCTTCTGGGTCGATGGATTTTTGTTAAATTGTTCATGGGTTCTTGAGTATTTGTTGATATCTTGAGGATTTGTGTTAAATTGTTCTTTGGTTCTTAAATATTTTTTGATATCTTGAGTTGTTTGAGCAGTGGTGTATAAGAATTTTTTATGGTGTTCTGGGTGTTTGGTTCTAGATTTCACTTAATTTCATATGAATTCTTCATATACACTACATCAAGAAAAAGGAAAAAAAGGGATACTGTAGAGAATCAAATATTGAGAGGTTTGAGATGATGATTCTTGCTTTGATTATAAAGATTGAGATAAAACAGATATGTTATCAACAGTATGTGCAGTGTAGACAATGAAATCTATATTTTGGAAAATAGAAACTTTTGCTCCAGAATCTTTCTTTTTGCTTTATGTTGTGTTAGGTTGATAAAAAGTTGAGTGCCTTTAAATTGGTTTCTCCCATTATTAGCTTGGGAAAGTGGCTTTTCTGCATCTGACTATTCTGTAAAATTCTTCCTTCTTATTATCCACTGCCTGACATGATTATCTTGCAAAATGAATTTTTGAATATGGTCCATTTTTTTTCCTTGTAATTTTAAAGTTTGACCCCATCTTAAGAAGTGACAATTTGCTTAAACCATTGCTTGCTAGTAGTTCAACTTCAAATTGAAGTTCATTTTTCCTTTCTAAAATATGGTTCTAGTAAGTAAACTATTTCTTTTCCCCTATAGCCTAGCACTTAACCATAGTTTTTTCACATTGAAATTTACCAGTCTGGATGTTGTAAGCCCTCGAATGATTGCAACTTCACGTACGTGAGCCCAACAAACTGGACACGGCCACAAACACCAGCTTCTAGCAACCCAGACTGTGCTCGGTGGAGCAATGAGCCGAGAGTGCTCTGCTATGGCTGCGACTCGTGCAAGGCTGGCCTTCTCGATAACATCAAGACCGACTGGAAGAGAGTTTCCGTTATAAACATCGTTTTCCTTGTGTTCTTAATCATTGTTTACTCGGTTGGGTGTTGTGCATTTAAGAACAACCGGGAGGACAACAGTGCCTGGAAACGTTATCCTTGAGGGGAATGGAAACCAATTTAGTAGGGTCTTAGATTTGTGTTTGTTCTCTGATGTATTATTGCAGATGTATTATTGCAGTTTGAAGTTCATGTTTTTACTTCATTTCATGCCCAATGGTTATCTGAATAATGCAATGAAGGCTATTTGTGTTGGAATATATGGTTGAACTCATTTTTTATGCAAGAATGATATGATATTTTTCATTTCCAACTGTGCTTTGTGCAAAATGAAAGTGATTATCTTTGTCCATATAAAGTAAGCAACCTTGTGTAGTGTAACCCTTGAGCATAAAAATTCAAAGGTTGTAAGATTCCTTCAATTAACAGAGATAAGAGAATCTTGAAACTAACCTTTTAATGTTACAAGATCTTACTCACACAAACTGGAATACTGATAAATTACTCCACACATTAAGTGCAGATAATCGATACACAAAAAATATGTTGTAAGGACAATAGGTCCCATAAAAAGCTGCTCATTCCATGCAGCTCAAGCAGATATCACCCAAGGTGCTATACACTATTAACTCTCACATAATGTAAACCACATCATTCCATATTTATAAAATAAATAACAAACGTGTAAAAAAAAAGATGCTAGTGGAATCAAACTGCACTCACAAACCAATTCAAAAAGCGTTCAAATCAATTCAAAACAAGTCCACAAGAACATTACTAGGGAAAAACGAAATTGAAATCAAAGTCACATGTCCACAAGAACATCATTGGGAGACGACATAAGTTTCAAGTACTGAAATCCAATCAAAATAAATAATCACACCAAATGACACACCAATTAGCAAAGCCAAAACTTCGTCCAAGATCGACCATTCTGCTAGTCTAGGTATGGATGTTGGTTAACTATTGACGACTTCGACGTTTTGTCCCCCTCATATGTTGCCAGCACATTAGTTCCCCAATTAGGAACAAAAGAGGGTATAAATAACTCCTGTGAATATGACATTGGAGCTAAGGTGGGAAGATTAGCCTGCACCATTGGTTGAACATATGTGGCACTTTCATGTGGTTTAGAGGATGCCATATTTTTTTGTTTTGACGAGACCTACATAGTCAAGATATAAGATTAATAAACTTAAATATATAAAATGATGATCTAACATAACCATATATAGATTACAATTTACCTTTAATTTCTTAGAAATCTTTTCTAGTGCCCCTTTTTGACGTAATTTTCGGGGAGCTCCTTTTCTTTTCACGTGATTTGGATCAGAAATTTTTGGTCCCAAAATTGTATCCACTCCTCCATTAACAGAATCTACCAAAATACTTTGGTCCAAATTAGATTTTCCTTCACTTCTTTGATCCATATTCATTAAATCCAAATTATTAGATACAGATCCGATCCACTCCATAAGCTTACTTGCTCTCACATCATCATTCGCCACCTTGTCGGCCACCACTGCAAAAGCACGACACAAATTATCATATCGTAATTGATCAGGTGTCGAGATCCAACCATCATAGTTGATCTTCACCCTTTGGTATGATCTACACACATCTCTTCTCCACCTCCTCAATATATACATGTCAGGAACGGACGTCACATCATTGCGAATCAAAACTGTGATAGCATGTTTGCAAATTATCCCTCGAAACTCAAATAAATGACAACTACAAACAAAGTTTCCTGATTCCTTTTGAGTTTGAACAATGTAGAATTTTTTATATTTTTTTCCATTGCAAATAACATCCTCCTGAACCATGTATTTATGTCCCCGTAAGAATTTCTCACATCCATCCTCTTTGGATATAATCTCACAGTAAACCATACCTGTAAATTGAGATTGAAATTCCTTGAACTTATTGATGGTGTAAATGGCTTGAAATTGTTTTTCTAATTCATACAAAGTAGCACATGGAACCATCGCCGAATATGACTTACAGTCAGCCTGAATCTCCTTCTCCACTTTACTACGCAGTGCCCTCTCGTATTGTTCAACAAATTGCTTCAATGTTGTTTTAGCATTGACATATCCATCAAAAAATGCATTAATACTCTCACTACGTTGTGTTGTCGACATCCCCGCCCAGAAACTCGTCTTCAGAAAGCACGGAACCCAACGATTTCTTTCACCATAGAGGCTAAACAACCACTCATTCTCGTGTAGTTCATACAAGTGAACCATATTGATCCAACCCTGCTCAAATTCTTCTGGACTTTGAGATTCATAAACCACTTCATGAATTGTCGACATGATAGCACCTTTTTGCGGATGACCACCAAATTTCTCAGGCAACTTTTTTAGTATATGCCACAAACACCATCTATGCCTCGTGTTCGGAAAAATTGTTTGGACAGCATTTTTCATTGCCCTATCTTGGTCTGTTATTATTCCGATGGGAGCATGTCCCTCCATGCACTCAAGCCATGTTTTAAAAAGCCATTCGAAAGTGTCTGTATCCTCGCTAGATATTAAGCCACATCCAAACAGCGTAGAATGACCATGGTGGTTAACACCTACGAAAGGGGCGAATGGCATATCATACTTATTTGTTAAATACGTGGTATCGAACGTCACTACATCACCGAACTCTTGATATGCTTTTCTACACCTATTATCAGCCCAAAATACGTTTTTCAACCGAAACTCCTCGTCCAAGTCAATGCTAAAGTAAAAACCCGGACAATTAGCCTGCATTTTAGAAAAGTAAGACTGAATTGCAGCTGCATCCCCTTCTCCGAGTCTCAAACGTCGAACCTTAGCAATATAATTTCGGCAGTCCTTCTCAATAAATGACATCTTTTCATACCCACCAGCCTCTACAACAGCCGAATTAAAGCTTTTATGTAAAGGAATTCCAGCTACATCATTCACCTCAAGTCGTCGTTTAATATTGGTGCTTAACTGACGATGGCAACGATATAATCTTGATTTAGAGGGACTTATAGCATGATTATGCTCGAGATGGACACCTGTAATTTTCCACGTCCCCGTAATATCCGAACAAGCTGTCAACCGAGCTTCACACCCATTTTTAATGGTGGGTTGTGGTTTGAAAGTAGCGGAAGTTGATTTCATTTTTTGTCCCTCTCGGCTACAAGTAAACATTGCATTTTTTATGACACCGTCTTCGTCTTTCCTTGAACTTCTCTTTCTAACTGAAAAACCCACACGAGCGGCATATTTTTTGTAAAATTCAAACACTTTGTCGTAATTTTGGAACTTCATTCCAACCACTGGCACAGATGTTTCATCTTCAATGGGTACTCCAATGTGCAATTCACTTTCAACAACATCCTTTGTAACTATCTCATTACCTTTGAAACACTCATTCTCCACCAACTGCTTTTTTCTTTCTTCATTATAATTGAGCCCAGAAACTTGGTTTCCTACATAACATTAGGATTATTATTAGATAAAGAAATTATAGAAAATCTGAAGGAAAAAAAAAAAAAAGAACACCATCGAATAAACTGAAAAAATCAATCAATTATCACCACTGTCAAAAGCTACACACAAAGTAATGAATGGTTTACCTGTGTCATTTGTCATCATATTTCTCCACAAGAAAAGAGTACCACGAAACGATTGGTCACCACAAAGTCGGTTGACGTTGTTTGCACCCAAAAAATCGAAATAAAAAATCAAATCTGGAAATCGGGAAAAGCACAGAAACAATTTTACCCTGCTAGGTTTTGTTTGGCTGTGGCCTGTGTGAGTCTTTTAATTGAAGATGGTTTAGTGATTATTTTTTTATTTTATACATTAAATAAGTTAAGATTTACTTTACACGTATGCAGTTGTCATTTGAGTTGTAAAACTGGATGTCCCCTATAGCATTATTGTTTGTGATTAGTTACTAATATGCACCATGGTTTTGTAACATGTGTGCCAGTAACTCTTTTTACTTTAATATTAGCCCTAGTAATAGTATGCACTTCCATTTGAAAGTGGGACGGCTTTCCAGTCAACGGTATTATTTACAGCATGCTTTGTATTATTTACAGCATGCGATGACGTGAACAGTTGAACTGTTACGAATCACACGGGTGACATAAGTCTTCATAAATCATAACAACGATTTTTTTTTTTTAAATATAAAGCTCTTCACCAAACTTACATTTTAATGTTATGTGTCAATGTGTGAATATCTCAACTCAAAACAAACATAAATTGTGGCGGGCATAGCATAACCATTTTTTTTTATAAACAAGANTTACAATTTACAACACGTTATTATAAAATAAAAGTACTAATCGTATTTCTATTTTTATGTTGGCCGAGTTAGTAGAGATGTGAAGTTTGTGTCATGGTGACCTAGACCTATTAAAATAATTCCAATTTTAGATAACTATCTTTGAACTATCGATCTGAAGTTAGTATGGAGTATGGAGATGTAGAAGATAGTGTAAATAAGAATATTTTAGATATCAGATGAAGAAGAAGAAGAAGAAGAAGAAGTATCTAATTATACCTTATCCCTATTTATATTGTCATTACATTGGTGCCCAATTAATTGTGCATCTTGGTGCCCAATAATTCTTGTTGCCAAAGAGCTGCTCGAAAGTACAATGGGCTGCCCCAATGACTGTGCGAGGGGTAAAGCTGGTTGACCGGGGATCTGTCCGAGATTCGTCCTTATCCTTATAGTTGTTCTTATCTTGATGTGTTCACACTACTGATGCTCTTCAGGTCCTTCACCTTGCCCTAGATCGAAGTGCGTCTCATGACTCGTCTAGGTCTCTAAGTCTCACTGTCAGCTTACCATTAGGTGATTAACTAGGATGTAAGCAAAATATTTAGGTATGTCGAGTTGTAATACTATCTCGCTAAAACCCTTACTAGGTCGAGTCGTAACATTGGGAATTTTAGGTAATTACCTTGGTGACAAGCACGTCGGAGATGAAGTGCAGACCTAAATGGTGACCCGGTGAGGTTGAGCTAGCCATTTCTCTAGTTATATCAATGTGAGTAATGGTTAAAAATTGTAAAATTGATTTTAAATAGAATATTGTAAAAATAATTTTTCTTTTTTAATTTTGATGATCATTATAATAATTGAAAATAATAAAATCAATGGTCAATGTTATAGCTTAAGAATGAGTGGCGTTTGAAAGTTGGTAAAGTCAAGAAAATTGCATTGCAAAATTCAAATTAATTAGAATAAGCGTCAATGTAGATGACACGAGGATAGTGCAAATCATGCATTCCGATGCCATGCTGAGAGCTTTCAAAGATCACATCATATTTTTCACCCCTTTTCGTTAAAATAATCAGACCTTTAATTAATTCTTATTAATTTCAACCAAATGCATATAAACATATTCAATCATTTCGTACATGTCATCGCCGATGATTAAGCACAATAAAATTAACTGCAAGCAGTGGTCAATTGGCATACGTCCAATTATTAAAAAAAATATATATATATATATATCAACAACAAAAAGAAACGCAATAAAGAAAAACAATAGGTGCATATATATAAGAACTATCATCTTCTTCAATCACCACACTCACAACTCAAAATCACTCAGAATTTACATACACACATATATTTTATATATAGATAATTATTTGGCGGAAAATGACACTTTCGACCTCGGCCGCTTTAGCCGCCGCCTTAGCTGCCGTCTTTCTCCTCCATCTCTGCCGCGGCCACCATGACAATAGTACGGCTTCTTCTTACCCGAATTGCACCCATCTTGATTCCGACATAGTCGCTTTCCCTTTGAATCTCGAGTACTTGGAGGCCGAATTTTTCTTGTGCGGCGCTCTCGGTTATGGGCTCGACAAAGCATCTCCCGGTCTCAGCAACGGAGGCCCAAAGCCCATCGGCTGCCAGAAGGCCAACCTAACCTCTTTCGTCAGAGATATCGTCACCCAAATGGCTTATCAAGAAATCGGACATCTCAAGTACGTAACTTATTGCCATGAATCATTCATATATACATGTAGTTAAATTCACAAGTAAATTACAATTTTTGTCCAGTATGTTTCATTACTTTAACTATTTCGTCTTCTTTGAGTTGCGTTTTTTATTTTTGTCCTGTATGTTTGAAAAAAAGATACAAAAAAATCATTTTTGCAACAAAAAGGTCCTTTATGTTTCGCAAAAAAATATTCCAGTTTCGTCCCTTATGTATGAAAATGACCTTTTTATAACCGTTTTTCAACCATACGGGACGAAAATCAAAAATATAATTCGAAGAGGACGAAAAAGTTAAAGTAGTGAAACAGAACTAAAATTATAATTTATTCTAAATTAACTAATTGAGGTGGTTGATTAATATAATATGTATGTATACCTATATACATAGGGCAATAACACAGGCGCTACGGAATTCAGGGCCTAATCTTACATTCCCGAGGCCGCAGCTTGATATTCGGCCCGAGGTATTCGCAACAATTATGAACAACTCCTTCGGAGGGAATAATAATACACTCGACCCCCCATTCGACCCTTACGCTAACGACTTGAACTATCTTATTGCATCTTACGTCATCCCTTATGTTGGATTAACCGGATATGTCGGGGCACTGCCTTGCATTCTCTTCAATCAACCTTTCAGAAAGGTAAACCATTATGTAAAACTATAGATTGAAACATATAAATCTTTGTTGGATTTTGGTACATTAACTTTCCCTTTGTCACTAATAGTAGGTTATGTAGTAATTTATGGTTTTGGCGATCAGCGGATAGCGGATTGTATCAGCAGACAGCAGATTATATTAGTTGATTTGACCAGCAAATTGTATTGGCGGTTTTTAAATAAGTGTTTGGTAAATAGCTGAAAGCTTATAGCTGTTTGACATTGTAAAATGACCAATAAGGACATTTTATTATTTAGGGTGTATTCTTTTAATAATAATATATTAAAACATTTAATATTCTTTAGTTGATAATTTATAAATATATTATTTTTTAAAAAAATTTACTAACACTTGATGAAAAAGTTATGAATTTTATATTTTTCTAGATAAATTAATTATATGGATGACATATTATTATTTATTACACCATAAACCAATGTGAATTGTAAAATAAATAAAACAAATTTAAAAGTTCCAAGTAAGCTATTTATTATTATTTTTTGTGAATCCTCTATCCCCAAAACGCTGCTCTAATGAGCTTTTTCTAAATTAGAGTTTTGTGCCCAAAAAACTTCTCAAATAAACTATTTACCAAACAAGCTCAATAGCGGATTTGACGGGTCAAACCTCTCAATTAAGTCCAATCCGCTAATTTATCTTCAATCCGCTATCTACCAAACGGGGCCTACATCATTTTTGGGACATTACTCATCAAAAACAGTACGTTATGTTGCAGTTTGTATCCTTTTTAGGACATTAATCCCAAAAAATAATGAATCATTTTCGCGATAATGTCACAATAGTGATACAAATTGCAACGTAACGTTCTATTATTGATGAGGAGAAAGTTAGTGTACAATAAAAATGACTTTAAAAAAGTAAACAGACTAAAATTGAACTTTTGCCCTGACTGATCATGTANATAACTCTCATTCATGTGCTCTTTTTGTGGACAGCTGGTGGCGGGGCTTTTGGCGGTGGAATCGGGTCAAGATGCGATTATAAGGCAAATGTTGTACGAAAATGCCCAGAAAGAAGTAGGAAAATATGGATACTCGGTTGCCAATTTTACCAACAAGATTTCGGAACTGAGGGACAAGCTCGGAAGACGAGGGCACAAAGACGAGGGTATATTAGTCGACCCGAAAGACGGTGCGGAGGGAAATATCTCCGGGAATGTGCTTGCCGGTAATGTTAATTCGGTAGCTTTCGACCGAAGCCCGGAAGAGATTCTGGCCATTGTTTACGGGAGCGGAGACATGTGTGTGCACGGTGGATTTTTTCCCAAGGGATGTAATGGGGATATAGCAAAAAGTTGTCCCAAGAACGAAACTGAAAAGGAAAAAGAGAAAAAAGAAAAAGAAATATAGCGCCGCGTACGTTATGATAGTGTATCACGGCACGGGACATATTAAAAGAAATTGACGTCAAGAAACAAAGTATAATAGTACGAATAAAAAAATTTAAATTATTCAATACTTCTTTTATATTCATTGTTCTTTTTTTTTCGTAAAAGTTTATTGGCCGTAGCGTCACGATAATATTTTTCATCGTTTCGTCATGTTGATAATTATAAAAGCAACCATCAACATAAAACTAACCATGCATGTTCAATTGTTCATTAATAAAATTAAGTGAAAACGTATTTAAACCAGAACAACAAANAATATAAAAAAGTACAAAGCACAGATAAAAAATTATACATTTGTACAAAACATGTTCAAATATAATTATTTTTACCGTCATTTTTCTTGTTATCAACTTCTTAACTTGTTCCTTCAATCATGAATTTTGTACTAAAACAACATAAGTTTATAGACATTAAAAAAATCTTGGTGGTTTTGAATAATTCAACCAATTTTTTTAAAGGCTCAAAGTCATGTAAAATTATTTGTCGTCGAAAAAAAAAAGTCATGTAAGATAAGACAAACCCTGACCACTTTGTTTAATTCATGTTGACATCTCTTTCAGTAGTGTGACGACATTGTTTGAATACCAAAGAATTTCAAGTATATGTACCATAATATGTATTAGGCCAAATTGCAAAAACTAGCCAGTAACTTAGACGGGTTGGCAGTTTTATCCACCATCTTTCGATTTTGGCAATAATAGCCAAAACGTTTTAAAAAATCGGTCCTTCTACCCAAATCCGGCCAAACTCGTCGGAACTCTACCTGAGGTCACAAAACTTGCCAGCGTGGACTACACGTGGACGAATTAATCCACCTCAGCTATACCGTCTATAAATACACTATCCACGCGTGTTCTCCTTCATTTTTCACACAAAAATCGGCAAAAATTCGAACAAAAAAGAAAAGCCCCAATCTTCAACCAGGAAAACCCTAATGCTTGGAAAGCCTTCTTGTTCGGTACAACCTTCAAGAAATTCGACTTAAGAGTTAAGCTCGAACGAGATGTCTTACAACACAGATAATCCAAATTGCCGTTGTGGGTTGCGAGCTGAAATTCGCACTTCGTGGAAAACTCCAAATTGTGGAAGAAGATATTTCTCGTGCCTCCATTGGCCTGTAAGTCATACAATATTTGAGAGTTTTAGATGAATAAGTGCTTTGTAATTGAATTTGATTTTTGTTTTTATTTATGTATTTTATTTTTGGTGAAATTCAGGGAGGAGGATGCAAGTATTTTGGATGGGTCGATCCTCCTCTTTGTGCCCGTGCTCAACAAATAATTCCTTGGTTGCTCAGGAGATTGAATGAAATAGAAGAATCAAGTAAGAGTGCTGACATTGAAAAATTCGAGGTTCTGAAGTTTGAAGAAGAAAACAAGAAATTGAAGAAACTCAATTTTCAGTTTGAAGAAAAAAACAAGAAGTTTAAGAAACTCAATTTTGAGTTTGAAGAAGAAAACAAGAAACTGAAGGCAGAAATTCTGAAATTGAAGTATGAGAGTGCCAAAAAAACAAGACTTTTAAGGATGTTAGTAGCATTATTGATAATTTGGAGTTTGGTGTTTTCCTTTTGTGGCTCTCAGACAGATGATGAAAAGATGGTGAATAATTGATATTAGGTTGATGCATATTTGTAATGTTGTTGACATTGTTGTATTTGGATGTAACTTGATCTTGTAATGGCATAACAAATGTTAGTTTGTGGCATATTTGTGCTTCGTGTCTCTCATTACCTGTTAGTTGTTTAACCATTAGGAAATTTTTAGCTGCAGCTTTGCACACAAACTTCACACAGCAATATACACAATGCATAACTAAAACTCCTTATCAGTCACAACAATATACACAGTGCATACACAGTACAAACTGCACACACTACACAGTGTAGGGGTGGGCACGGTCCGGGACGGTCCGGGATTTGACCTATCCCGGTACCTGTCCCGGTTTTTTGAACCGGTCCGGGAACGGTCCGGGACGAGACTCCGTCCCAAACGGATCGGTATCAATCGGGACCGGGACAAAACGTATTAAAAAAATGTTCAAACTTCAAAATGATTCACTATTTCACTTTTTTAAAAAAAAAAACTTTGATTCCATACCAGCAAGACACAAAGCTGCAATCAAGCATTCTGCATTAAAAGAAAAAAGCTGCAATCAAGCATTCAAAAGGTACAGACTTCGAAATTAAGTGCTGATTCCATTCAAAATTTCAAAATTCAAAGGGTACACACTTCCGCAATCAAACATTCAAAGCTGCAATCACTTAAATTCTTAAAACAAAAGGGTACAGACTACTTGGTGTTGGTGGAGTTTCCATTGTCCGTGAATGGTGAATGCCTCCCAGCTGCAGGAATTTTCGGAGATGTTCGCAGGATTGACTTTTGTCCATGGTATGTGGGCATTAGGGTTCTTGATTTTTCGATTGGGAATTTGAGATTTGAGATTTCAGCAAAGAACCATATATATTGAATTTGGGTTTTGATTCTAAACTTGGGAACTGAATCGAAAAAACAATGGAGAGATTGGAGGTTTGCCGATTTGAATTGCGATGGAGATTGGAGAAAAGAATGAATGTGAAAGAAATTCAGATGGGAGGAATGAGAATTGTGAACGCCCGTAATGGCGTAATCACTAATCAATATACAATGTCACAATAATTAAATATTAATGTATTTGCCTTCTCAGTTTAGTTGACAGTTGGGCCAAATACATATACGTGGGCATTTTTAATTCTTTGGGCCAAGTGTTAAGTGTATTGGGCTTTAAGCCTTTAATAAATAAATTATAAAAATAAATTATAAAAATAAAAAGCCTGAGAGTCTGGGTGTGAAACATCAAACAAGAAGTTCAAAAATATTTAAATATAATACTAACATAAATATAACAATAATGTATAATACATATATATATAATATTTTTGTACAAAAAATATAAAACGGGACAAACGGGACGGTTCGGAAAAAAAATATTAAAAACCGATACCGACATTGTTTCAACCGGTTCGGTACTGGGAACGGTACGAAAATTTTAAAAACCGATTAGAACCCTATCTTTTCGGAACGGGACCATTTCGGTCCGGTTCGGGATCGGGAAATTCGGTTTTTTTGCCCACCCCTAACACAGTGCATACCAAAACCAACAAATTAGAATTCCTTACAAGACCATAACAAATTCATTACCAAATCCAACACAAAATGTATGAAAAACCATACCAAATCCATTACAAAAACCATACCAAATCAAATTACAAAATCCATTACAAAAACCATAACAAAACTACCAACCAAATCAGCCCATTATCAAACCATTCCTTAGAACCCATATCAAAAACCATACCAAATCCATTACAAAATCCATTCAAACTACCAACCAAATCAGCCGATTATCAAGCAGTACAAAAGATCTAAGCAAATCCAAACTTCAAAAGATCCCTTCAGAGTTATAATATTTTCCATAACAAACCAGTACAAAATCCCTTACAACCCATTATCAACCTAGTTCAACAGACACAAATTCACTTGTCATTGCCATGACTTTTTTTGTTAAGTACCAAGTACTTTTTCCCCTTATCAAGTACAACCTTTTCATGTGCTAATGTAATGCTGCTTCCCATAGAAAAAACAGGTCTCTCTCCTGTAAATGTAGGAGGCCCTCTGATTTGAACTCCATGTGTGGCCCTTGTAGGCTGCACTGGGTTTCCCCTGACTAACTGCTCATACATGGATGGTCCAGGAGTTGATCTTTGCATTGTGGCTATCAAAGGTGTCTGGGACTGTTGTGTAGGAATTTCTTCCATCACCATACTTTCATCTTCATGATTTGACAGTGGTGGAAACAAAGTTGGGTTCACAGTACTTGCTAGGCTTCTAAGGGATGGACCACTGTTTCTTCTTACCTGAAATTAAAACACACATCAAAATAACTTAGTAATTGCACTCACAGTTAAAGGATTAGAAAACACACAGTAGCAGTATATATATTTAAACACACAGTAGCAGTTAAATGATTATAAAACACACAGTAGCAGTTAAATGATTATAAAACACACAGTAGCAGTTAATTGCACCCACAGTTAAGTGAAATTAAAACACACAGTAGCAGTATATATATTTAAATTAATTACCTGCATCTTTTGTACTGGTGGAGGTTGATTAGTTGTAGATGAACATGTGGCTGCATTATGGCCTTCTCCACCACATCTGCTGCAGTTGGCCTTTGTCTGTTGCCTCCTCACTTTTGTAGGAGCTGAAGTTCCTTTTTTCTTCTTATTTTTCCCAACTATCTCATCACTCTCTCTTCTCCTTGCCTTAGAAGGTCTCCCTGCACCCCTTCCAAAATTTGGTGGCAGTGGTGGTATGAAATTGTTCTCCTCCCAAAGTTCAGTGCCATTAATGGGATACAAAGTGTTCCCATAAGCAGTCATATACTTAGACACTGTGTAGCATTCATCTACATAGTCCTCAACATTAGCTTTCTGAAAATGGATGGCACTCAAAGCATGGCTGCATGGAATTCCAGACAATTCCCAAGACCTACATGAACAAACTCCATCCTTTAAGTTCACAGAGTATTGTGCACCATTGTTACACTTTATCTCAAAGTGTATGTCATCAGCCTTCACTGGTATGCAATCAGCCACTCCCTTATTGTGTAGCTCAAGAAGCTCCATTATTCTTGGACAGAATTTATTCTTCCACTTTCTTGCAGCTCTATCTCTATTCTCTTGCATTCTCTTCATTAGGTATTCTCTAATCCACTCTAGCATTGTGATAACAGGTTCCTCTCTGGCCTCCAAAATACAAGAGTTAAAGGTCTCACAACAGTTATTCAATAACATATCACATTTGGGAACATCCTTGAAATGTGATTTGGACCACTGCTCTGGTGGTTTATCAGAGAGCCATTTCCATGCATCTGGGTTCATCTCCTTAAGCTCTGCCATTCTATTTGTGAATCCTGACTTGGTTGTGGACATTGCAGCAGCCCATAAGGCATTTGTGAATGCCAAACCCCTAAAACCGGCTGTTTTGAAGTTATTGCAAAGATGCCTGACACAAAATCTGTGATCAGACTGAGGGAATATTTGAGCTGCAGCTTGAATGATCCCCTTCTGTTTGTCAGACATGAGGGTGAAACCACTGGTGTCAGTCATGGCTAAGTCATTCTTCATAATAGTCAAGAACCATGACCATGTCTCTGTGCACTCACTACTGACCACAGCATAGGAAAATGGGAACCACTTATTATTGGGATCAACACCCACTGCAACCAACAATATACCCCTGTGTGGGCCCTTCAAATGACATCCATCAATCCCCATTATTGGTCTGCACCCTTCTCTATACCCTTTCTTCATTGCAGCAAAACAAATGTACAACCTGTTTAATCTTGAATTTCCATTTTCATCAGCCTCAGTACCTAAAATGATAGTAGACCCAGGGTTTGATCTTCTAAGTTCCTCAGAATAATCCCACAACTTAGAATATTGCCCTTCTGCAGACCCTTGCAGAATTTTGAGTGCTCTTCTTTTAGTTCTATATGCTTGATCCTTAGAAATGTGGCACCTTAGCTCTTCAATGGTGCTTGTCCTGAAACCCTTTACACTTCTCTTGGGGTCTGCCTTAAAGTCCTTCAAGTATCTGTCACACAACCAGGAGGACTTCACATTTTTCACCTGCAAGGTAGATGAACAAAAATAACTACCATATATAAGTGTAAAGAAAAAATTAACTACCATATTTAAGTGTTAAAAAAATATTAAGTACCATATTTAAGTGTTAGGAAAAAAATTAAGGGTAAATAATTTTTTCCAACCTGTAGTATACGTGCTTTTGGGATTTTCAACCTAACGTATTTTTTGTTGTAAAATGCAACCTGAACTACATATATACAATTATTTGCACGTTCGACTACTTTTTGACCGTCCGATCATCTGTAAAAAAGGACACGTGTATGGTCAAGATGTGGTCGAGCGTGCAAATAATGACTGTATATGTAGTTCAGGTTGCATTTTATAACAAAAAATACTTTAGGTTGAATATTCCAAAAGTACGTATAGTACAGGTTGGAAAAAATTATTTACCCTATTAACTACCAATATTTGTTGTGCACTCATTTAACTGAATGTTAAGAGGTAGATAACATTTCTGACCTGAAAGGTAGATGGACAAGAATGTTCAGAAATGAATTCCTTGATGAACCAAGTTTCTTCATTCTTCTTCTTTATTAGATGCACTTTCCATGGGCAGTCTGTTGCGACACAGGTAACATACAACCTTGTAGAATCACTTCTACATATCTTCACACCTCTGTGACTCTCAATGGCATAACTTTGGACAGCTTTCTTAAATTCTTTTTTGGTACTAAATAGCATCCCAAGCTCAAACACAGGCTTGAAGATAGTGGCAGGATTGAATACAGGCATGTGTTCTCCCTCCTCATAATTGGCAATATGATCCTCTATGCCATCCCCATTATGGACCACATCTTCTTCACTGTGGCCACTTTCTTCTTCTGAACCCTGATTTGAACTTTGCACACTATGATCAACAAAATTCTGATATAGATCATCATCATCATCACTGTGGTCATCTTCCATATTGTACTTAGAATCCATGGAGTCTTCATCAAAGTTCTTTTCAACAGGGGCTACATTGGAGTTATTTTCAATATGGTCATTGTCACACTCTTGTGCAACCACATTTTCAGTTGATGACACCCCAGAATGCTCATCAATAAGCTTAAACAATTCATCATCATTGTCCAATCCCATTAAACGGGATGCTTCTGACAACTGATTTGTTGTGTCCACACTGTCATCAACATTATTCTCAAACTGCTCATCATCATCACTTTGCTCACTTTTCACATTGTAATCAGAATCAAGAGAGTCTTCACTAGGGCTCTTTTGAACAGAGGCTTCATTACAGTCTTTTTCAACAGATGCTTCTCCACCATCCTTTTCAGCAAATGCTTCTGACAGTTTATCTGTTGTGTCCACACTAAGATCAACATTGTTCTCAAACAGCTGATCATCATCACTACTTTGCTCAGTTTCCACATTGTAATCAGAATCAGGAGAGTCTTCACCAGATTTGTTTTGAAGAGAGTGCTCATTACAGTCTTTACCAACAATTGATTCATCAGTTGGTATCACATCCACATAAATTTCTATCTCCTTAAGAGGTAGATGCTTAATAAACCAGGCTCTAGCATCCTCATCAGTGAAAACTCCATGAAAGTTATTGCCACACAATACATAATGTTTCCTCATTTTTCCTTTTCCAACAACCTCATCAGTTAAACTATAAAGAGTTTCTATGTTCATACCTTTACTATGAACATAGTCAAAGATAACTGAATCACCCCCCTTATAGTAAGCAATAGGTTCATTAAAAAATTGACCTCCATAGTACACAACTACACTGAGTTGACCACTCTCACGAGCTGTGATAAATAAAAAATTAAAATTTCATCAGCAAAAATGAACAATTTTTCATATGAATAAAATTTCGTTTCTTATGTCCCCACATGTCTGTATAAAGCCAAACATAAAACCAATGCAGGACCACCACTTTAATTCTAACATTTTAAGTATACTCTCTTGATAATAGTGTATTATTGTCACAAAAAAAANATGAACACACAAACTGGTGCGAAACAATAGAGGAAAATTAAGGAATCTTACTGTACGCAGGAGGAGAAGAGTTTGGATTCCTATTGCTTCGCAAGTATATTGAGGATGTCATCAAATCGACGTCTTAATTTCTAGGGTTCTTGATCAATTGCAGCATGAAGCATTAGGGTTTTTCGGGTTGAAGATTGGGGCTTTTCTTTTTTGTTCGAATTTTTGCCGATTTTTGTGTGAAAAATGAAGGAGAAAACACGTGGATGGTGTATTTATAGACGGTATAGCTGAGGTGGATTAATTCGTCCACGTGTAGTCCACGCTGGCAAGTTTTGTGACCTCAGGCAGAGTTCCGACGAGTTTGGCCGGATTTGGGTAGAAGGACCGATTTTTTAAAACGTTTTGACTATTATTGCCAAAATCGAAAGATGGTGGGTAAAACTGTCAACCCGTCTAAGTTACTGGCTACTTTTTGCAATTTGGCCTATGTATTGCATAATTGCTGTGAAATTAAAGTATCATATATAGTCTATTTATGTTATGTAATAATTGGGAATGATAGCATCACCATATAGTGAAAATAGTAGTTGTGCAGGTTGCCCACTAAAGTAACAAGTCATTACCCCAGGACTTAAAAAAATTCTAGTAATTTAGTTAAATACAAATTAATGATCATGCAACTGAAATAACTGACTTTTTTGCTCACGAAAACAATCTTACTAATATATATAATCGAATAGATCAAGGGATAAATACTAATATCCTGATTGAACAATCTTATGTAAAAAATTAGTCAAAATGCTACATATCTTATCGCCCACTAAAACATATCATCACAAACAAAACAAAACTAAACAAAACAAAGAAAATGAATGTAAATTATTAATTCATACTACAAGCCCGAACAAATATATTACTGATAAAAACAATTAAATTAGTTGAATGAATGTAAATTAATTAATTCATACTGCAAGCCCTACTAAAAAAATGGATTCAATATATAAATTAATTAATTAAAGTACATTCTAATAACTTCATACCTCATTTTTAGTTTCTTTTTTCGTCCAGGATATTCATTATTCATATGGAAGGCCATATTTTTACTCAATCGTAATGGAATGACATTGTATACATTGAAATTTTAATACTTTATCAATTATGTATTTATTTATTTTTGGATATAAATTCAAGATAAATAAGATATTTAATTAATATAAAGTAAATATTTTTTATTCACCAAGTCAAATCTTAAGATAAGGACAAATCTTAGAATAAGAAAAGAAATTATATCAAATCATGAAAGACCAATGAAATTGACGTCTTCTTCGCTAAAACTATCTTCTACATAGGGTTCTCCTCAAAGCCACAAAACACACACCTCAAAAATTAAAGTGTCAAGTTCAAGAGCTCTTAAGAACTCTCTTGAAAATTTAAAGACGTCTTTTAAGATCCAAGTTTAAAATTCAATTAATTAAATCGATCTCACGTAATGAAATTTCTTTGTTTTGGTTGTTAATGAGATAGATTTACTTCTTAATTAAATCAATCACACGCAATTTCTGCAGCTGCACGTTCTTATGCTAGTCTTTTTTTCCAGGCGAGATTGATCAGTTACGGACGAGATTTGTGGCAACGAAGTTGC
>BKCP01004483.1:100247-137966 GCA_008636005.1 Striga asiatica | reverse complement strand
TGAAACAGGATACAAAAACATAACTAAAATTTATAAGTTGTCATAATGGGTCATTATCTCCAACCTGCTCATTATTTCCTGTTGGGCTTGATTCCTCATTTAGGCCTATTAAACTAACTGGACTTTGAAAGCCCAGTAGCTCCGGGTTTTTTCCATATCCGATTACAAAAGGAGTGCGCTAACCTGTATTCCTCTGCAACTCATCCTTTTTCTACAAAAAGGAAAAACGATTACGGAGAACTGAACCCGATCTCTTTGGTTTTCCACCTTCTACATCACAGGTAAGCTAGGCCCTTTTATGCAGAAAATCAGTTTCTTTTTCGCGAAATTTTTACTTCAAAATTCTGGTTTTTATTGTTCACTGAAGCTATAAAGCTGCCTCATTCTGCACAGATCTGTTTAACCTCTGTATTTCATATGAATTTTGTGTGCTTTTATTAGTCGAGTGTGGTTCTTCAAGTACCAGTCGAAGTATTTTTCTTTGTTACTATCGTTTAATTATTGTTATCGTTGTAATTGTTTTCAATCGTATTGGATGTGACCATGTCTGTAGTGATGGGTTGTGTAGATTTATGCTATTGTTGGGTTTGAGGAGCTTGCCTGCTTTCCATTAGCCTCACTGTTTGTTTGAATGCTTGCTTTTNNNNATACAGAAGATTTCTTAGAAATTAGGAGAAATCAATAGCATGGCGGTACACGAGGGTTCGAGCATGCTCAAGAAGAAGTCAAGTGATGGCTCGGATGCTATATCCACTTTCAATGTCGAAAATATGCAGAACAATACGAGAATTATTAATTACAGGTCTGTCGTGGATCTGCCATTGTTTTTATGAATCAGAGTTTTTTCTGCAGCAACTCCAGATTTAAAGATAGATAATAGGAATAAACAGTTACAGACTTCCTTTTTTTCTTTGTGCTTCAGCCGCACGTTTATGTCTATCATTGGTGGAGTTGTTGCGGGAATTTTGGGGTTCACGGGCTTGACGGGGTTTATCTTCTATTTCATTGTCATGGCTATTACAACTGTGGGCCTTGCTGCTAAGACCGGGTTTGCTGTTCATTCTTACTTCGATAGCTGGAATCGGATTGTATTTGATGGAATCCTAGGCGGACTACTGGTATGAGTTTATCTTTTTTATTCTTTCTGCCAATCATTGAATATGTATTGAACATTAGCTTACTTCACTCTTTGTATGATTTGAGTTGCAAGTAACTACCCAATATGGGAAACACTTTAGTTTGAGATTATTTCATGTAGTCTGAGTTCTCTTTCTATGCATGATCCGAAAGGGATTTTTGGTTTCGCGGAGAATTTAATTGACAATACTTACTAAAGCAAGGACTTAGCTTGATTGTTGGAGTTTAAAAATGATGTGTTCAAGTGAGAGCTAAAATTTGCATGCCAATTTCTTTTCTTTTCCCTTATTTTTTGCTGTAGTGGTGCTTATACTTGTCAATAATGTTGTAATTCTTTTCTATGATACAGATACTGTTACACTAGTGAATTAGAAATTTTAATTGGATAGTTATTGTTAAAGTTGGAATATCTCCAAGGATTTAGCGGTGGGTAGGAGTGCTTAGAGGTTAGCAATCAACGTGCCAGAACCGTGACTTTTTCTCCTTTCTCTTTTGTTCCAATCTCTTCCATTTGTTTCGAGCCCTTTTTGTGTTTCTCTTACCATTGGTTCTCTTGGGTTTCATCTCTAGCCTACCCCAACTTGCTTGGGACTAAAAGGCTATGTGTTGTTGTTGTAGTTATTGTTGGCCTTATGGTGTCAGAAACAGAAAGTATTTTACTGTTGACAAAACATTGAGCTTTTAAGTCATTGCTGCTACAATATGAACTGACTAATTTGAAAAATAAAGAACTGAGTTTCCTGAAGGGTTAAAAAAGATTTTCTTATTGGATCGTCAAGCATGAGAAGCTTTGAATGAAAATTAATAGTGGTAGGGTTTTCTCACCATTACAATTACTTTAACCCTATTTTATTATTATGCAAGATACCGAAATCTGTCTATGAGAAGTTAGAGATTTGGAACGGTATATTATCTAATGGTTGTTATCTACTCTCTCTGTGTTTCTTACTTTCTTTGACCATTATATTTTGTGTATCTGCTTCATTGAAATTGTTTCATGTTTCTCCTATTTTTACAATATTATAGCTAATATTTTTAATTTTGTCCACTTTCTTGCAGTCATTCGTGTTGTTCTGGACGTATCCTTATTCTCTTTAGATATGCTTCCGTTTAGACAATGGTGCAGATTATATATTTTTCCCTTATATCAATATCTTAAACTACCTTCACTCAGCCTCCATACCTTCATGTTGGTGCTTGAAACTAAAGAAAGTTATTTCCTGCCGCGCAGGCTATATTGAGAAATATGTTATTACTTATTTGAAATTTAACCATTTACCATTTACTGGACCTAATTTGGTTTCACCTCATGACATGCCTCGTAGGCATTCTGAATACTTAAAATGTTTTTATTTGCCTTCACATATCATGCTGCCATTCGTAGGAGTGATTTTCCTTTCTCGGTATCCTTTCCTTGACGAGACAAAGATTTGCTTATGATATTGTCCATATTTTCTGAAGAGTCCTTATCCAGGAGAAGGGATTTTTTACGAGACATGCTGATTCGGTTCATCTACTAGTTGATGCACTGTATCAGGTGGTGAGACACTCGTATTTTGTTCCATGTAGTTCAGCATCAGACCATAAAGTAAGTTGGTGTGTAGAAAAACACAATATATGGGCTTCTCTTTTCATGAAAGAAGTTTATTTAACTAGTTTCCTTGAGCTTATCTCATGTGTTGAATGTGTTCCTGGAGACAACATGCGGTGATTTATGTTTTGTGTTTTCGTTTCGGTGAAGGTTTTGCTTGCTTTCATTTTCTAGCGGAAACAATTTTAATTGTTTTACGAAAGATAAAAGAATAAATTGTGGGCAATGATGATGTTTTCTGAATGAGCAAAAATATGCATCTTTATAGACTAGCTCAGGTACAAACATAAAAGCAATCCGAGAAAAGCAATTCGTATTTCATACTTGTGCAGATTTTCTTAATATGATATAGGGTCACGTTTCGGTGAAAATTGTTTGTGTTGAGAAATAATAATACATCATAGCCATTAGATCGGATAATCCAACGGCTAAAAAAAAAAGTTCAATTTATACCTATAGATAAATTTGACATTTTCTTATATATACCATTGGGCCCACACCAACTACCCATTTATCCAAACCCATTATCTCCCATCAGCACCTAGTCGACCCACCCCACTCCACCCCAGCATACTCTTTCACATACAACATGCACACACGTAATACACACCTCACGCACACACACAACACATGCATACACTGTCTGTTCGCCTCCCACATCTTGCCGTTGTCACATTTGCCAGCCACTTTTCTAGAATCCACACGGTTTTCATGTGAATGGGTGAGGAGGCCACAACATCGCCAGAATCTGGTGGTGCATCTCCGACTGAGATATCGTCGGAGTTCCTTAGCTGCATCTTGAAGGCATGAGGAGGCCACGAACGTTGAAAACTGATAAGTTGTTCCTCGAACTGCCGTAAACTCGTCGATCCGCGGGCTGCGGGAGGATGGGGGAGAATCTCGCGAAGAGCGGCTGGGAGCCGAAAGTCGAGCGACAATTGACCGGGAATAAGGTCGACGATAATCCGGAGGGGACGACGGGAATTGAATTTTTGACATAGGGACATCATTTAAAAATCTTATAAGCCACAAGGACTTAATTGTAAATTTCAAAAATTAAATATATTGCAATTTAGTTCATGGGTCAAATTTATAATTTATAAAAAAATATTATTTTTTATATATTTTTTATGCATATATATATATATATATTATGTAATTTTCAATCAAAAATAATATAAAGATATTAAATATTTTTTTTTATATAGTTTTTCTGTTGTAGTCTTGTTGCGTTTAGTTTTACTCTCATTTGTGGAGTTGTTTTGTCTCCGTTTTGGAGTTATTTTATTTTGCGAGTGTTTGTACCCCTTTAGTTGACTGTGTAATTTCAAGAGGGGTGGATCAGATTTTATGATGGTTCTAGCTGTGTTTGTGGACACTTCGAGTATACTCGTTTTGAGTTTTTTAATTTTTAATATTATTATGTTTGATCTTCGGTAATATGAAGACTCTTATCATTTATTTTTATAGCAACCAAGTTGAATCGTGTTAATTTTATGGATGCTACGTCGCATATAATAAAAATATTTGAATATCCTTTTTTTATGTGGTGTATGTATGATTTTTTTTTATTATTATTTTTATATTATTATGTGGTGTATGTGGTGTATGTATGTATGATATTTATATTGCGGTGAAATGATAGATGAAATTCATTTCAAATCAATTTTCACATTGGATGATTACGAACTACTCTGATTTTTAGACCCAATAACATGACACTTCTCACTTTTTTGACGTTATCCAAATTATTAAATTACCAAGTCACAAACACGTGTAGTAGCATATTAGAAACCCTTATCAGATTAAGATTTCACTTCAAATCACCATCACCACAAAATTGTTCATTAGTTATAAATATTTGGTCTACATTTATCAACTCCTCTCATTCCATGACAGCTCATAGGATATGAATATTATTACAACACACAGCAAAATCTTCTCCCTAAAAAAAAGAGAAAATATTTAGAAATTGAAGTAAAGTTAGTTTGATTTGGCTGGGCATGTGCCTTGGATTAAGGTGGTACACATCGGCTTTCAGGTGGCCGGAATTCGATCTTTCGAATTTGTGGTCCATTTTCCGGTGGCCGGAGCTGAGTTTTCCCCAAGTACTCAACGAAGGGTGGACTAATTTCCGGTGGCTCGATATATCGGTTGACTATGCATTATGGACTCTAGTTTACATGTGTGAGTCCTTAGCGTTGACTACTATGCTTTGTTATTTCTTCATATTCTGTGGTTGTACTTTATGAATCCATAGTTTAGGGAGAGCCTTGTTTTTGTGTCAATTTCTTTTTTCATGAGGAATGCTGTTACTAATAGCCTGATACTGTAAAAGTGAAAGGTTTCAAGTCTTGAAAGATCACTAATTATGAAAGATCATTTGTCTTATCTAGCCATCTTATAAGCCATGATATTTGTGAACTACCTACCTACACGCTGCTTCATATATTTCAACAAAAGAAAAAATGATACAGAAAACATCTGACAGCTGAACATATATTATCCACAGATTCCTTCATATTTCAACAAAAAGGGGAAAAAAAAAAAAAAATGGTATAGAAAAGAGAGATCTTCCAGAAGAAATTCAGAAAAAACCCGAATTCTCATTGGCCGACAACAAAATATCCAGGAATATGCCTCTTGGAGATTCCAGCATCAGCTTTCATCTTTGGAAATTCACTTGCTTTCACCACACTCAAATCAATCTTTCCTGTAAATGCCTCATTGTAAATATACCTCGTGAAATCTTTCTTAATGGACTCGATATTGATAGAACTGCTCCTGCCTGGACACAGTCCCCAGCAGAAAATCACATTCGGCACCAAAATATCAACATCGACATATTCTGTAGGATTCGGATCACAAAATCCCTGAATCTCCTCCAACTGTGCAATAAATCAAAAAAAGAAAATAAATAACATAAAAATGTAGCGTACGGTTAAACAAACGTAGATAAGGAAAAAAAATACCTTGAGCAGAAGAATATGGATTCGAGACTTCACCCAGCCTTCCCACCCACCTAACTCACTCTGTTCTGAGCATGAAAGACATATTTTGAGAAAACGGCTGTACTTCTTCGCATAAGGAAAAGGCTCGAATAAAGGCTGCCAGTCGAAATCTTGCCGAATCATATCCTGCAGCACCAAAGAAGAAGAAAAAGTCACAACATTTAGAAAACAACAAGTTTGTTTTAAATTTAGATAAATAAGCTGTACTGTACTGCCTTTGATATATCATATCCATGCAGAAACTCTTTTCTGATCCGGTTAAACGTGCTTCTGGTAAAGTGAGAATAGCAGTATTCATTTGGGCTACACGGCATTTGAATCGGCATCAAAATGCTGTCTGATTGCAAAGGCAATACACCTTCTTCCAAAATCACAGAAGTGGGTCAAGGCCAGAACGCGAATGTCTGAAGGAAACTAAAAAGCAACACATTCAAATTGGCAGTAGGTTGCTTTAGGCAAACAAATGCTGCAAGAACAGCCAAATGTATCCCTCCAAAATATCCGAATACCTGAGAAGAATAGTTTTGAAATTAAATCATGGAAGTTTATCAGTCAACACAATACAAATAAAAGGACAGTATGCTGGAATGATCGCTTTATCATATGAGAAACCAAATTCTTACATTTCCATAAATGCCTCGCCTTTTTGCCCAGAATTTGACACAGCGCAACAGTGACCGGTATACCTTCACAAAGATGAAGTCAAAATAGAACAGAATTCAATGAATATAATGATAGAACTCTATGTGTATAAAAGCTGAATTATAGTAGAACAATCAAAATTGACTGCTAAGAAAAAGCAAAGATAAAGATGATACTGATCATAGAAGAAGCATGAGAAGATAAGACTGGGAAAGAATGAACAAATGAATAAGTAGCTACCCTGTATAGGAAACAAACAGATCGAACATTCTCACTTGCAAGAAAACAGCATAAACCACAAACTTTCACAAGTCATAAGAAAGATATTCCAGTCATTTTACAACTACGTTTAGCAGCACAAATGAGCATAATAAAAAGGCCATTCCTTCTCAACTGGGAGAAAAAAGTACGTAAGCATTTACCTCAAGGTTTGGCACAAGTTGAAGAATGCGCATATTTGCACAAACACCTGACAAGCTCTTAAAACTGATCTCATCAACATTTGACGAAAATAACGGGTCGAGTAAATTCACATTCTGCGCATCACATGACAAGCATAAAATGAGTTATTTATGATAGAATTAAGATCAAACCAAGTTACAACAATATGTTGAACATTTCACAAAGCAAGAGTTTTTTGTTTATTTTGTAAGAAAACAACCTGCTGACTAACAACAACACTTGTATAAGAATATAGCACCCTTTCCATTAGTCAGCACTCCTAAGGGGGAATAAGGCTGGATTTGTAAAAATTTTAAAAGATAATAACTGGGTATTCTTTAATTAATAAGACCTCTTCATAATTATCTCCAAAAAACTGATTCGATTGAATGAGCAGAAAAATTTCTACCTCAGGGACAGTGATTATATTAAGCCTGGCAAATGTAAGATCAATTGAGATCCCGTCAAAGTTGAGCCGCATTAGGGGAACCCTAGCATCCGTGACACATAAGATCTCTGTTACTTCAGGTCTACTCGCGAGCATATTCCTCAGAACAATAAAGAAGTCCTCCTGCAGATGTTACAAAAAAAAAAAAGAAAAATGTAATATTGCATAGTTTGCTATGTAAAGGAAACGAGATGGACTTACTGCCATAGTGGCAAAGCATGGACCAACACACAAAGCGTCTATGTCAGACTCATAATTGTGCACCTGCATCCAGTTAAAGCCAAAATGTATAATAATACCATATAAGAGATAACAAGAGGTCAGAATTGAGGAAGGTGGATTCATTTGCTGAACTTAGATGTTTTTAAGGTAAGTTTGTAGTACCATATTCAAACCTAAAGAAAGCTGTTTGTAATTGTAATGCTATAATGGGAGGTTTTTTAATCCAAAAGCCAGCTCTACAATTGTCCCTAGCTCTATAATGGGATGGACCTTTACTTACACCGAGGCCATATGAACCATATACTAGGACTGTTGCTGAAGCAGCCCTAATGAAACTCTTTGGAAATCGACGCTGAAAAGCAACCCTCTTAGCCCACACCATGACAATCTACACAAAAGAAAATAAACTCCAATCTTAGAGACTGCTCTGAAAACTTGTGTTGGAGGTATAGAGCTCTTTTAATTTAACATTTCCTAGGAAAGACCGAAATACCATGAAAGGGTAAAAAAAAAAAGTAGTGCTGGTCGTCTAATATGTTCAACTGTGCACATTCTGTCTCTTACTAGCTAAAGGTTAAGAAGAGCACATTATTAGTTTCTGTTCATCCCTGTTGTTGGAGGATAGCCATTACTCATTTACTATCAATCAAGTTCATCTCATGTGGCTATTCAAGAAATTAAAGACCTATCAGCTGTGTTGTTGATATAATTCATGATAACTGTTCTGAGCTCGAAGTTCTTCATGGGTTGAAAAATCTTAAGTAAACATGGTGTAGCGCAAAATAAAAGAACTCTTTTGATACCTAAAGTGCCAATGAATCTTTAGAATGAGACATAATGGTACTATGCATGTAAAAAATTGACAGGACAAAGATACGTTTAGGATAAAAATATTATTCTGTGTCTATACTCATAGATAACATAAATTTTTCTCAAAAATTAGTCACCCTTAAGTTGCCAATGGATCCAGAGATTCATATCCTTAAACTGAATTTGAGGATTCCCCATTGCTAGCCGATGAAGATCCCATTAATATATTTTCAATATTTTTATTTATTTGACTGATAAACCTAGCACATTCATGACTAAAGTTCATATCACAGAAACATACTAAAAGGTGTCAAATAATAACATGCATCAACGAACTCATCCCATAATCAGAATTCACATTAAGAATAAAGGAAAGAACACCTCTCTGAGCTTGTCGACAACAATGCTTCTCCTGATTTCCTCATCCGCAGATGGTGTCAAGCCCTCATTTCCCATCAACTAAAATCAAGAAAAGAAAAAGGAATATAAATGAACAGAAAGAATTTGAAGAGACAACAAAAGTACGTTCAAGAGACGAAACCCATATCAAGAAACTCAAATATAAGAGCCAGAAGAATAACCCAAATGGTTCAAATCGAAAATTCAGAAAACGGATGTCAATACAAACTCAAACCTGAGCTCGAATTTGGAGAAGAAGAATCTACATAAAGAGACGCAAATGAAAGACTCGAGAGGAACATTTTTCCAGTAAGAGACACACAAATGGAATTTAAAAAAAAAAATAATCAACAAGGTGAAAACCTGAAGCAAAGCCATAGATTTTTCGATCTCCATTCTGAAAGGGTTCAACACAAGAGGCCCGGGAATGCGATGGAAGAAAGGACCATCACGGCACCTCTTGAAACGAAATGTCGACACCCCTCGATTAAAGCACCGCGCACAAATTCCGGCCATAGCTGAAAATCCTCAATCCGAGTGATCGTATCTTGAGAAGATTCATGTAGCTACACAGATATGCGAAAAATGTGAGAGTAAATTTTACAGAAAAGCATAAAAATGTGAGAATTCTTCAAGATTTCAAATGGGGGGTTTTAGTTTGCGCTTGTTGTGTATTTTGAAACTTTGAACGGTGATTAGAGGGTGGAAAAGGGGTTCATATACATTAATTAATAATTACTAAATGTTACCTTTCCGGGAATTGGCGGTAATAGGACTGTAGGTTTAGGGTTGGGCCCATTCCAGTGGGCTATATATTTGTTTTTCGGGCCATGTTATATTGGAAGCCTCAATAGGATGAGAGTCCATCAGTTACCAAAAACTGATTTCTTATTTAGATGGTAACTTCCATCAACTACGCTTCTCTCCTCCCCCTCCCCCCGCTCTCTCTTCTTCACACACGGCACTCTCTCTATCTTCTTCGCACAAGTCCGCCGCCACGCCTGGCTTCTCCGTCAAGTACGTCCCCTTCAACGCCGTCCTCCACCGAGTCCTACCCCTCGACGAGATCGTCTACCGAGCCATCCCCGCGGTCGTCATCTACATGTACGCGATGCGAGAATCTTTTTCTATGGAGTCGACGAGAGAGAAGATGAATATATTCCGGAGCATGATTTCCTCAATTACCGCCGGCGACGACGTCCTCTAAAGAGGGTTTCGGCGTCTCCACAATCGGGGGAGATGAATGGTTGGTTGCAGAAAATTTGAATTTTGCTTCGATTTTTTAGGGTTTTGGACTGTGTGTAGATTAGTCATTACGTTGAAATTTGTAGACATTGGATTGGAGTATATGTACAGTATATGTACAGTATATATGACTTTGCTTTCTCCCGACGAGTGCAGTATATGTACGGTATATATGAAAACATGATTTTCCACTCCAAACATATTACATGAAAACATGATTCCGATCAAGAAATATACCTCTCTATCTATTATATTTTTTCTTTTTTGTTCTTCTATTACATGAAAACATGATTTCCCACTCCAAACACAATTATGGGATGCACCTGTCGATCAAAGTTGTTCATATTATTTTGGAGATATAATTATTCCATACATGAACCAGACTTTTTCTGTATTGTGGTATATGAACAGTATATGTTACGATGTAAAGTATATGTACAGATATAATCATTCCATACACCTATCGATTAAAAATTTTCGGTATATTATCAGTATATTTTTTCATGACATTAACAGGAAGACGTTCGACAGTATATTATCAGTATATTTTCGGTATATTCTGCCGTTAAAGATTTAAAGTCAGGATGCAATCTCACATCCTGGGGACACTCCTCGTCGGGGTCGTGCTGACGCATGTCCAGTATATTTTCGGCATGTTTCCTTTTCTTTTCCGTCTGTTTCAACGATGATTATGACTTTAAATTCAAATATAATATCTTTCCATCTTGAATCCTTAAATTGTGCGCTACAAATATGGAATGGTTGTTCACCTTACTTGTAACTGTTTTAGGCATGAATATAATTACTTTTTATCTCTTAGGTATATACACAATTTTATTGGTTTGGATGGTAATGTTGCAATTACTTAAAAAACGGTAAGTATACATGAAAATTTCCCATAGGATTATGCCGTCTCAGGATCTAAGCGGAACGATAAAAGGACATTCTATGACATTTTTAAAATACTATTTATATTAATAATAACTAATGTACTTCCCGTGCGCTGTACGTGGGTTTATTCCTCAAACCTTTTTTTATTAATTTTATTTTAAATATGTTTCTATAGAGAAATACAAATTATAAAAAATAGTATGTTATTAAACACTTCTCTATACACAACGTTATTGATTGGTAAAAGTTTAAGTATTTGATAATTTTTTATTAAATAGTAATCACCTTTAACGCATAATATTCACATTTTAGAAACTCACAAAATTTGTCAATCATCCGTTCACACTCTCTACCCCAACATATAAAGTGCTATTTGCAAAACCATCAGCAAATCCAAATTGAATCTTGTATCTTTATAAGTACGAAAAGCATGTCATAAAGTACCAAATAATATAATAATTAATTAAAAATTATTTAAGATTGCGAAAAAAAAATATTCTAACTGTGCAATACCATGTGTATGGGTGCACTTGGTGAAATGCATCTCGCCATCTTCACTCATCATCTTGCTATTGCACCTTAGCACACAAGGTACCACCAATTATCAATAATCGAGTTGATTGTGGGACAAACTCTTGTGTACAGTCTTTAAATAAAAACATTAAAATTTAATCATAACAATAAAATACGATATCATTTATATGGAATGATTTTATAAACTAAAATTGGATATATTTTTTGTATTATGGAATCAGATTTTAGCATGTATATTACAAANTCGAAGAATGGGATCTATTATGGGACATACAATGCATTACAGACGTATGATCATTACGCTTCAACCGGGTTATTCTATTCCACCTCTTAGAAAGAAAAGAACTTAAATCAAAATACTTAATAGCATGGCGATACATTTATACAAAACTTCTACCCCGAGCACACGCAATGGAACCGTACATAGTCAAGTGAAATCCAATCCACGAAATAATTGGAGACTTAAATTGTGCTACCTTATGGAATTAGATTTTAGCATTTATATTGAAAAAAAATTGAAATCTAATATTTTATATGCAAATGAAATTTATTTTTCTAACTGTAGTGGACTTTTTTTTTAGAATTTTAGTTTTTTCAAATTACTATCAATATGAGAAGAATCGTAATCATTTTTCTTTTTGCAAGTGAAATTGACTTTCCTAACTGTAGTGGACTTTTCTTTTAGAATTTTATTTTTGTCAAATTATTATCAATACGATTTTCAATATATTCAAATTATACTTATTTTAGAATTATTACATATCTGATTTTTAGTTGGTGAAATTATAAAAAAATTTCAATTGTCGAATTGTTAATTAGGTATGAAAATCGTGCAAACGAGTTTTACTACACCTAGGCATCTGTTTTAGAAGTATAATAATGTCAAATTGCTATCATTTGGAGCTTTAAAAAGACTTAAATTGTGCTACCTTATGGAATTAGATTTTAACATTTGTATTGAAAAAAAAAATCAAAATCTAATATTTTATATGCAAATAAAATGTACTTTTCTAACTGTAGTGTACTTAAATTGTGCTACCTTATGGACTTCAATGATAAATAGGTTTAAAATTAATTTTTATTGTGGTTATGAACAAAAAATGAACAAAAAAAAAAGAGTTTTATATGTGTAATTATATTTTATTATTGACAAAATCGTATTTTTTTTATAATTGGTAATCTTTTGTTGAAATTAACTAAATTCGTATTTTTTATTGGCAAGAAAAAAAAAAGTTTGCAGTAAACTGATAGTTCTCATTAACAAAAATTCAGACTTTTTGATTCGCAAGATAATCGGAGCTTAATAAAATAAATAGCATAAATATATCTGATAGATACAAAATTAGGGCAGATTTTGTTTCCAAACTGAACCAATGTTTACATTTTAAATTTTCAAAAACAATAAAGATATCACATAGGCGAGATTATTAAAATTTTGGGAAAAAATATTACTCAATTTAGTAAATATTTTAAGCGGGAACCAAATAATTTATTGTTGTTTTTTAGTTACTATTTCAAATAAATATAATTGTCTCTTTATACATTAATAGATAAGATTCTATCCACCATTCTATATATGTTCAACCTAATATTTCACTTGCTAGCATGTAAATAACATGTTTTTGTAATATTCCCCCAGAAGAACTGATAAAAGAATATACTTCTACACTAAGTTTCTCTTTAAAAAAAAAAAAGATAAAACTACTTTAACATAATTTTTTGATATAATGAATGACAAATAATTATGTAAGAATTACTGTTCTTCCAATTGATATGATATATAAGACCATGATGTATTACATCAAAATTTATGTCAATCATTATATTGCATATCCACCCAAAATATGAAGTACTACCTAATAGAGCCACTACCTAACAAAGCCACAAACATGCACATCAATAAAACATAAGAATATCCATCACAATATAAAAACAACTACATGACTGTTTCTTTTAGCTGCTCATTTTATTTGACCCAACATAAATTTAAGCTCATAAAACCCCAAAAGTTATTTGTTGGAAATAAAAGATAAACTCTTAGAATCATTGAAACACAAAAATCATTCAGCCTCCTTCAACTGTCATCTTGTTCGTCCTTTTTCTGTTCATCGGTAAATTCATTTTCGTCGTTTTTGTCTTCCTCGGTTGCTTCATCTTCGCCCTACAAATATCGAAAGCAACCAATCATTTTTAAATACAAAACTGAATAATAAATAAAATAAACAACAACTATATTTTAGAAGGAAAAAAAATAGTAGTTGATATTGTTGGCAAATGATCGGTTCAAATTTAGGATTCCATATGACCATATCAATATATATGAAATGCGTTGATGAGATAAATATGGCCGAAAATTTGAATACATATTTATCTAATTCAGAATTTCAAATCAAATTAATTCAAGCAGCGAGCTCCAGCCGAGTCTGACCGCTACAGCCATGGCCCCAGCGACGCGCAACCAGCTTTGCACATCCACCGTTGGAAGCATCGTCGGCGACCCTAGAATTAGCTGCAATACCGTGCCCAGGATAATCTCAGCAAGCTTGTGGTTCAGTTTCCTCAACACACCAAATTGTCCTTTGGTCTCCTCCACACCTCTATTTAAAAATACCAGCATTTAGCAACAAAAACATCAAAAAGAACAAAAAATTTCTCTTCCTCTCCCAATATAATTTCCGATAAATCTCAAGGCAGAAAACAAACACTACTTCAAAAGGCGAGGATTCCCATGAAACGCAATATATAAAAGCTCCCAATATCATCTTAGCAACATCAAAAAATCAAATGGAAATTGAAAAAAAAAAAAAAAAAAAAAGCTGAAAGAGNAAAAAAAAAAAAAAAAAAAAAAAAAAAAAAAAAACAGAAAAACAAAGCAAAAATCAAGCTAAAAAACCAAATAAAATCACATGGTACATGGTGAGACCGGTGAATAAGCGGAAGGCTCCACTGGCTAATCCTCATGACGGAATCAATCTCCGAGTCGACGCCTCGAATATTCTAGCGCAGGCCACCGGAGCCGTGGAGATGGTGCCGAAAGCCGTCCACTGCTTCTCGAGCGCAACGTGGCCGGGAAGGGGGCGTTGGAACCACTCCTGTCACTGGCCATTGAGCTGATGGTGGAGAGTCCACTGGCGGCGCACCAGAGGAGGACAAGGGGGCGACGCGGTGGGGGTTAGGGTTTATGGAGCGGATGGGAAAGAGTCACGAATGTTTGGTATTCATTCACATTAAGGCTGTGTTTGGTAAGCCAAATAAACTAACTTATAGCTTATTTGATTAGTTTATAAGCTCTCCGTATTCAAATAAACATCGTTTGGTAGGACGGGTTTTTTTAAAAAGCTCGAGCTTATCTCATAAGCTACTTTAGGTAGCTTTTCAAATAAGCTAGTTGATTTTTTAATTTCAGCTAGCTTATCAGCTAATTTTATCAAATACTTTTATCATATAAGATAGCTTTTCAGCTATAAGTCATAAGCTATAAGCTAAAATTACAAATAAGCTATAAACTAGCTTATCAGCTATCAGCTAGCTTATCAGTTAGTTTTACCAAACATAGCCTAAACTGGATTTTAGTTAGATGAATGGGCAAAATTTTATTTTCAAATTTCAAAAAAATTCAAACTGGTTTAAAAGAGTGTGATATTTCAATTTTTTTCGAAAAAATTTACTTAATTTAGTAAATCTAAATTGTAGGCGGGAAACCAAATAATTTTAAAATACTATTTTAAGATTATTTAGATTGCCTCTTTATATAACAATAATAGATAGCTTATTAGTTATGTAGAAAATGCTTTAAATTTTGGAGCAATATAGAATTACCCTCAAAAGTAAACAATGAACGTTAACTCAGTTGTGGAAGCAGTTCATACAAAACATGAAAAGTAAACAATGAACATTAACTCAGTTGTGGAAGCAGTTCATACAAAACATAAAGATTTAGGAATACGTCTCACTCTCCCTAGAAAGTGTTCGGCTAATATAACAAGGATTTACAGCAAAGGCTCTTTCTCTCTAACATATGCAGTCAGTGGCGGATTGACATATAGCCCAGCCTAGGCAATTTCCTAGGCTAAAATTTTGCTGATAAGTATAATTAGTATGGATTATCTCTATAATAAGTGTGAAAAATGACTGAAATGGAGATTGAATGGAGAAGAAAAATGAACATCTCACTCTGTTTTAATGGGCCCAAATTAAAATTGTTATTGGGCTTCTCATCAATTAAACTTTTTTTACTAGTCTTCTCATTAACTGTTAAGGTTATGTTTGGTAGACAAATAAGCTAGCTTATAGCTTATTTGGTTAGCTTATCCGTTTGGTAGAACGAACTTTTTTAAAAAGTTCGAGCTTATATGATAAGCTTCTTTGAGTAGTTTTTCAAATAAGCTCGTTGAAATTTTTATTTCAGCTAATTTATCAACTAATTTACCAAACACTTTTAACATATTAGTTAACTTTTCAGCTATAAGTCATAACTATAAGCTATAAACTCAAAAATTACTGATAAGCTATAAGCTAGCTTATCAGCTAATTTTACCAAACATAGATTAAATACCCCTTATAAACATAACAAAAATAAATAAATAAATATCTCACAAAGAAAAATTGTATTTTCTCTTGAACTAAATTGTGATTTCTATATAAATAATAAAACTATTTATTTAGAACCGCTAGCTGGCTCTGATACAAAATTGTAACACCCCACCCAGTGACGGATTTAGGAATTTTACTCAGGGGGGTCCGGTTTTAAATGTTAAATAACGAACTTATAATTTAAGTCGAAATGTTCATTTCATATAAAAATGTATTTACTAGTAAACATAAATATCGATATGTGTATCATCAATTTTTTTAATATTATAATTCGTATCACTCTCAAACTTCTACAAAAATAAACAAAAAAAGAAAAGAAAAGAAAAAATGATCAAGTTTATATAATTTAAGTTCAACATCTATAATTTATGAAAAAATAAGTTTTCTGGTTGAAAATTTCATTTAAATTAAACATTTGCAACACATTGCATATCATTTAAATGAGCATTTTTTTTTAAAAAAAAAAAGTAAATAAAGTTAAAAATATGTGATTGTCACAAAAAAAAAGTAAAAAAATCAACATTAAAAAAAAGTAACAATAACTACTCGATTTTATAAATTACTAAATTGATTTACAATTAAGAGACCGAAAGAGTAAATCATTGTAAATATTTTCAATAATTTACCTAGAAATATAAAATATAAGTATTGTTAGTACATTCTTCAATAAATAAATAATTTTTTTTAATTTAAATTAAAATAGAATAGAAAAAAAAATAATTGTAAATATATTTGTAAATATTTTTTGATTTTCTATATATATTTTATTTATAGTATTATATATATTGATTCTTTTAAAGAAATGAGGGGGGTCCACGGCCCCGCTAGGCCTTCTTTGGCTCCGTCATTGATCCCACCTACTATTACTAAAATTAGAGTAAATTTAATTTCCTTAAATTAAATGCTCATTATAACAAAAAAAAAGCTGTTAAAAACATTTTGTATTTCCTCTTGAATTAAATATTGATTTCTTTATATATATATTGTTATTTATTTTTATAGTATGAGATCAGATTTTATTTTTTTATTTTTTTGTTCTTACTATTGTAATATAAGCTCGACTCGTTTTTAATAGACAACTACAAGTATTTCCTATTGATGTTAGAGGCTGAAAATACATACAATAGGACTATTATCTAACAACTAATGGTTAGAGAATTATACTTTTTAAATAAATATGACACTTTCAACTTGAATCACACTTTCAAAATCAACATAAAAAAATGACGTTTCATAGCATAAGTATGCATTCTTGTTGAATAAAATATAATGAATCAGCCTGCATGGTTAAATCACCTCATACAAGGAATTAAAATATTATAAACATTTTTATATAAGGAGAATTGATTTTTAAAATGATAAGTAATTTTTTTGCCCAGGCTAATGAAAATAATTTATATATCACGTGAGCAAAATTATAACCAAATATTGGAACCTAAATGTGAATGCTCAAAGGAGGGGGAGCATAATGGACCTTAATGTATGGACCCTAATAGGTATTGCACCCTCCTTCTTGGACCCTGTTATAGCCAGGGAAGTAGGCACTTCCTATCAAGGGTGTCCAAGAATTGAGGTCCATTATACTAGCTGTCTTAGGTAGCCAAGAGATGCAAAATTTCCGGCTGGGAATGATCAGCAAAAAACAAAGCTCCACAATGAAAAGACATGAGTCAAGAAGCCTGCACACACTCTTCGGACTCAAAACGCAGATACAAACAACCTTGTACATGAATTTACAATAAACTATACAAAATCATCAAATTTATTTCCCAAGAGAATAATCGATTTGATCAGTGGACATCTTTTTCTGGTTCATCTATTCCACCCTAAGCAGGAACTGGATTCACTAGGCTGCAAAAGACGAGCAACATGATTTGTTATCTTAACAACCATTGTAAGAAAATGATATATCATTAATGACGCATATGACGACTAAACGACGATATTATTTCTTAATTACAAAAATACCCCTAATGTGTAAGAACAACACATACTTTTCTAAATCGGGCAAAGGTGTACTTGTTAAATAGAAATACAAAATATCAATTAGATGTTTTTAGTACCTTAGATGAGTAATAAATGGTTTCAAAAGATAGATGACTTTTCTTTTCAATTAGGATGAATGTGAGGTTTAGTTTAGGTAATTGATCCTAACCCTATACAGAGACCAAAAAAGAGACCAAAAAGGAACTTACTGTGGAGATTCAACGCTGGTTAATGGTACACCACTAGAGGAGAAATTCCGCTGGTCTTTCGATACAATAATATTACCCAAAGTGCCAGTCGGCTTATGCGAACCCTCGACAGGCATAGCTGGTAATGGTGATATATTTCCAGGAGAAATTCCTGAAGAATGGCAACCTAGCAAGATACAACCACAACCAAAAAAATTGTGAAGCATTTTGACTAGAAAGAATTACTCAGATCTAGTCTCACAGTGGATCGGTCCATCCATTTTAGTTGCCCATCCAACTAAATACAGAAAAACACACAACTATCTTCTAAGTTACAATCAATTCCCTTAAAGGTCTGTATTTATTCTCTTTTCTGTAGACATGTACTGTAAAGTATAAGAAAGATAAATGTGCTTCTATATAATTACAATGAACCTCAAGGTGCAGAGAGTGTATTGCAATTTTCTCAACACATACAATTTGTACAGAATGAATATCAACACCAAGTTTATCAAGTCAGCAAATGAGGATTAAAAAAAAATATATATCTCAACCAGCAGACAAAGAGTACCTTGAAAAATGACCACAATGCAGAAGATAATAGTGAACACCACAGCAATCAAGTTCGCGCCAAACGACACCGAAAAGGATGTGTCTCCCTTTGCTGCTTTCATTTTCTTGGTACGCCCAGCCCTAGCACGTTTCATCCTTGCAAGTTCAGAAATTTCCTTGATCAGCTTCCGGTCAGCCGCATCCAACGACAATCCTTTTGCTGGGCGTGGAGGTTTAGGAGGCTTCTTGGCTGTCAACGAGTTACACTTTTCCTTATTATTTTCATTATTGTTCTTACTGCTCGCTTTATCTTTGCTGACATTCTTTGTATCGTTCGAATTTTCATCTAAGCTCATAGATACACCGCAAATGGTAACCGAAACTATATTTCCAGAGATATTATCGGAAAGTAAAGGAGTGTCCGCTTCTGGGCCTGCCGTTTGAGTACAACTTTCAATGTCAATGACAGTTTCCTATTGTTTCGTTGGACTAGGATCCATAATATACTTCCTTTGGTATTGATTCTAGAATTTTCTCAACACAGTTCACTGATTCAGATTCTAAACCAAAATTAGAAATGAAACTCTTCAGCCTTCAGCAAAACCTGTGTGCATTAGACCAGAAAACATCATCATCAGTATATTTGGAACAGTCCTCTGTGTGCAATAGACCAGAAAACATCATCATCAGTATATTTGGAACAGTCCTCTGTCACTTGATGGGAAATCAACATGTAGTCATATCAACAATGAAATTGGAAAATAAAGAGGACGACTGATTATTGAGAAATAAAAACAGATGCCAATTCGATTGTTGAGAATAAGCAGTCAACGAAGAGAGAAGAAACAAAAAATTCTCAGAACTGGGCAGTCTTCCAGTAAATAAGGCGATCAACATTGTCAGTAAGGGTACTCTCTCTCTCTCACATACACACACACACACACGCGCGCGCGCGCGCGATTACAGGCAGTAGCTGAAATAATTGAGAGTAAAGACTCTTTTCACCCAAACTCACAAACTGCAGCTTGGAAAATCTCGCACGAAATATTTCGAAAGAAATAAAAAATGAGAGAGATCGAATATGTACCGAGTCTTACATCCGCACAAAGCTCAAGGTTATCAATAAGCCACTGAAATAATCCACTGGAGGCTGGTGGAAGTCGGCGGAATAATGAAGATTCAGGTGATCGGAGTTGGAAATTGCATTCAACGAACCAAACCAAGAGATTTCTAAAATCGATGCTACAAAGCTCACGAGATTTGGATGGCGAGAAGATACTAAGCACAACAACAGATCTAAGAGGGGTGGCCGAGGAATGAGGTGTCGGCAGCTGCGGCGGCGGGAAGGCCGTGGACAGCGGCGAGGATAGAGAGAAGAGATAGAAATCGAGATCGGGTCGATTTATATGGGGCTGAACACGCGGTGTGGGTTTGACAGGTGTCAGTTAATGTGAACTTTTCTTGGGCATCGGGTCGTACTCGGGTCCATACGGGTTGACCCGAATAACACCTGGCATCGGCAGGCTGATTTCGAAGGGACAAATAATAAAATGTAGAAAAATTGGAACCGACAAACTGCACATCAATAGCCACTATTGTTGGTCAATCAATTGTACTGTATACAGGTGATTCCTGGAAGCCACGAGATACATCATTTTGTTGTGCAACATCATATTTGTTACATCCATTTTGGTGATTTAAATTAGACCTTGAGATGCGTAGGTTTAAACTAATAAATGAGTATTTGAGGGATGTTTGGATATAAAATATTTTAATTTTATTTGAATTTTTTGATTTGATAAAATTAACTTTGACAAAAAAATTATGGTTGGTTGTTAATAAAATTTTGAATTTATATTAAAAATATTTAGAATAAAATAATTAAAATTGATTTGATGTAAAAATAAGAGATAGATGATTGAATTAATGGTTAGTTAAAATTATATGAGTGAATAAATGATAAATTAAAGTTGTTATAATGTGTAAGAGTGAATAAGTGTTATTATTTAATTAGATTGATAATATTGAGGTTGAGGATAGTGGAGTTCAGTTAAAGTAGAGTTTAGACAATTTGGAAGCTTATGGTTGACTTTGTATTTGAACTAACTTGAACGTTTTTCCTTCTATTCTTTTTTTTTATGATATTTCACAAGATATTAAGTGAATACATATATATTTGACCTTATTTGAGTGTTCATTGGTTAAAAGTTGTATCAAGTTAATAATTGAGGTATATGTATTTGAGAATACTTGAACTTCTCTTGATTATTTAAGTAACTTGAAGCTTTTATTGTTTGGAATCACTTTTCATGCACGGTTTTATTTTTCACTAGTTATACTCCGTGCATTTGCACGAAAAATGATATGATAGAAGAGAAAGTAAATAAAAATATAGAATAAAATAAAAATCATAACTTAATAAATGAGAAAAAAATAATTTAAAAAGTGAATCTAAATATTATTAAGCACTTCTTTATATACATCATTCGTAGTTTTCCTACCATCAGATTCCTCATCACAACAAAACATTATCGTTAAACTTCTTCGACTCGTGATTCTGGGATTCGATTTTTCAAAATATTTGATGTATTTTTGTAATATCTGGAAAAAAAATTTTATCATTGTATGACTGCAATAGAAAATAGAGATATCTGTAGTCATTCTTAATTAGTTGTAAAATATGTATTTATATTATAGTACTAAAAAATATAGAGTATCAAAATAAAAATAAAAATATTTGTATTTTAAAACATAAAAAGGCGTTACAGAAATGAGCACATTCCAAATGAGACTTGTCATAATAAATTGTGTAACTGAAAGTTACATATTTTTATTAAATGAAATTTAAGTTATTTTTATCATTCAAAATTAATTGAGATTTAAATTTTATTTTAGCCATGCAACATTTACATTAGTAACATGAATAAAATAATTTATATATTTGTGGAATATATTAAGAAAATTAACATAAATAAAAAAAAGTTATTGGTGTATCTGATTTTTTTTTAAAAAAAAAAATGTGGCAATCATATTTTTCTTCCAACAATGCAACCAAATATAGCGGTTACAGCTCTGAATGTGTCAATCAACTTTAAGTTCCAACATTAGCCGTTACACATCTGAATATTTTGATACCAAATTTAGAATTAATTTAGTAATTGATCCAAAAAATAAATAATAAAAATATATATATTAAGGTGTAACGGTTTTAGCAATTAGTGAGCAATTAATTAAAAAAATGTTACTCCTTTTGGAAGGAAATGAAAATAGGTTTTATTAAATGTTTTATTAAATGCATCAGTCAGTAATTATATATATTAGTAATCAACCTGTGCATTTACACAGATACAAGTTCATAGAAAAGAAAATAAGAAAATAAGAAAAACAAAAATACTAAATCATAATTTAATTGAAGAAAAAATGTTAATTAAGAAAAGAATTCTAAATATTATTAAAAAAATATTTTATATACAACATTTATATTTTATATATAATATTTTAATGTAACGCCATAAAAAATTTGATATCTCTTGATTAGGTAATGTTTTTTAGTTAAATGACATTAGTAACATAATGTTGCACCATAACATTTGGATTAAGAATAAGAAAAAATATATAAAATTAGAATATGGCAACATGATAATGAGATATATTGGTGTTTGAAATATAAATCATTATTAATGATTTATACAATTACATATATCGTTTTTCCTTGTAGGTGGATATATATATATATATATATATATATATATTATAGGATGTGATTTAAATGAGAACCAAGTCCTAGCGTGAGAATCGTGATAATCGCTATTTATAGTTGTACGTGGTGCCATTGACGAAGCCAGATGAGGCCCAGGGGGGGCCATGGACCCCCCTCATTTTTTAAAATTTATATATATATATATATATATTATATATATAGAAAATACTATAAAATATGTATAAAAATACAAAAGAAATATTTATAACATATTAATAACTAAATTTATTTTCTATGTAAATTTACTCTAAATTAATAATATTATTTATTTGTTGAAAAATGTATTAACAATCTTTATATTTTACATTTGTAGATAAGTTTTTGAAGTATTTATAATGATTTACTCTTTCAGTCTTTTAACTGTAAATTGATTTAGTGATATAAAACCAAGTATTTAGTTGGATTGTTATATTTTCTAATGTTGATTTTACTTTTTTTTTGTGTGATCACATATTTTTAACTTTATTTATTTTTTTCTTAAAAATTGTTCAAATGGCATGCTTTTATCAATAAAAATATTATGCAATGTGCTGTAAAAGTTCAATTTAAATAAAACTTTCAACCAAAAAACTTATTTTTCCACAACCTATAGATATTGAAGTTAAATTATAAATACCTGAAATCTAACTTTTATAAAAAAAATAAAAAAAAATAAAAAAATTGAGGGTGATAGGATTCTAAATTTTTAAAAATTTGAAGGTACACATATCGATATTTATATTTATATATTTATACTTATAGTAAATATATTTTATATGAAATGAGCGTTTTGACTTAAACTACAAGCTCGTTATTTAACATTTAAAATCGGACCCCCCTAAATAAATTTCCTGGATCCGTCACTGTGTGATGCTATCATTGATTGTGTTTTAGTGCAATTTTTAACATGGATCTATTTTCTTAAAATAGCAACACAATTTATATTAGGATTTGTGAAAATGATAGCACCATGTGATATTAAAAATAGCAACATACACAATAAAAAATAGCATCAAATATGGTTCTCACACATGACTAGTTTTTATTTGAACCACTCTCATATATATATATATAGGATGTGGTTCAAATGAGAACCAAGTCTTAGTGTGAGAACTGCTATTTTTAATTGTGCGTGGTGCTATGATTGATTGTGTTTGGTGCTATTTTTAATCAGGATATATTTCTATTTTCTTAAAATAGCAACACAATTTATATTAGGATTTGTGAAAATGATAGCACCATGTGATATTAAAAATAGCAACATACACAATAAAAAATAGCATCAAATATGGTTCTCACACATGACTAGTTTTTATTTGAACCACTCTCATATATATATATATAGGATGTGGTTCAAATGAGAACCAAGTCTTAGTGTGAGAACTGCTATTTTTAATTGTGCGTGGTGCTATGATTGATTGTGTTTGGTGCTATTTTTAATCAGGATATATTTTATTAAAAATAACAATACAATTTATGTTAGCATTTATAAAAATGATAGCACCATGTGAGATTAAAAATAACATCATACACAATTAAAAATAGCATCAAATATGGTTCTCACGTTCTCACACCAGGACTAGTTTTTATTTGAACCAACCCCTATATATATATATATTGAAATAGATGACTGAATATTTTTAGTTTTATTTCTTAATTATTCGATTTTGTAATTTTGAAATCTGAATTATTGTGTGAATCATTTTTACGTACTCAAGCATAAAAAAATTTAAATATATATATATATATATATATAATACATATATAAATAATTATTTTGTTACATTCATTCAACAAATAAGTAAAGTGAAAAGGAAATAGGCATGAATCCTGTCATATCATATCGAAGAATGAGCATTTTTACATCATTTTGGAGTCTGAATTATTGTACAAAACTATTTTTATGTAATCAAAGATAAATAAAATTTGAAAAGAAAATAAATATGAATTATTCCATATCAGATCAAATAATGATTGTTACATAATGTGATTGATGGGGAAGAGGTAATAAAAAACGTTAAACAATTGAGATGAGTAAAGAAAAAAAAATAAATAAATAAGTTAAATGTTTTGTAACTGATTTTGGAGGGAAAGTGAAATAATATTATTAATTGTGTTGCTCCTCTTTATATATATATAGATTCTTTGGGATGAACAAGGATTAAGTTTGGGGAAGGATGTGCATCATTTTTATGTGCATTTTAGAGTGATTTTCGTGCTCGTTTTATTGTAGTTTAATATGTAATTAATTATTTATTTAAATAATTTTATAAACTATGAAGAGATGTATTATTTTGAGTTTTGATAGGAAATTGATCCTACATAATTATTGGAGGCGAAAATAGCAAGAATCGATCGAAGTCGGTGTATAGGCATTAGATTGGGACAAACCCAATACACGACCCACAAATAGAATTAAAAAGCAGCCCGAATGGAAAGATGATATATCTGATGGGCCAAAAACATACTATACATAGTGTTAAAAAGCATAGCCCAATAGTTGTTGGTCCAAAATCATTAAGTGATGTGTACATAGGAATTTCATATTTGCATAAATTCTTCTTGTTTTGCTAGCATGGGAGTAGCTTGGAGACCGGACCACCTCGCCACCATTCATCATCGGACCACCTCGTTGTTGTCCTAATACCCGCACTGACCTCCACCGCCATTAGGTCGCTGGAGAAGCCGCCTGAAAGTTGAAGTCACGCTGGAGAAAAGTTGTTGTCGGGAGTTGGTTAGAAAAGTGTCACCAATGGCCTCATGGAAGTCTTTTCCAACCACCTTGAGTCGCCTAATATGCAGGAGAATACGAAGGTACCAATCACCGCCCTGAAAACGGAGTTTCAGTTAAACATGAGTCGTGTGACTCGTGCATATTCTGACGCGACTCATGTTGAGATGAATGGATACAAAACAAACTCTCGACTTTTTCACATGACTCGTGTGACTAATGTGACATACCAGACGGTCGTGTGGGTCTGGACACAACTTATACTCGTTTTACGCATTCTTCCTATTTTTTACAGATTTTTTTTGACATATTTTAACTAGAACTCGACCCCAGTAATTGAAGAAACAATATGAAAATTCTTTGGGGGATCTTTCCAGATTTTTAGATGCTAAAAACATGCACAAAACGAGCAAGAAAGTCGAGAAGAAGAGATCGATGAAGCTGAATATGTTTTTTCTTTCTTTTTACTTTCTCTTTCGAACTCAATGTTTTATATTTACTTTCCTGATTTTGGGACCATGTTTCTAGGATTTTTAGATTCTAAAATATTTTAGTACTCAGATTGATTTATGATATAGTTTTTATTTCTTCCATTTCAGTTTATAATTCGTTTATGAATTTCTTGTGCTAATTCTTATTGTATAAGTAGATGACTCTATGAATACATATTTGCGATCGATTTGAGACCGCGAAAAGATAATTGATTGCTAGAATTAGGAAGTTTATGACGCAATAGAATACAGAGACCGAGAGATTCATATGATCCTACAATAGATTGAAAATCCTATGAATTTAGGAGTTGATTGTTTATCTTGAGACCGAGAGGAGATAAATAAAAATTAATCTACGATTTAGCTTGTTCGAGAGAAAAAGTTATATTATTTTAGCGATATCTCTACGACTGGTAAAATTAAATAAGATTTGGATAAATTTAAACGTTTCATAAATTTAATTCCGAGGAAAACATAAACCTAGAATCTATCTTTTATATCTTGCTTTATTTATATTGTTTTAGATAAATTAGTCTTAGATTATAATCATCATCCACATTCGTTAGTCTAAATAATATTTAATCGTCATTATTTTAGTATTTAATTATTTTGACTACAATCTATGTGGAATACGATCTTACTCCCCGCTTGCTATAGCTACTTCGTACACTTGCAGATAACGAAAATAACTAGCGAACAAATCTCGAAATTCACTTATAACTTATAAGTTATCAACTAGGTTTACCAAACATAGCTATCAGCTAACTAATCGAGTTTATTTATTAAACGAACCAAAGTAAGTTTTTTCACAAGTCACTCATTTTATAATTATGTAATGTTATTTTCATAAAATACACAACCGTGTCGAACTTATTTGCAAAAATATTTTGTTTTCACGAATAAATCGATTAGGGTTTTTAGTTTTATTAAATGAGTCAAGTCAATTTGAGCATTCACGAGTTTCAACGAGTCGAACTCCATCTTAGCCTTATATTCGTCCAATAAAGGAGCGCAAACTCAAACAAGAGTTACTTGTATCAGATGGAATAACACTCGTAATCAATCTGATAATGACATATTTATGGGATTATTGTTGAACTTTATTTATTTACTTTTTCTGCATCATGTAGTATTAGAAAAATATTTTAGATATATTTTGACAATATATGAATATTGTCAAAGACAGTGATGAAAGTAAATCTCTCACCAAGTGCAAATTATACAAACAATTGACTTTTTAAAAGTTAAATTCATAAGCAAACAAATGAAAAAAAAATAAAAGTAAACATAGAATAAAAAAACCATAATAAAAATTAAATAAAAGAAACAATCTCGTTAAACAGTTTTGATGAAAAAACAATTTGTCCCAAGTTAAATAAGTAAAATATTTCAATATGAAAGTATATGAGATTAAAGAGTCACGTAGGTCCATCAAAATCTCACTAGTTTGATGATATTGTATACTCGGATTTTGTCTTCGTAATTTTATTTAAAAAATCTCTAAAAGTATTCTAATTTAAGAAGTCTCATAAAGTATTCGTATTTTGCATATTGTGTGACTTATAGATGCTATTAGAAAGATACAATTGAATATTTGAGACTTCTAGAGATTTATAAAAAAGTATTTAAAAGTCTCAACTGAATATCGATAGACTTTTTAAAAGTCTAAAAAAATTTTAATTAAATACACCGGAATTTTATAAGTATTGAAAAGTTGCAATTGAATACACCCTTAAATTAATAGTTTTAGATATTTTTTTTTAAGTCTTGAAAAGTTGCAATTGAATACACTCTTGTTGATGTGTGTTTCCGCCAACGGAACCATCGAGACTATGCCTTTGTATTATGTGGTATTTTAGTTTTTTGGGGTAGATTTTATGGTGATTACGACGGAAAGTAAAGAAGGACGTATAACTCGTATTTGTCGACGAATTAAGGTGTCTGCACGGATAGTTTATTGCTTATAGTTTGGACCGCTCCCTGACCTCTTCTGCACACAAGCCTCTGAAGGGCTGAAAATGGAAAAGGAAAGCTTCACAAGGAAGAAAATGCTACAGGCCTTCGACTATCTATTTATAGTATATTTTTTGGTGTGAAACTTATGTGTAAACTGAACTCCCGACCCTTTCTTTTATAGAAGAAGACATCTTTAAAATATTATTTATTCAGGACGCATGACGTTTTCTTATTGGATACATGGTGACACGTTTTTGACAAGTTGAACAAGTGACTTATCTCTTAAGACGGTGATAACTTGTTCAAGGTGTAACCCTTTTCACACTAACTTGAGATTAAGTTCACATGAGATGAGATCGACTGAGCATGACCATCCTCTTGAGAGAGATCGACATATGTGCCTCATAGTTGAGATCGAGGTCGACTTGTTGGGGGATCGACATCTTCTTTCTTGATTATAGTTTTCATGATTGTCCGAACTCCGGGAATATTGTGTAGGCTCGACTGGAGATGACATCATCAATTTTAGAAATCTTTATTTTATTTAAATACAAAATTGAATATTAATAATTTTATATATTTTATCGTTGATATTAAACATCCGTGCGCAATTCGCCCGGTACAATTTGCCTTGACGTGCAATTTTGCCGTTCGTGAATCTATATATACATAATAAGAATTATCATTTACCAAAAATAGTAGCAACAAAATAGGTCAGAATTTAATGCAGCTTATAAATAGTAAGTTTTATTATTTTTCTTAGTTTTTTTCTTTAAAATCATACAACATTACATGCTACCTTAAATTTCGGGCTTTAGTTCATTTTATTATTTAAAAAATCCGGCTAAGATTTATTAAGTGTGATTGTTTTTGTTTTTGTTTTTTTCTTAGAAACAACGAACAACATTAAAATCTCAGTCTCTATATTTATAAAATTTCAATTCAAAATATAACAAAAGTTTTAGAATCTCGGTCTTTATTATAGTGCCTTTAAAAAAATATTGAACGCTAATAATATTCTTTAAATTGCATAATCAATCAATTAATCTTAAATTTTTAAAAAGTACTATGTTTATTTTTATTAATATGCATAAAGTAAAAATAATTAATTCATATTTAGATATATAATTTACTCACTCCTATTCATAATAAGTGTCGTTTTAAGAAGTTGCACAGTAATTAAGAATATTTTTTTTGTCAATAATAACCTTCTTTAATGAAGATAGAGAATGATGTTTTGGGAAAAAATGAATATTGAATATGAAAAGACATAGTGTATTTATTAGCTAAATGAGGGTAATAATGAAAAAATGTGCACAAAAGATCCAAAACGACATTTATTTGGTAAATAGTTAATAAAGCCAAAATGACAATTAAAAAGAATAGGAGGTAGTATAATCTTAATATACTATCATTTGGTGTAAACATTTATTATATGAATCATAAAATATTTTTATTTCATTAAATTAAATATATTTAAAGAAAATAAGAAAATTTCTTCGGATCAATCGGGTGATTGATTTTGGGTACTGCACAGGTTGATTGAATTACTTTTAGATGATATTCAAAATAGTCAAAAAACTTGACACAACTTGGTTGGTCCTAGATGACTAATTTATGTATCAGTTCGACCACACCAAATCGATTATTGAACCTAAATATAAATTTTATATTAAAAATATTTTATTACGTGAATGTGATGTAGTCCAAACTTCAAATAATCGTATTAACAATACTTTTATGACAACATGTTTAATGATTTATGAATATTTATATATCATTTTATTAATATTTATGTGAATTAAATATTAGTTTATTATAACATTTACTAATGTACATTAAATATAAGGTTTTCTGAACTGGACTGTCATCGAAACGATGAAGCTATTTTATTAAATCATTTGTGATTTGTTCATATTTTAATACATAAATATTTTAATATATATATAGTACTTTTTGTAATAAATTTAAAATGTGTTACTTAGATATCTAAACAATTTATAAATTCAAATGTTTAAACTAATTGATAAATAATTTATAAATATCTATTTTATTTAAATATGTAATTTTATTTAAAATAATTTTAAATATCACTCGGAGGATTTTATCGACCGGCCTGAACTAACCGGAACGCAGCGATGAAAGGCAATGGGATATCTAAACTCTGACTATTTTTTTCCCCCTTCCGAAAGTCCCAGACTTGCCCACTTACTTAGGTCAATCATGTCCGATCATCCCAATAGGAAGAACACAACGATCAACAACAAGCCATTTGTCAGCTCTTTCTGTCAGCCGAGGAAGACAGGAAGAGAAAGAGCCTAGCAGACCAAGTCGGATAAATAGGTTTTAAGGAACCAAGTCAGCAAGTCGAAGCTCAAGAACGAATGACGAGAAAAGGTCTTGGCAGGTGTGGTATCAGAGGAGTTGACAACATTGTTGCCGACGCGGATTCCTGAAGCTGGTTTCGCCTTGCAAGTCATTGGCAGCGGGCCTTAAAGTCAGAATTGGTGACGGAGAAAGATCGTATTTTAGTCGAGCTCTTTCTCATTCTTCTTTTGGTTTTCAGCCCAGCACAACCAGACTCCTCCCGCATAGCCAATTGGATCAGCAATGTGGAAGCCATCAAAACCCAACTTCTTCACCATCTTGTACCAGTCAGTAAGCAAGGGAAGGGTTCTGCACCAGAGGGCCTCGGGGAAGCAGCCGACAGGGCGGAAAGACGAAAGCAGCTCAAAGACGTCTTGAGAAACAAAATTTATTTAAAAAATCGTATCGATCCTATCAATCCAACCGACTGGTGTTGACGGATTCGAGAGCAAATATTTTATTCAAGCAAGTTAGATTAGTTATAAACCGGTTCTCGGTCCATTCGATCGGACTGTGTCCAACCCAGTTTAATTTAAAAATAATGAATAAATCATAATTAATGTTATTTATATATTTAATTTATAATACAATCGTAATATTATTTTTCCGTGCATCGCACGGGCCACGCACCATGCACTAGTAAGTTATTACATAAAGTAATGATTTCGCCCGTCTCCAAAAAAAAATAAAAAAATAAAAAAAATAATAATAATAATTTCGTCATCGCGGCCGGACATATATTCTACTTTCGATTATTTGCACTGAAAAGAGGGTTTTCTTTCTAGGGTTTATACTCAACCTCGTATTTTCCATGGATAAATTCGATAGGCATAGAGGCGGGGATAGATACGGCAACGGTGGCGAAGAAACACGCCATTACAATTCTAGCGGCCGGCTGTCTCGGGACGGCGGATCTCCGTTCCGCCACCATCGGCAGGATGACTTTCGAGATGGCGGAGGAGGACGCAACAGTCCTCACAATAACCGAGGAGGGTTCTCAGGCGGCGGTGGTGGGAGGGAAAGTCAGAGGGCGTTTGATAGTCCTCCGCAGACCTGCCTTCCGCCGCTTGGTGGCGTCGGAGGCGTCGGAGGAGGGGGTTTGAGGCCGATTGGTGCTGGAATTGGAGGGTTTCAGCCGATGATTGATGGACCAATAGGTGGCGGTGGTGGAAGAGGGTTTGAACCAATTGGAGGAGGCGGCAGGGAAGGATTTCGGCCGAAAGCTGGCGGCGTGGAGTTTCCACGGGTGGGTGGCGGAAGCATTGATGGGGGAGGTTTTCAACCCATGGATGGTCCTAGCAGTTATGGCAGAGGGTTTCGGCCCATGGGTGGTCCTGGCGGTGATGGTGGAGGGTTTCGGCCTATGGGTGTTCCTGGCAGTGATGGTGGAGGGTTCCGGCCTATGCGTGGCAATGATGGTGGGAGGTTTGATTTGGATGAGTACCACGGGCAGCCGACCCCTCTTACGGGCCAGAAGCGAGGGTATCCTTTTTCTGGAAGAGAAAGATCTCCAGGTACCTCGATAAATTGTAGCTGTAGCTTAAAAATTAGGGATCTATATTTATGTTTGCTTTGCTGTGTTCTTCTGATGAGCAATGGCTGCTAATACTTTTTATTGTCCTAGACATGGCTTTTACCTACAATATACAAGCATTGGAAGTGCTTTTTATGTGGTTCACTTTACATTTTGGACAAACCAATAAGTAATTAGAATAAAGCAAATTAAATTTGAAATTAGATGGGCTTTCATTTAACCTCTTCTGGAACTTCATCAGGTTTAATTTAATTTCTCAGTCTAGATATTATTCTATAATATCATTGCAAGTATAATGAATTCTGAAGGACATATAAGCGGTAAATGGTGGTTTTTTTGACACCACTTCATTATATATATGCTCTTCATTTGATAGTAACTTCTATATTATTGCTCATTGTACACTTCCATTTATTTTCTGCTGTGTCACAGTCTTCTAGTTTTTACCCTTTTCAGGTAGAGAAGGAACCAGTTTTGCCAAACTTTTTGTTGGATCTGTTCCTAGGACAGCCACTGAAAATGATGTGAGTTGGTTTTATTGATGAAATCTTTTCTCAACAATGTTTGAATTCAATCTATCAATGGTTTCCCGAGGATTTCTTTCAGCAGTGGATAATTCTGTTGTATCGATTAAAGATTCAGACTAAATAGTTTCGTAGTCTTGCCACTGTATTTTCTAGAGTGTTCTTATGAGAGGGAAGAAATTTCAGTTAATTGGATTTTTAGTTGCTTTGACAATCATTTCTTCTGTCGTGATATATCAACTATCAAGCTTGCTCACTGTCTCTTATCCACAAAAATGTCGAAGTCACGCGCTGTAACGATAGATACAATTCATAAATTTCATTTTATTCAATGCATTAGTAATCTGGCTAGGTTTGACTGATTTCAATTACTGTAATTTGATTGGCTTTATGATTCTAGATTCAACCTCTCTTTGACAATCATGGACGTGTTTTGGAAGTTGCTCTGATCAAGGATAAGAGGACTGGACTGCAACAAGGTATGTGTACATGCTTTGTCCTAAACAATTATGAATTTTCTGTGAATCTCCTTTCAGGTCTGGGGGGTCTGAAGGAAGCCACTATAGGCTTAGGTCTCTCGTCAGTTTTCATTTAACTTCTTTTCTGTACATACTCCATCATCCAAGAGGAAGACGAGATCAGACATTAAAATAACCCATGTATAGGCATTAGGAAGTTTCATTTGTTTCTCTCTTAGCTATGAACAGTCTGGGAGAATGTTTTCGTCGCTTTTCTATTTTTGGGAGAAATCGGTTGTTGTATAACAAGGGAGACAACAATAATGCTCCTTTTGTCAATTTCTTTTGTGTTCTTTTGTTCATTTTTATCTTCTTTCATTTTTTGATGTCATTAGTTATCTTATTTTTGTCTTTTGGATGGGTTTAATGACTTGATTCTTCACAAACCGTGAGCCTAGAGACGTAGTCAATCTCATTTTAATCAGTGAATCCACATGATGAGCTTGCAATTTTTTATTGTGTAAGGATGGCGTTATTAATGTTTCTTTTAATATCTAGCAGTTGGCTTCTTTGGTTTATTTTGTGCGTATGCTGAATTAATGGAGAATTGATTTCCTGGGAAGTGTATAGACATGATTGTGAGCGTCATAGTGATGTATTTTTGTCATGGACTTAAATTCCTTTTGAGATGTTTGCATAACTTATGACCTACTGCTATGAGCTGTGGTGTAGTAGTTGTGGTATTTGTGCTGTTGCCTACCAACTTTGGTTGTTAATCAATAATTAGGATGGCATGATCAATCAATGGTGTGGACGGAACATGGTGTTCAGTGTTGTGTTGCTGAAGATATTAGTTTTGACTACTGTGCCCGTTACATTCCGATTTGTTTTGAACTAACTACTAACTAGACAACTGATAAAGATTAGTTTGTTCATTCATGAAGTGTGATTTATCTTCTTTTATGGCTTATCTGATGATTGCTTTATTTTATTGGTGAAGTTCTTGATCCATTCTTTAATGACTTCAATGAGACAGGTATCCATTTCCATGCTACGTAGGTGTTATTTCGGATTTTGCAGCTGTATGCATTAAGATCGATTAGTTTGCTTCACACTTTGTATCGAATTTGATAGATGTATTTTGTGGATGGATTGGTTTTGGTAGATTGTGACGTTTGTGGACTATTATGACCTTTTTAAATTTCATAATATTTGGTTATTATTAGCATTTTTTACATCCGCCATCAGAACAGGTTTTGGTTTCTTTCAACTAATATTTTCTTTCGTCTTTACCCGATTCCAAAGCCGTGTGCTCACATGATTGTTGCTGCAATTTGATGGTTATGTTGATTGAATTGGTGTGAGCTCTGGTGGTGAAATGATATATTCTTTGCATTGTTATAGGCGATTACTTCACCTAACTGCTAGGTTATATTACTTCACTTAAATTGCTTATAGGAGGTTTAGCCGTGGGATTGTGTGTGTGACTGTGGTGGAAGTGTTGATGAAACATCGACTTAAGATGTGCAGCCTTTTGTTTTGCACGTTCAGCATAACCACATTGTCAGGCTTAGTTGGTGTTTGATCTTCTGTGGTTAGGCCGGCGATTCCACAGCAATTGTATGTTTTATTATCCAAGATGTTACATTGTTTTCATGATTGGTGACCAAACTAAAATAGTGCAATGTGTGGAATGATTTAGCCTCAAACGATGAGATCATTAGCGTGACAGAAACTCCTCCATTAGAGGGGTGGGATCTTATGGAACATGTTGAAGGAATTGTTATTCTACATTTCATTTTACCATTATATCGATTTAGTGATGTGATGATGGTGAATTTTGGTGGTGGGAGTAGGTTGTGAAACCTAAAGTTACTATCCTATGTTTTCATTTGTCAGTTTCAAGTCTGATATGATAATAATTTTGTTTTTCTCTTAGGGTGTTTATGATTGAGACATTTGCAGTTCTATGCGTGGCATATTTTATATATTGCATTCATAGTTCCTCCATCCTTTTCTGGATATAGTTTCCATTTTGGGGGGGCTGATGCATTAATGGGTCCAGTAATTTATCATTGGTTTATGTTCCTGGCTTGTCATTTGGATTAGATAAGCACTTATCTATCGGTCTTATCTACATTCAAGGAAATTGATCCTCTTATTGTAATAGCTGCTAGCAGGTTAATATCCGGCTCCTGCTGGCAGCCATTTTAATTCATGTTGCTGTTCTTCAATTGTTGCCTCAATTGTGTCCTTGTTTGTTACCTCCTTCTGGAGCGTAGGAACCATATTTGGTGCATCTTAATTGTAGGTTAATTTTCCTTCTCATTTACTATTTAAAACAACTCCGTTGGTGAATGTTTTTTAACCAGATTTTTGCTATGATTGTGCCTTTTGGAGTTCCTCTGGTGAATGTGTCTTTTTCATTCAGTAGATTTTTGCTATGACTTTTGCTCGTCAGAGTCTGCTTAAAATCCAGCTAATTAGAATTGTTTGGCCATCTTTGTTGCTCCTTTTGGCTTTCATGGTGGTGGGTTTTGTCAAGGAGTACAACGTTAACTTTATTGATTTTATTCAACTATTTCATGTTTGTTGGATTTATGGCTTTAATGTATTTATATTGCTATACAGTAATCGATGTGTCATATTTAGCCACTTGTCTTTTATTATAGGTACTGGTTTGTGATTTACCCACTTACATAGAGCATCCTTGGACTATAAGAATTGGTTTCCCCCTAATGTCTATCTACAGGCATAAAAAATTGAAAGATCCCATCTTAGTTTGAGTTTCCCCCAATGTCTATCTACAGGCATAAAAATTTGAAAGATCCCATCTTAGTTTGGAATATTCGTGAAACTATTTCATGGGTTATGACGATAATGGTGGTGATTGACTATTGATGCTAATTTACTTTTTAAATGTTATTTGTCAGACTGCCGTTAGCTACTTGGTAATGTGCCATGATGAGAGCTATATCTTGTGGTTGTCCTGTCCTCGACAGGTTCATTGTTTTGTGGCAGACCTGGTGCATTGACTCATTTGCATCGACATCAAACTGATAGTAGACTTGATTGTGATTTAATATTAGTTTTCTTTGCCTATTAATTACTTATTTACTTTTTGATTTTTTGTATGTTAATTGTTTCTTCCTATAGCTGGGAGTGGTATCCATTGTTTAGTGATCAACTGGCTGAGCACGACGAGAGTCTCTTTAGATTGTTTTATTGTAGAATGTTGACATTTTTTTGGCCTTCTCTTGGTTTCTGGCTAGGAATGATTGTAATGTTGGATGCTGAATGCATGTTATTTGTTTTCAGTGTGGATATTGGATGTCGTGTTTTGTGTTTCTAAGGGTGATGTTGTTAAAGAATGTTGTCTTTTGCGGAAGAGGGGTTCGTTGTGTTGTATTGTTTTCTATGTGTATTGGTAGAGTAAGGCATCGGGCAGCATAAACTAGTGTTTGGTTGGTAATCGAGGAAAGTTTTCCTGAGGGTGGCTTTTCTCAAAGGCGAATCAAACATAGCCTTATTAATTGTGCCTTTGTCTGTGCCCGGAAGTTTCTTTCTTTATTCTTTTTTTGGGGTGTGTGTGGGTGAGGATGGAATATCTTGACAAAGGCTGGCTTTCGACTTTGCTTACGCAGGATGCTGTTTCATTAAGTATGCTACTTCTGAAGAGGCTGATAGGGCCATTAGGGCTCTGCATAATCAATATACATTACCTGGGGTATATCTTCTGTTTGGTTTTCTTATGCTGATGACTCATATTTTGGGCTCCTATATTCCTTATTTTATTTATCTGGCACACAGGCTATGGGTCCTATCCAAGTCAGATATGCTGATGGAGAGCGAGAACGTCTTGGTACTTTTTGATGATTCCTGCTCTGTAGCAATTTTGGCACTCTTATTTTGTTCGTGAATTTTTATTTTTGTTGCTACTAGGAGCAGTCGTGGAGGTTAAATTTTATTTATATACAATTTGGAGAACTAGCAGCCCGTTTATTTTTTTTTCTGGTCTTACGGCCTTATTGCAGGCACAACGGAGTTCAAGTTGTTTGTGGGGTCATTGAATAAACAAGCTACTGTGAAGGAAGTTGAAGAAGTATGTTATGTTGCTGAATGATATCTTTAGTTTTCAGTCTTCACTGTTCAAATAAAAAATAACTTTGTACAAGTACTATATTACATCCCTGATCCCCATATGTGTGTATAAGATTCGTTTTAAGAGCCTTGGGATGAGGGAACCATTTTGTTTAAATGTTGATTCCATCTTTATAGTTTTTTTCAAATGAGCCTACTCAGGCTGGGAAAAGGGCCATTTTAGCTTATGATCCTTTCGCATTTTTTCAGGATTATTTATTTTATCGTAATTTTTGTAACATTATTTGTTAATTCTTACATTATGTTGGTTTAGCTAAACACTCTCTGAAGGACAATCTTAATGATTTAGAGAATGGTTCACCTTGTACAGATTTTCTCTCCTTATGGTAGAGTTGAAGATGTTTACCTGATGCGAGATGAAATGAAGCAGAGCCGTGGTACGTACCTTCATGCTTGCTGGTCTCAGCTACCAATCAATTATTTGATAGTTAACCACCTATGAATATCCATGGGATCTTCCCCAATCAGAATACGGCTAGTACATGATTTGAGTGAAAAAGTGACTTTCTTATCATTATATCACCTTAGTGTGGCGGGTGATGTATGGGGTATATTACCTATACAAGCGGCATTTAAGATTTGAATGCTCTTTTTTTTCTTGTTTTATTTTGTAACTCATGATACATTTGTTTGAAGGATGCGGATTTGTTAAATTTTCTCAGAGAGATATGGCACAAGCAGCCATTAATGCGCTTAATGGAACATACACCATGAGTGTAAGTTCCTTTCATCTGCATTCAATTACCGTCTCATAGACAGTTGGTATATCATATGATATTTCCATTTCAGGGCTGTGACCAGCCATTAACGGTTAGATTTGCTGATCCTAAGAGACCTAGAGCTGGGGATTCCAGGTTGCTTTTGCACACTTGAACTTTTCTTTTTTATTTTCTTCGGTCACGTCGAAGGTTTTTTTAATTGTTCTTTTCTAGTTAAAATTTTCTATTTATATTTTAAAATTCATTCCTAGAAGTGGTTCTTCTTTTGGTGGACCTGCTTTTGGCCCTCGTTTTTCATCTCCTGCAATCAGGTATTTCCTTGTTATCTCCTATAATTAACTTATTTTCA
>BKCP01004483.1:83136-94430 GCA_008636005.1 Striga asiatica | reverse complement strand
AAAACAAACTAGCCAATTTATTCGTCGATCGATATATAATACGAACACACAAACTGGCCCGTTTTCATCCTTACTCTTCCTTGGGCTCCTTCAACATCTCGGACGGCAGCATGTCCTGAAGAAGGCCTTTGTCTCTCATCTGAGAAGGCGAATTCGAGGGGCAAATCCGTCTTTCTCCAACCAACTGAGGAGGAGGAGGAGGAGGAGAAAACGGTTTATTATTATTACTAATGTTGAAGCTTGGAAAATAGGGTTGTTGTGTTTTGAGGCGATAATGAAGCACTTGAGGCGGCATAAGACGGGACGAGTCACAGGTGGAGAATCCCGGGAAGGTGCCACGTGGCGTGATGGGATAGGTGTGTGTGTGTGTGCCCTCGTAGGTGGTGACTACGATGGACGGGTCCTCACAGGATCTTTCCACCCTCTTTTTCACTCCACATTGTGTGCTAGTACACCGATAGTAGCTCCTACAAAATAGAAGGATAACTAACTAATTAGTACAATAATGTTGAACAAGAACTTTTTTGTTTTACTAGAAAAAATAAATTAAGCAACACAATTGGATTATTTAAATACCATATATATATATTTTAGTTTTTTTAATTATTTGATTTTATTTTTTTTATTTTATCTTTGTAAATGTGTGTTTGTGTGGAAATGTTGAAGGTATTACCTAGGAAAGGGGCTGTTTTTGACGGCCTTTTGGCCGTACTTTCGCCATCGATAGCCGTCGTCCAAGTGATCGACATCACTCTTTGTCATGAAAGCGAATCTTGGCTCTTTTTCCCTCTTTTGCTTCTTATTTTTCGGCTTCAATACCCTAATAATAATATACAAAAACAAAGAAGAAAATCTCATAATATGTAAAGGGAAAATAAAAGATATAATATTTTGTTATGCACAAGAAAGGATTTTTCTCCTAAAAAACGAAATAGAATTATGGGGAATCATCAAATCTCACTGGATTTATTTCAAAGTTGTAATTAATTAGATCACACATCACAGAGACCGCATGTATTTAACCACCAAATATTCCTTTTTATTATCTTTCAAAAAGATTTTCATCCATAGTAATCATCATAATCATGTCCAACCCTCAAANTTCTTCTTCTTCCTCCTCATCATCTTCTTCCTCCGCACCGACCCTTTTCCGATGTCCGCCATTCCCAGCCGCCAGCTCAGCCGAGGACGATGATAACGAGCAAGAATTATTGGGCGTGTGGACCACCTCCGAATATTCCAACGGCAACTGCTGTGACTCTAGCGCCACCATCAAATTGTCCCTATCCATATCACCAAGCATTAGATCCTCAAAACCGGACATCTCCAAAAACCCTAAGGAGCTCATTTCCCGGTGATCCTCAAAACCGGCCAAATCCCGGTCCAACAAGCCGCTGTTTGGCATGCCCGAAAACATTGAAAATGATGACGTGTCATCCATCATCATCTTCTCCGGTTTTCTCTTCTCCTCCATGGATCTTTTTTTATCACAAGCATATGAGAGAGAGAGAGAGAGAGAGAGAGAGAGAGATTTGTGTATGGTCTTTGGAAGGTTTGTTTTCTGTGTATTTTTTATATTGTCAATTATATATTATTATAGAGTTGAACAGTATACATTCTTTTTTTCTTCTTGTGTGATATTCATTTCTATTATTATTATTTTTTTTTGTGTACAGGATTCGAGAAGATGTGAAATATATATTTTAATTTCTTCAATATAATTGGATACTCGAAAAATGAAGAAACTAATTTATTATACGATAAAAAAAATTATAGTCTATTCACAGTGTGATTATATTAATATGCAGTCCCCACTTAATTGATTAGTCAATTTTGATTCTTTATAGATGAAGTCAAAGTGGACTTGTATTGTTGGGGATATAATATGGAAAAATATATATATATAATCGGGCCGTATAAAGACAGTTCAATTTCCATACGTATCTACGAGCTTATTCGATTATACATAGTTTGTGTCGATTAATTTACTTAAATTTATTAATTTACTATTTCCTTAAACTGTACAGTGTATTTTGATGTACATTGAAGAAATGGGAGATGGTCTAAGTCAATATTGATTTGGTCTGACCAAGAATTTTATTCAAATATTTGCACTTTATTTGAATGGCATTATTGTATGAAGTTCTCCGACTATGCATAGTTTGTGCCAAATTTTTGTTTATTAATTATCTAATGTATAAATGTGTTGATATATATATTTTTTTATTTATAGTACACGCCACATTAAGAAATATTATTAGAGAAATCATTCAAGGACACTGAAGCCTGGTTTCATGCCTCAGTTTCCAAAAATTATAAATTTGTATCTTAAATTACCGAAGTTACAAAGTTAGTGCTCAAATTATAATTTGAATAAATGAATGTAGTTTAAATAAATGTTTTCGATTTGTTTTATAATTATACAATTAATCAGGTCTGAGCATAAAAAAAGACACTTAANATTTAGTTTTCTAAAGAATACAAATGATAAAAGTTCTATTTATACATGCTACACATATGGAACGAACATATTTCTAGAAAACAAACAAATTACATTAATGCCATCTCTATTGAGAGAATTACCAAAATCTTCATAAAAATTAACAATTTCCAATGGGTAAATGAATTGACCGGGGATTTCCAGTGGGCAGCAGTTGGTACGATAGTTTAAACAAAATAGATTAGGGACTGTTGCTTGTTGGCCGCATTCAATTCCATCGACTCCAAAAAGTGAGTGGTCCGCCTAATGTTTTGTCTACGTATTCATACGGTTATGGTTGACCGTTAACCGGTTCAAGTGTGAAAACGGTTCGGGTTTCGGAGAAAGAGTTTGGGTCTTTAATTAGTGTGCATCAGAATTTGTTTTCTTCTCTTCTCAACTTTACTTTTCAGTTGTTAGGTTTAATTAGTATTTAGTTTTTGTCATTTCTCTTCATTAATGTATAATTTCTTTTTTATCTCCAAAACTTTCCATTTTATTATTAATTAATTATTTAAAGTCAACTTTTATTTTCCTTCTTGCCTTCTCATTTGTGTCACATTAATTATTCTTTAATTGGTGCATTTCAAAATTATAGTTCATCAGTTAATTGGATTCAAATGTTGGATTTGTCTACAATTCCGTCACGGAATGATTCTGTGAGAGATTTTAGCCATCAGATATACAGTTATTGTCTACAGTTATTTTATCTGATGACTAAAATCTCTCACGGAATCATTCCGTGACGGGATTGTAGACAAATTATTTTTATTCATTAATTTTTATGCCCAAATTATTTTAAATTAATTACTTTTAAAATTTACATAACTACTATCGATTAGTTGGATTCTAAATATAAAACTTCGTTTAATATACTCATGCTTTTGAAATTATCCCCATATATTACACGTTTAGTTCATCAGATTAACATGAATGGGGACGCAAATTAAATACGGTAATCTTATTTTATAAGAAACCTGTCGGCAAAAATGAGACTACGCGTCAATTTAATTAAAGGTTAATAATGTAATTAAGGGTATAATTGCGTGTGTTTATAATGCAACTTTTTCTAGTGATGCTTCCTAAAGATAGGGACTTCCAATTCACAAGCATATAGATCCATGGGGAATTGGGGAAAGGGCCCTCACCTTTTTTTTTTTTTTTTTNCTATATATAATAATTGTTGCACGGTTTATACCATGATTAAGTGAAATAGTAATTATTTTGATTTAATTATAGCAACTAGCTAGAGTTTGATGTTGTGGATAGATTCTATTCACTAATAAAGGATCCACAGATATGGTGGTTGCAACTATCAATTAATCAAATGATTTAAGATGTGATATAACTTTCATCATATACTTCAGATATTAACTTATAATTATGGTAAAGGAGTGATCAATTAATTGTGATTTTATTTTGTGACTATCAAATTGCTATAAATTAAAAACGTAAGTATATACATGTTTAATAAGTTAGGCATATTTCTAACTTAATAAGTGTGCGTACTTTTGGACTATGAGTTCGAAAGATAAATCCAGGCACGAAGATTGAACTATACTTACCCTGTTGGGGTTGGACATTCGGGTATTACCCTGTTGGGGTCCGACACATGGGTATTACTCTGTTGGAGTCTTGTAGTTGTGTTAGTTGTTTGTGTTATTTGTTAGTTTTTTTCTAGCGATTGCTAGCCGGTATTCTAGGCGGGCTTCTGAAGACCTGTCCTCCCTTTTTCGTTGTTTTTTTTTTCAGCTGTTGGCTGCTGTGTATTCAGTCGTTGGCTGCTGTATATTTGCACTTTTGTGCTTTTCGATTTATAATATTTCTATCGTTTCGAAAAAAAAAAAAATTATTTATAACATTTGTATTTTAAAGGACAATGCACTCAATTTAATGTTGGGATTGTGTAAAAATAATTATTATTAGGATCTTCAATTATTAAAAAATGTGTGTGTTTCGTTTTACTTGGGTAGGGGCCCTTTCTATTTGGACAGCAAAATTTGGAATAGTTATTGATGACCGCAATCTAAAACATCAGTGGTATGGCCCTTTTAACATTAAATTATCGGGTCTAAAGTCTACAATACGTGTCTTGAAAAACTTGGAAACAAATGGGAAAAGAAGGAGAAGAAAAGGGAAAAACTCAAACCAAATATTATAAGATTACTATACATAAATTTCATGTTTGAAAGAGGAAATGAAATTGCAGCTTTCTGGTACATATTTCAAATATATAATATATGTTGACCATATGTAGAAATGGTCCTTATATAAAAATAGCTATTTTCATCTTCTAACTTTAGTTGCTTGGTAATGATAATAAATACACATCATAATTTATGAAAAATATTAGACTTTTTGGAACTTCATGCTATTCAATTGGATATATAAATCCATTGCAATCAATTTATTGATCAATTGAACTGTGTTGGATGAATAATAGTTAGTGGAGTAATTAATTAATATCTGTTTACTAGGTTTGACAGATTTGTCAAATGAATCCATGTCATGTTTACGTTTTCGTACATTTTTTCTGCAATTATAAAAAATTTTCACTTAGTCATTTTTCAAATTAAAGAATAAATTTAAGACATTACATTTCAATTCCCTAGAGGATATTTATTGTAGTTACTCTACAAAAGCTCTTTAATATTTGTAATGCTTAACACGAATATTGCTGCCATTAGCCAGACTGTTGTCATATTTTCTTTTACAAAACACATGCTTATTCTATAAAAATAATTAATATAATATATATGCCATATATATGTATGTTAAATGGATTACCGCATGCAATGTGAAATTAACCAGTTGTGTAATCAAATGTTTATTATTGCACATACTGGAAGAAAAAATTGGTTTTGTACCGATTTAACGATTCTACTCTTCGTAAGTAGAAGACTTAGGAAATTCTCAAAACTTTTTTAAGGTGAATGAGAAATTAATTCTAAGTTATATGTTAATTCATTGAGTTTAAATAACTGAAAGAGTGTAGGGTCCACAAATATTCTGTTTTGGCAAATGTTTGGATATACTAAACGAGCCATAATTATACATAATGTATGCTAGAATTGTAGAAGGGCTCGTTGGGGACAAGTAGGAAAAAACGGAACTCGATTTCGAGTCCGTATGAGCTCGTACGAGCCCGCGGCGCACGGACGCGCAACTAGCTGTGGAAATCAAAAGGTCACAACCCTTGGTGACCATAAGGTATCTTTTGGCCACTAGATGCATCCGTTCTCGTTCAGACACGTCCCAAAAGGTGTCTTTTGACACTTAAACCTCTTGGAGGTGTTTCCCTACATCTATAAATACCCACATACTTGAAATCATTCAGAACTTGAAAAGTGAAGAGCTCTTGCATTATATTTTCAAAGTTCATAAATCATATTGTATTCTTTGATTTTTTTGTTGAGTCTTGAGAGTTCCAAACAATAGTAGTGTTCGCCGAAGGTTTGTATATTTGAAGTACCGCTATATACAAGTCGAAAGTCGTTGTATCTTGGAGGCGCTTGCCGTTAACCTAGAGTATTTTACGGGACAATTTCGTCTTAAGGAGAACATAATTATTACGTGCCTCGACTTTGATTTTGTTTCGTTTTCTTCATTCTCCTTAAACCGTCTTTTTTATATTCACAAACCACAAATATACTACACATACGAGTTACAATCAAATAAATCCAAGAATAAAAGAAATAATTGAACAGTGTACATTTTCTGAGCCAAAAAGATTTTGAAATGATTATAAATCCAAATAATTGTTGATGGTAGGGCAAATATGATAGCTTTTCATTTATGGTTCCTACACAGTTACGTTTCTCGAGTATAATTATGCAGTCTCGGGTAATTTAAATTGTAAATATATTTTAAAAGTTAATAATATTTGTATGCATCATTATTTTTTATATATGATAACTTAAATTAGTGATATTATGACAATATATAATTTGACATTTGTATTGTATATATAAATTAAAATAATTATATCTATGTTAGCTCTATCAATAAAATTTCAATGTTTATCAATTATAATTGAAAAACAACAAATTTATCTATCAAGCTTATCATATGATATAAGTACAAAAACGTTATAATATAATATCGTCGAATCTGACTGGTGAGGTGTATTATTTTAAGTTAAAATAATAGTATTATTTTGGAAGAATAATTAAAATTTTAAAATAAAAAACTCGTATTAATATTTTTACACATATTAAATATAATTTTTTTATCAACACATATTAACAATGTATAGTTAGCCCAAAAAATTGAGCCTAAACAATTGCCTAAACTCGCCCACATGTAGATCGGCCGTGCAGGCCAAAGAGATAGATTAAACTATATATACTCATTGAAATTTCTCAACTCCATTAAAATTTAATGAGTCGTTTTTTCTTTCTCATAATTGGATTGTTCACGTAATTAACCGAAATAATGAACGTATTACGTGCTCAAAACATAAAAATTTAAATAAATAAATCCGTATCTAGTATGACACATATGTATATCAAAATTTTGTTTAAGATAGAGTAACGACTAATGAGATCCTATACACAAATACCGTTGATTTATTTATATTATTTTTGAAATATATCACTTAATAAAAACATATTTATTAAAAAGTACAATTCACTATTATAACCAGGATGCACCGTCCAGGTCCCACGACATTGACGTCCGACAATTTAAGGTACAACAGTAAAGCATAAGAGTGCAACCATTTATGCCTTTAAAGCTCAATCAAAAGATTTTCACCTTTTAGATTAGATTAGCGCATTCCTTGCGACACGGCCACATGCTGCGTTAACGCGGTTTCGTTGTTTATTTATCATCTTTTTTCAATTACACGCTAGCTTGTTAATACTTATATATCTCTGTGGATAATATAAAACTAGTACTCTTCAATGCATTTGCACGGAGGATAATACTTAAAAAAAATAATATAAAAAAAACAAAAATACATAATTATAATTTAACTCATGCAATAAAAAATATGAATTAAGAAAATAATTCTAAATATTATTAAACGTTTCTTTATATACAATATTCGTGATTTTCAAATCGTCAATATCACCATCACCACATATCATTATCCTCATTATCCTTAAACTCTTCCGATTCGTGACTTTAGAAAGAACAACGTACAACTGTCATGACTGAAAACAGGGTTTGTCAAGACTAAGCAGACTGTGAGAGAGACTGGTCTTGACTCTTGTTGATCTTCATAGTATAGGAGACCATGATAGGAAATGGTCTCCGCTGAAACTTGAACGGTATCCTCAAACAAATAAGTTGTTGAATTGGGTTGGATAACATATTAAAAAAATGTGGTGAATTGGGCTTAATTTTTTATTAAAAAAAAAAACATGTAAAGGTGACTGTGGCCAATATTCTCAGTAAGACTATTTGTTTTTAACAAAAAAAAAAAAAAAGAATCAGGTAATCAATAAGATGGTTACCAAAAAAAATGTTACAAAACCCTCGACTTAAATAATCCGAACACTCCATGATTGAAGCTCATTTCTCTCTTGTTATCGGTGGATCACGCGTTTTTCTCTCTGTCAAATATATCAAACATCTCATTTTTCTTATCAATATTTGCCATAATCATGCTACTTTCTTTGTTTTTTTCGGCGAGATATTCCGATCAAATTTTAAATTTGTTCAAAAAAATCAAAAATTTCAAACCAAAGAGAGATATAACAGCAAAATCATTCCGATTTTTCAATTCTATTTTACTATATCGTAGTAAAACAGTCCAAATTGGCCGATTACATAACAGATCTATCAAGATTTGATTTTTTTTTTTTATTTATTTAAGGTTGTCCTTATTTAGCTAAAATGCTTCAAGGAATCATAAGAAAATGGTTCAATCGGTCGATTATTTTACGAATCTATCAAGATCTATAATCTTTGTTAAGAATTTATAATTTTTTTTTTAAAACCGTGTTTTCAGTTAATTTTAGAAAATGATTTGATATTTTTTTTTAAAGTTTTCGTCCCTATTTTACTAACATACTTCAATGAATCATAAGAAAATGGTTCAATAGGGTGATTATAGTATGGATCTATCAAGATCTGTAATGTTTGTTGAGAATATATTTTTTTTAATTGTGTTTTCAGTTGATTTCAGAAGTAGAGTCCATATAAAATCTTATTTTAGTGTTTGTTTTGTCGTTTTCTTTCAAAAATTTTGAAATATCTACACAATTTAATTTTTTTGGTCAAAACATAGATTTGCTTTTGCAAAAAATGAACGGATATTGTTATATTTAAAGATGTTCTTATGGTTTTCTGAAAAATATACATGTTGTTTAGTTTCAACAGTCGATATTGTTCGCAAAATACTTTCACTATCCGTAAGTGTACGGTATAGCTATAGTGAGTGGTGAGCAATGACGTATTCCACAGAGATTGTTGTCAACTAAGTATCAAAATGTAAACGATTAAATATTATTCAGTCTAATGCAACTTTGAATGGTGATTTTATTCTAAACATCTAAATAATTGCAAAATAAATTCTAACACTAATGAAGGCTTGTTCTAAGATAAATCAAGAATGAGAAAATAGATTCTAGACTATGCTTTCCTCGGAATTATTCTAGCAAAGATTTCTTATTCATTTAAACCTTATTTAATTCTACCATTCGTAGGGACAATCGCTAAATTAATTTACACCTTTCTCTCGATTAAGTTAAACCGTAGATATTAATTGTTATCTATCTCCTCTCGGTCTCAAGATGAACAATCAACTCCCATAAGCTCCTACGATTCTAGTTCCCTCGCAAGATTCTATCAACCTCTCGGTCTGTTTAGTCTCTTACGTTATGAATTTCCCAATTCTAGCAATCAACTATCTCCTCTCGGTCTCAAGTCAATCACAAATATGCATAAATACGGGCCTTATATTCACACAATTAATAAAAGTACAAGAAATTGATAAATGAATGATAAACCGGAATGAATAAATAAAATTACTTCATAAAATAATCCGAGTACTCACAAATCCTAGAATCCCTAAAAGGTTTAGCTACTAAACATATTCTCAAAACTCAAAATAAATATATTCATGAGTTCAATGAAGAAGAAAAAGAGAAAAGAAAGAAGAACTATTGTCGCCGTTAGTTCCCGAATCTTCAATCTTAACTTCCTCGAATCCCTCGTGTATTTTGTACTTTCTCTAGGCCTCCAATGGTGACAAAAGTCCCAAAAACGAGTTCTCCAAGTCTGTTTTATACTGTAGGACAATTCTGGGTCGAAAAAGGGAAGAAATCGCATAAGAATACTATTCCCCGCTGATCAGGTCTGCGCGTCACACGAGTCGTGTCACATGCCACACGAGTCGTGTGACTTTTCTCAACATTTCGGCGAACTTCCAGACTCACACGACCGGTCACACGACCGGGTCACACGAGTAGTGTGAGGTCACACGACCCGTGTCTCAATCCACACGACCCGTGTGAAAAAGCCGCAACTGCGTCTGTTATTTTCTCAACTCACACGACCAGTGTCACCGTCCACACGAGTCGTGTGGCCTCTTCTGCACCCGTTCTCGCCGTTTTTCGTCCTGATTCCATTTCCAACACTTTTCCGGGCATATTTCCTGCAAAACCAACGACAAAAGCACCTCTATCATAGATTAATAAATAAAACAAAATGGTGCACAATCACACGATAACCATGACTAAATATCACAATATATCACTCATAATGCATGAAAATATGATGAATGTCAAGTAGTATGTTCGGTTTTCAAAATAATCAGAAGAAAGATTTTTAAGTACACCTTATTTCTACTCGCAAATTTGTTTAAAATAAAGGTTTTGATATTTATTCTAATTAATAACTAATGTTTACTATAATAACTCATTTTCGGTTTAAGAAAAGAAAAAAAAAAACTAGTTTGACTTCAATACTATTAGTTATTATGGGACGTCCGTGAACATTTCATGCAAGCATAATAGCTATAACTACAAGTATATAAAAGTCTTAATAAGTTTAAAAAAGTTAATTATGAAAGTTTTAAAAAGCCTCTAATAAAAATTATCTGAAAGTCTAAAAAAGTCCACCAAGTCATGAAAGTATTACAAAGTCTATCAAAGTCGTCCAATTTAAAAAGTCCTTAAGAATCTTAATTGAATACATCAAGTTACATTCACAATATGATTTAAAATAGTTCTAAATAAATAACTGGATGTTCATGCAATGATCACATTCTGTCATACACTATGATGACTTCCAATAGGATCGCAGTTTCTTTTCGTTTTCGAAACGATAGAAATTTTATAGAACGCACAAAGGTGCAAACAGAAAATCAGCCAAAAGCTGAAAGATACAACCAAAAGCTGAAAAATTGGGAGAACAAATCCGAAGATCGCTAACAGCCTACACTAGCAAAACTAGACCAACACAACACAACACAACACAACAAATACTACAAAGCTCTCATATAGGAGAATCACCAATCCCACCGAGATAATACCCACTATGGCGCTATCTACTAAATTGTGCTTGTTATATATGATGTATATAATGTAATTTAATTATGATAGCTAGGTTAATTATAATTTGTGATACACGTTCAAAGTGTCGAGGCTAAAGTTTTATATTTTTATTTTTTTATTTTTTTGTTAAATAAAATGAATCACATCGGAACTTAAATTGCATAACTACAGAACATATATTTTTTTCTTCATAATCCCATTCAATAATTTAAAATACCTAGTAATTTATTAAATATTACCGTCATGTCATTAAGTTAGAGGTGTAATTTATTTAATTTAATACTTAGAAGGTGCCAAATATAACACTCTAT
>BKCP01004483.1:72532-82944 GCA_008636005.1 Striga asiatica | reverse complement strand
TGATTGAGTCTTTGGTTTTTGTTGTAATTGCACTTTCCATTTATTACCTACAAAATTGAAGAATGATATTTTTTTTTTTACTTTTTTGTTACTTTACTTTTTATTTTTTACTGTTTTTGAGTGGTTTACTTTAACCTCTGTTTGATTGCACATCCTTAAAATTCAAGTAAAATATTTAATAATCAACTTAAATGAATGTTAGAATATTACTTGTGAGTTGTCTCACATCGTTCATACATGGAAAATAGACCCACTTTATAAGACTAATGAACTACTTATCATTTCATCAATTGATTTTGGGATGGAACCCTACTTGGGCTTCATATGGGCTTTCCCCGTTCATGGTGTGCTTCATGTTAGTGGACCCGCACTCATTTCCCCAGTTTTGATATGGAGTGGGTCTATTTTTCATGTATGAACGATGTAGGACAACTCACAAGTGATATTCTAACACGCCACCTTACTTGTGAGTCCTTCGAAAGCCCAAGTCCAATTGGATGGGTGACAGGTATGTCATCGCACGGTCACTAATAGAACCGGCTTTTGTAAATTAACCATTTAAAAAATTATTAATAAACCCTATAATTGTTATTCAAAATAAGCTATTCACGACCAATTTGTATAGGGTTTTAGCCTTTAGGTTTATTAAACGAGAAAATCGATCCGAGCTTTCATAAGTTTCAATTAGTCAAACTTGAGCAAGGCCTTATATTTGCTTTCACGAGTTTCAGTGAGTCAAGCTTGGCCAAGGCTATACCAAGGAATATATTACAAATTTCATTTTTCAAGGATTCATAAGTGTTTTTAGAAAAAGAAGATACTAGACTTATGCAGATTGACTGCTTGCCCAGAGGCAGAACAGTAACACTTCATCTGCAAAAAATAAATGAGATATAGAAGGAGAGTGTATACTAATTTTGAGACCATCCAGGGATTTAGAGACACAAGCTTAAGAAATGAGATTTGATAAAGCCTCTGATGCTATGATAAACAAGTATATATGGTGATAGAGAACAACCTTGCCTAACCCCTTGAAGGAATCACCTGCCCCAGGTTCTGCCAACCAAACTTGAAAGAAAAGGAAGAGTACTAATACAAGATTTAACCCATCTAAGAAAAATATCATTGAACCCCATATACCTACAAACCTTAAGAAGGAAACCCCACTCTATCCTATTATATGCTTTCTTCATATCAAGCTTTAAGGCCATGAAACAAGTTTTACCTTTATGCCTGGTATTGAAGAAATAATGAACACATTCATTTGCAATGACGCAATTATCTAATTGTCTATGTAAGAAGCGGGAGGAAAAACGAGTGCGGTCCCACGCAGATGAAGCGAAGTCCAGATTAAGCCAAAGTGGAGTTTCATCCCAAAAACCAATTGGTGGAAGGAGGGGTAGCCCATTAGACTTATTAAGTGAGTCTATTTTTCATGTCTAAACGATGTAGAACAACTCACAAGTGATATTCTAACACGCTCCCTCACTTGTGAGTCCTTAATAAGAAGCCCAAACCTATATACAGAGTTGGGTCACTTGTGAGTTCTTAATAAGAAAGCCAAACCCATATACAGAGCTAGGTGCCCCAAGCCTTACTAGAAAGGGGCTCCCATAAACGGGTACGTGGACCAAAGCCCTACAGGCTCCCATAAACGAGTACGTGGGGTCAACCCTACTAGAAAACGAGTACGTGGGCTCAACCCTACTAGAAATAGGCTGGGTAAACGGGTACCAGTCCCAATGGAACCGGCTTTGATACCATGTAAGAAACTGGGGGGAAACGGGTGCGGTCTCACGCAGATGAAGTGTACCATAAGCAAGGAAAGCCCAGATTAAGTCCAAATGAGGTTCTATGTCAAAAGCAATTGGTTGAAGGAGGAGTAACTCATTAGACTTATAAGGTGAGTATATTTTTCATGTATAAACGATGTGGGACAACTCACAAGTGATATTCTAACAATCTACCAGGAAAAAAAGCTATTTGGGACTGAGAAATACATGAAAGTTTATTTGTGTCTCGTCTTGTTAATTTATTACAATTCTTCCAACTCGGGTCTATGTCGCGATCATGATCGTTTATGTTGGAAATTTCCTGGTAAAATCCAACCATGGAAAAATATTAACAAAAAAAGTTACAGACAAATTACTTAAATTAAAAATAATCTATTTTAAATTAAGTAACCGTGTTAGTGTTGCTTTATCATAATTATAAACATGATAGTTTGCAATTCCCTTTTACACTTCCCTTTCACACCTCACTTAATAGACTAAATGTTTATATAATAACGAACGAAAAGAAAATTTTTATTAGTATTTATCAGAACTAGTGTATACCCCGTGCGATGCACGGAAACAATATTAAATTAATAATATTATAAATAGACCTCGAGTTTGAGTCACTCAATGACGGAAGTGGAAACTACTATTGTTCCTATTTAAAAAGAGGAAGCAAAAAAAATAATATCATTATATTAAAAGATTAACCATTTAACATTTTTAGCAAGTTTTTCCCGCCAAATACATTTAATGTCTTCTAAAAATAGAGCAGCATTAAATGTTACTCTTAAATCATGGCAGTTGTTAATTTAGTTTTGAGAAAATCGTGGCAACTAAAACAAACAACATTAATTACGGCTGATTTAATATTTAAATGGTAAACAAATATTACTTTTTTATAACTGATTTAAATTTACGTTTGTTTAAAAGTAAAAAACTATTTTTGTAATTTCAACAAATTTGTACTCTTTAATGTACGGCTGATTTAAAATTAAGAATTTACTTTTGTATTTTCACAAAAAGTCGTATAAAGAAGTATGAATGGAATAATAATAAAAAATTAATTTGTTAAACCATATTTTGCACTCATAGATACGAATTCTCATCAAATTCAAGATTTAAAAGATTAACCATTTAACATTTTTAGCAAATTTTTCCGCCAAATACATTTAATGTCTTCTAAAAATAGAGCAGCATTAAATGTTACCCTTAAATCATGGCAGTTGTTAATTTAGTTTTGAGAAAATCGTGGCAACTAAAACAAACAACATTAATTACGGCTGGTTTAATATTTAAATGGTAAACAAATATTACTTTTTTTATAACTGATTTAAATTTACGTCTGTTTAAAAGTAAAAAACTATTTTTGTAATTTCAACAAATTTGTACTCTTTAATGTACGACTGATTTAAAATTAAGAATTTACTTTTGTATTTTCACAAAAAGTCGTATAAAGAAGTATGAATAATAATAAAAAATTAATTTGTTAAACCATATTTTGCACTCATAGATACGAATTCTCATCAAATTCAAGATTTAAAATTGTGAAAAATGTATATATATGTGGACTGATTGAAGATATATGATTCCTTAAATTAAAGAATTTTTTCCGGTAAAAAAAGAATATAAACTTTAAATATAGATTTTATTAGTAGTGTATACCAAAGAATATTGTTACATTTAAAATTCCTATGAAGAAAAATTCTATTAATTTTCAAATTCAACATCTCATAAAAATAATATAATACACATTTACATTCTATGAAACAATATTTAAAACCCACCGTTCAACATGCATAAAATGTAAAATTACCTAACATGAATCATTTTAACTTTCAAAAATAAGTACACAATTTCCTCGGTATGTACTAATAGTCTAATAGTTAAGAGTTAATATTTGCTATGACATCTATTGGTTGGAAAGAATTCTATTTTGTATGGAATTCGAAATGAAAAAACATATTCTGAAAATCAAATCTGGTTTAGAGATCGATTTCTTAATGGCCTTAAATTATGCAAATATATTGTTTCCGTTTTTAGGATTCTTTTTTATGATCTCAGTCTTTGCATTATATGAAATCTATACTTATATAAAAAGTCATCCTATTTACTAGAAATAGTAGGCAGAAAAGTCAAAGGTAATTAATGCTTGCTGGAAATAGAATGATATTAATTACAGATTTGTTTTGGTATTTATAGGCTTGACATTAAAGATTTGTTATGAGATAAAAGTCAGAACCCATTTTTTTACCTTTGTTAGAAAAGTCAAAGGTAAGTATAGATTTGTTTTATCCCATAGCATCAGTTTAGTTAAGAAAATCCCATCAAATCAGTTTTATATGTCAAGCCTATGAATAAAGATTTAATCGGTCAAAATTAAATCCTTATTTTACGTCACCCATAAATAAAGTAGATGTCAAGCCTAAATTGAAGGGTTTAGTTGTCTATATAGTCATTGATTTACGTAAATACATCTAATATTTAAAGTTTGTGTAGATTGAAAATTCCTTCTTATCTTTTTACAAAAAATCTTATTATTATTGTATAGAAAATCAAACTCATAATGTTGCGTACAAGGTGGTCTTTAATAATATATGATTGTTTGTTTGTCGAATACTATCTTATTGTATAATTTTCCTGCGTATTATAAAACTTTTATTGAATATTGCATCTTATAATATAGTATTCCTCAAATAAATATATCCCGTGCCACGCACGGGTCACGTACTATATATATCCCGTACATTTATTTGTATTCATGTATATAATTATAAGTCTAGATAAATAGCCTTAAAATTGTGCACCCCGTGCATCGCACTGGCTCTGTACTAGTTATAAATAAAAGAGGAGGATAAACAATACTTAATAATTATAAATTAAAGATTCGGGGTCAAACAATGTAAAATTATTTTGTATAAGAGAATATAAAAAATTTGATTACACACAATTTCAAAATTATTATTATACTTTTTTGTATGGTTAGCTTATAATATTTGTAAAAATATTAGTAATTAGACCGATGAAAATTAGCTTCTTAAAGTAGATAATGGATTTCCAGTAGTAATTATGAATTAATTTCTATTTTATTTTATTTTTTATTTTTAAAAATAATGAATTTCTAGTAGTAATTATGAATTGGTTTCTATTTTATTTTATTTTTTTAAATCTGTATAGATAAGGAATGAGATTTTTTAAACACGTGAGATCGTATGCAATGGGATTTCGTAACAGAAGATATAAGTGTGTAGATTTATACTAAAAATAGGAAAAAGAAAAACAAATATTTATTGTCAAACAACGTTTTTGATAAACTAAAAAAAATGAGCCGATTTTTTTGCCTATTCAGATTTGTCCAACAATTACTATAATAGGATATATTTAATGATTTTGGAGGAAAAAAGTTTCTAAATTTATAAAAAGGTTATTCTTTTAATATAATGATAGATTATAAACATGATATTCCCTTTACACCTCCCTTTCACACCCCAATCAATAATTAAATGTTTGTTAATAACGATACAAGAGAGAATTTTTATTAATGTTTAATAATTCCAAAAATATGTTGTTAATAATTGTATATATACTAGAATTTATTTATGTGCATGTGCATATATGAAAAATAAAATTTTATATGTTATATGTTTAATTATTTACTATTTAAAATCTTAAGTTAGATAATGAGCATATCACATTTTATAAATTTTATCATTACTAAAAATAAACTATATAAATATAAATTATTTGTATTGATATTGTAATAATGTAATTCTACAATTTTGGTTGATTTTAACCAATTAATTAGATAAAATAATACTAAATTTATAAATATAACAATTGTGTAAAAAAATTCAAGGAGTTTGGTTATGCCATAAAAAATATTTAACTCATTTAACAAAAAACTTACTGAATGAGTTGAAAAAAAAAATAATTTTAAATAAATAGTTTGAAAAAAGTTTTAGAAGAGAATATAATTAAATGTGACTATGATTAGCTAGTAATATCAATTATTTAATAAAATAAATAAAAATATAATTACTTAATTAATGCAAAATATAAAGAAAAAGAAAGAAAAAAATGAAAACAATTGTCATAATTTTTTTGACAATAATTACATACATTATATATATATATATATATATATATATATATATAGAGAGAGAGAGAAGAGATCATATGAGAATGACTCTTAATGCGAGAAATAAAAATGATTATAGACTATTGGATCGGTACGATCAATGAACATAATTAAGTCAAAATCGATTTAATAGGTCAAACCTGCAGTGGCAAAACTGTAAATATGTTATTATATCATGTGCAAATAAATAGCTAGAAGGGTAGTTGTGTATTTAACAATATTAGTGGGACCCACTCATTAAAAAAAAATGTTTCTCTCTCCTCTCTCCTCTCTCTCCTCTCTCCTCTCCCTCTCACTTTCTATTTCTCCTCCCTCTCCCTGCCGACGGTTCGCGGCCCGACCACCGTTGGTCATGTCACCGTCGTCGACTGAAGACGCATCCCAACAAGCCCGCCGATCATGTCGCTGCCGTCGACGGATCCGATACCGCCATCTTCTGCCGATTCCGGCAACTCATGAGATTTCACGGCGAGATTCCTACGTCGACGGCCACAACAATCGTCGCTGTCCACAAACCTCCACCGCGCCTCCACCTTCCACCGCCAGTCCGCATCCTCTTCTCTGCCGTCTGGCCATAGCAGCACCAACTCGCATCGCCTCCGCCATCCGCCTCCGCCGTCCGCCACCTTCTTCCAGCCGCAGCAACCAGCCCGTCGCCGCCGACAATGTCCCTCACGTCGCCACCTTCCACCCCCGCACCCGGCCGACGCCATCTCCGCCACCACGCGCACCAGTGAAGTTGCAGGTATCCGGTGGCGAGAACCACCACCGTCTGCCGCGCCGGCATCGCCGGCCTCGCCCGCCGCCACTCTGACCGTCGCCGCCATAGCTCCGCCTGACCTTCGCCGGCAGAAAGGCATATGAGAAACGTGACTTTGCATTTTGCAATTTGGGCTATCTTTTTGAGAATTTGAAATATTTAAAGGTAAATTTTATCTGATTCTGAAATGAATCAAATTGTATAATAATGCTGCTGCTGCTGCAGATCATGAGGGGATAGATAATACAAGTAAAATGAGAGAGAGAGAGGGAGAAAAAAAAACATTTATATTTCCTATTGATTTTGAACCAAACTCACCTCCCATAGATCACGCCGCCCTACCACCTACTCCGTGTGGCTGCTACAAGGCCGAGAAAGCAAAGGAATTTGACGCTGCAATAAATGAGTTTAATTTATAATTTATAACAACTTAAATACTTGCACATTAATGTTACGGAAATTGCACGGTAACGATAATTAAATTGCACATTAATTTTATGTAAATTGCACATTAATATTTTTATCTAATATTTTATTTATTTTAATTAAAAAAATTATTTTTATTAACAATAATATAAAAAATATTATTTGTTTATATGGTTGGGTCGGTCCAGTTATTTCGATTATGTAAGAAAATAAAAATAAAATTATATCGAACTGAAATAACTAAAATTTTAAAGGTAAACACATAATCGATCTGACATAAAATTTGAATACAAAAAACCAATTTGGTCGGGTTCAGTCGCTATAGTGCAATTCGACAGTCATTAATGTACAATCTGTCTAACGCTAAAGTGCAATCAGTCTGACACTAATGCGCATTTGAAGTGATTTTTTTTGTTTTTTATAAAACAATAAATTTGGTATTTGTAAGTTTTTTAGTTAATAGTTTATATTGTTGTTTAATGAAAATAAATAATATATATAAATAGATAAAATATAAGAATAATATTTTTTTTATATAGTTCGAAGGTTATTTAAAACAACATGTTTTATAAAGTGCAACGTGTTGTTTTATAAAGTGCAATATTCTGCTATATAAAGTGCGAAACACTAATGCGTTTTTGAAGTGCAATTTTTTTTTTATAAAACAATATATTTCGTATTAGTAAATTTTCTAGTTAATAGTTTATATTGTTGTTACGAAAATAAATAATATATATATAGATAAAATATAAAAATAATATTTTTTTTTTATATAGTTCGACGGTTAAACAAGATGTTGTTTTATAAAGTGCAATGTGTTGTTTTATAAAGTGCAAGACTCTGCTATATAAAGTGCGATAATTTATACATTTGCATATAAATTATATATATTCAAACACTAGTTTTAATATATATACTTGTACACTGAATTAAGCTAAATAACTAAAATATTTCTTATTTATTATTTTTATCATATAATTTATTTATTATTATAAATTATTTTATATTATTTTGATATTTTATATTACTTTATTAACATTTTATTTATTTTATTATTTAATATAAGCATAACAATAAGTATAAGAAATAGTTTTTTAAAACTTTCAATAATTATAAATTTCACCCATGGGTTAAATTGGAATATAACTAAAATTACCTAAATTGTAAATTAGTCCCTATACATGATCTAATTCTCAAAAGTGAGGCCCAAATCTGCATCCCGTTTTCATCTATTTTTCTGGCAACCGGACTTCAGCCAAGGTCAAGAGGGACAATTCGATGGCGCGGTGTAGCCCCTGCCGGCCGACAGTCACATAGACGTGCGCCGGCGAGCTTTGTCCTCCACGACCGACGAGCTTTGTCCTCCACGACCGGCGCCGGAGTATGCGTGTGTGTGTGTGTGTGTCGCGTCTGTGTGTGGGAGTGGCGGCACTGGTGGAGGAGATGGCGTCGGAAGGGAGCAACGATGGCCGGCGGCGGATTGCACGGCGGTGGTCGGACTTCCACTCTCAGACGATGACCGGCGACAGATTTAATGTACAATTGAGTGTGTGTGTGTGTGTGTGTCCTTTTAAGTAGTGTGTGTGCGTGTGAGAGAGAGAAAGAGAGAGAGAGAAGAAAAAAAAGAATGTGACAGGCTGTGAGTGAAGGGAGAGAGAGAGGAAAAAAAAGTAGGCTGTGAGTGAAGGTGGCGGGTGGGAGTTGCTAATGGTGCGTGAGTCCCACTGATGTGGATGATTGGGATATTACTACATTACCCTTAATAAGTGTAAGAATTAGTATTTTTTTTAGCCATTAGATCATTCGATCTAATGGCTACGATTTATTTTTATTTCTCGCATTAAGAGTCATTCTCACCGGATCCCAACCCTATATATATATATATATATATATATACTAGTACGAATCCAGTGCGATGCACGGATAAAAAATATTATTTAATATTTATAAATTAAAAATAAATTAAATAATATTTATAAATTAAAAATATGAAATCAATATTTAATACAAATTACCTATATTAATTTTTTGAAAATGTTATATGAAATATAAATTGTACAAAACTACATTAAAATATGTCTATTTAAAGTTGGTACACGACCCGTACGGTGCAAGTAACTAATACTAAATTACATTACATTCATTTCGAAATAGGTGTAATTTTAAAATTTTTATTCAGAAATTCGATTTGACTATGTGATTCAAGTAAATACAAACCTTTATGTGTGTGTGTGTGTGTGTGTGTGTGTGTGTATATATATATATATATATATATATACGAAATAATTTGATATGTTCCACGCACATTTACAAACTAAAGTATTCACCAGATTTTTCTCTCATTAATATCGAGTAAAATACTTAGCGATATAAAAAAAAAATTGAGATACCGTTTTTTTACCATAAGCAAGTATATTGGATCAATATATAGTATACCAAATAATTTGATTTCATATTTTATCGATAAGATACAAAAAATGATATTATGTTTTACCACAAAATTAATTGCCCAGCGTACAAAACAAAATCGAGACCGATGTTTTTTTATATATAAAAATAATAAATAAGACCCAAAAAATAGTTATTAAAAAATAATAAAATAGAAGCTGACATTAATACAATTATTTGGAAATAATTTTATAAAAAAATTATGATTGAATAAATCAACCAAATTTACTCGACCGTGTAATTAGGGTATCTTAAAATGTAAATTTTTATGGTCTAATTATTTTCTTAATTATCCACAAGTAGAGTAAATTAATACACAAAAAATAAATAACAACTATTAAATAATATTTAAATAAATACTGTCGTTAACACAATTTTTTTAGAATAGTTTTTTGCAAATCGCATAATTGATCATTTTAGTTGATATTTTCATAGTTCTAGTAATTATTTGTAGATTGAATAAGTTATTTGGAGTTACACAATTTGCGTAATTAAGGTGTATTAAAAATACATTTCACAAAAGAATTACACAAAAAATATAAAACACTTATTAAATAATTAATTACACATTTTAGTTGAAAGATTTTTACCAAATCACATAATTGATATTGCAGCCGAAATTCCCATATTTAGGTAAATCATCCAAATTCACATGATTTGATTAATTAATGTATCTTAAAAATGATTTTTTTGTTTTTTATTAATTATATCATTTCCTTAATACTTAGCCACAATTTCCATAAGTGATTATTTGAAATATATCATAAATTGTTAAATTGATTTCCTGAATATTAAATAATTTTTTTTTCAGGAAAATAGTTACTATTTAAAAAATAATCAAATATATATATATATATATATATAT
>BKCP01004483.1:52317-66023 GCA_008636005.1 Striga asiatica | reverse complement strand
TTCTTTTTTATTATATAATAAAATAATAATTAAATATTATATGGTGAACAACAATAAGTAAAATTGTTACTTTCTCTTATATCAAGAGATAAATTTATATGCTAAAATTAAATTTTTATTAGTATAAATGTTTTAGTGAGATAATATATTAATCATTTTACAAGCTAGCCCTAACATGCTCATATTTAATGTTTTAAAAGATGTAGAAAAAAACTTATAATAACTCTATTATCTTTTAGACTTAAACGTTGATTAAAAGAGGTAAAAATTCCTAATTTTTTAGACTTAAATGTTGATTAACACCATAGATTGAGAAATTATATTTAGTAAAATTTCTAATTGTAATAAAAAAATTAATTTTTGCTATATTTTAGAATATCTTTATATTCATTATAAAAAAAAAAAAGAAAAGAAACTACAATGAAAAAAGCAAGTCAGCTATATATCAATTTGTTGTACTCCTCAAATCACATTCACAATTTGGCTACAAGGAAAGAAAACTCATTGATTAAAATATTATTTTGTCAGTAGTCTTAATGTACAAGAGACTTTAAGACTCCACTTGAACTTTTATTAAATATTGCATCTTATAATATAATATTCTCCAAATAAATATAATCAATGCTTCGCAGGGTCACGTACTATATATATCACGTACATTTTTCTTTATTCATGTATATAATTATAAGCCTGGATAAATAGCTTTAAAATTGTGCACCCCGTGCATCGCACGGGCTCTGTACTAGTTCGCACTTATAGGGAGTCCAAAACCAATATCCTATCAATTTATTCTTCTTTTTGCAAATTACTTATCCCCAATTTTAATTCTTTGCATTTACATCTTCAATTTTCTTCCGCACACAAAATACCCAAGCAAGCAAAGAAATGGTGAAAAGAAATCTCCCTCAGATCATGTTCTTGTTGAGGAGCAATGTGAGTCCCGCGACTAACTGGTTTTCTAACCAAAAAATAAAATANAAAAACGCCAAAAAAAAAAAAAAAATTGGTCAATTCCACTTATAAGACTTTAGAACAATTAGAAAATTACAAAAACGAAAGGATTCAGTTTGAAGAACAAAGGACGATTAATCAAGTCCGACAATGGGTTTTCCAACAAGCCTTACAAGGAGTAATTCAAATAATTTTTATTTTTTTCTAAAAAATAAAAATAGAAAAAAAGAACTCTAGTTTTCAATCAATTTAGTTTTTTTTACCTATTTTATTTCAAAATACAGAAAAAATAACCGATTCCAAAAATTTATCAGATTTACGAAGTCGAATGTATTAATTATTTGATTAGTTCAGTTAGGGAAAATCCTACATAGCGTGATTGGGGTATGTAATCCCATTCGCTCCCCTAGCTATCATCTCTTAGTGTCAGTGTCAGCCCAGCAGAGCGCTTTTGCTCTTGGTGTTCTTTCCGATCTCTATGTATTATTTGCTCATTATCAGGCAATCACTGATTCACAAACTTGGTGTGGGACTACTCCTCACGAAAGACGGCATGACCTGATACGTGGGAGCGATGTGGCAGCTGTAATGAAAAGATCTTTTGAGAGCGCGACTACATCTCTGATGACGACGCTACTGACGGAGGCAGACGATAGGTTAAGGGTTTGCGAACAATACCGACGATCGACTGGAATCCAACTCAACAAGGAGTAATGTGAGACGAACAACTAGCGGCGGTATGAACAGAGGCGTGGGAGCGGCATGACGACTGGAACAACGAGTTCTATCAAGTGACGCGACGACACGGTTGATGTACGACCATTGATGAAGCCGTGACTTAAAAAACTAAAAGAGTGATCATAGAGCGTCGCCGTGCTTGTTACGTGGTATGAAGGGGGAACTAAAGATATTTTTATTTATGGTTTGAGTATGGTGTAATGAATTTATTTTTCATGATTTTATTGTAGTTAGTATTCAATATATATATATCTCTACTATATATATATGAAGAAGTTAGTGGCCTTCAAATGATGACAAATGGCTTATTGTATGAGCGACACGTTAGCATTAGTGAATTACCATTTCTACTACCATTGGCCTTCTAAACTACGTCGTATGGTNGTTTTTGGGGCGTATATTATCAGCCTTTTGGTCCAATACGCAACAATAAATTAGATGGTAAGTAAATGTCAGCTTTTGCCGACACTCGCACGTCTTCCTCTTAAAAAGCCCAAAATTAAGGAATACCACTCCTTTTCCATTTGCCAAACTCATTTGACTGAAGAAAATTTTTTCCTCTCACGTTCCTCCTCATTTCTCCTCCTCCTCCAACCCTAATCACCCAATATCACATTTTCTTCTTCCCCTCGCTACTGACACCATAATCACCCTCTCCACTCACTTTCTGAAAATCCTAATCGCCCAAAACCTCTAGCACTACACCATCCTCCGTCGTAGCCACAAGCCCCTGTACCACGCCAACATCCATCTAAGCTGGAAATGGCTCGAAACTCACCGGCGGAGGAGTTCTCGCTGAATCAAATTATGGTGCATTTTTTTGGGAATTTATTCGTAATTACTCGACTTGCTTTTAGTTTGTCATGATATTTACATTATTAACTTCATTTTTTAGCTCGAAGAGGGTTTTCCTTTGTGGACGTCGGCCTCCGGACCTCCGGTGAGTGGGATCGCGATGGAATTTCCAGCGAGCGAAGGGGCTTTGTCCTGCTTGCCGCAGACCATATCCAAGCCAAACTCCATGAGGTTGATCTTAGACGCCAGGTATTTTTATTTTTTAATATTACTATTTACTGGTGAAGTTGCGTAAACCATCAGTGGTTGCTAGATGAACATGTTGAAATTGGGGAAATAGTTAATGGGTTTTGTACAAATTTGATTTAGAGCTCATGCTTTGAACTGGTTTTTGTATTTGATTGAGATCATGTGTGATGTATATTTGTTGAATTCCAAAGATAATCTTTTGGTCGGATTAGATCAACTTGTTTTTTGCCTAATATACTCTTTGAATATTATAAATTATTGGCCAATAAAGGTTAACATGGAATCAGATTACAGGTTCAAATTACTTTCACCTCTGTTAAAGCTTTTCGGATGAAGTCTGAGATGACGTTTCTGTGGATAAATGGAAGACATATATATTAGTAGATTCTGGAGAACTATGAGAGTGCAATTTATAGCATCTGCATAGATTTTTTAGCTTTCGATTCATTCGTAGGATAGGCGCCCTTCTCCTCCAGAAAGATTACTTTCATTTAAAATTTATGTGTTGTCAAATTTATTTGTTTCTTTAGTCTCTTTTGAGTGTTGTGTCTCTGCCATTGATTGTAGTTTTGATCCCGTCAAAGAGACGTAGTCTAGCAATTGAGTTGTTTCATATTCATTGTTCTATCGTCTTTTTAAAATGGTACTAATTTAGAATGTTTTGACTTCGTGGTTCATATTACTGTTGTTCATAAGTTGGCAAACCAGGTACAGGTGAGCAAGTAGTGGATGTTAACCTGAATTTGCGTTGAGTACTGTCCTCTCCTTAGTGTGAGAGTATTATGTTTCCTTTTCTTTTAATGTTATTTGTGCCGAATGATTGATGAAACCATATACTAATACCGGTGTTCATTGTTCTGTTTGTCATCCTTGTTGGACCATTTAAGGTCGTCATATCAAACTGGACTCCCTTCGCTCCAAATGGAGTAAAGTCGTCAATATTGACTATGGCAACAGTCGCCTTCTTATCATACGTTGGATTCGACCTTTCCTTTCTTTTTTTACCCCTTTTTTGCCCCTTCTAAAGATATGCAACTTTTACTTTAAGATCCTACATCTGCAACTCGATTTTTCAGAGGGACTTACCTTTGGGCATAATTGGTAGTTTGAATGTGTATGGCAGTGTACATTGGGGTCTGCTTGGTAATTACTGGGATGGTACCGTACTAATATCTTGAGGAAGATGCTCCTCTACTTGAGGCTTTCACTTCCAGGGGCTTGGAATACGTATATGTCTTAATCAGTTTTGGTGTCGTTGCGCGACTCACAACCACTCTTAGTTGGGCTTAATGTGCAGTGAAGTGAATTTTTCTTTTTTCTTAAAATTTTATGAAGTGGCTTATTTGGCCAATAGTCAACAACTAACTTTTTTTTTTTTCAGTTTCGGCTGTACCTTGGGATTGGTGGGGAATGGTCTGTTACCAGCCATATTTGCTAGAGTACACCCAAAACGGCAAGCCCCAGTTCATTATCAAGTTTGGGTTGGTCTTGTTACCGACATCACGGCTGTTTAATGTGCGAAACCTATCACATATTCTCTCTGTTGGAACATTGGTATGTTGTTTCCAGACATCTATTTCTATTTATGCTTAAAACCAAAAGTTACCCCCTGAGGTTGCTAGCCCAATTGCCAAATGAAAAGAAAATAAATGAACCAAACTATCTTTTGATATTACATATATCTTAGGCATGTTTTTCTTAACAAGAGAATAGGGTATCTGTTTAGTAAATACAAATCTCAAGTGATTTACCCTCGATGGTAGTATTTTTGTTTGTCTTATTAGTCTCCACCTCCATTTATTGTGTTGATTGTCTGAATGTGACGGTATTTGTTTCGATTGGCTACTCAGTTGTCTAAGCATGTGTAGTTAGCTTCCGATGAAAGGATAAGGCTCCTAGCCGGGCTTCTACATGTAGCATTTCCAAAAGGGTAGAAGGCATTATGTCTTTTTTTTTCCCCACATAATAGTAAACTCAAACCAATGTGCACAAGGGATATCAACTGATACCAACACTCTCCTATCTAACCCTAGCGCTAGACAGTCAAGGTACGAGGGCCACACCAAATGGAACCCCTTTAAAGACCAACATGGTCACTAACAACTAGAACCAAATCACCAAACTGAAAATACACAAGAGTCAAAAGAAGACATTACATCCTGAAAGTCAACATGTCTTCTTGCTATTGCCTTTTGTGGTTTTGCAGTCGGAGTCCTGTTCGATTATGATGTTTCCTTTGTTTATATGTTTTTAGCTACTGCGATTGCAATATTTTCGCCTGCAACTCTTTATCTTCGACAAGTCAATCCACGCATTTGTTGCAACATTTGTAAATTTGTATTACGTGGTGTCTTATACACACACACACATATTAGTACAATCCTTAATTATTTAATTATCATATTTTTGCTGCTCACAATGGCAATCAATATTGTACAGTAGCTAACTAAAAAGTCTATTTCTTTTTCCAGGTTTATGCAACCCATTGAACAATCTATATACGTACAACACACACAAAGAAATTGGTAAGAGGAAAAAGTTACCCATGGAACAATGTATTATGTATATACGTATAATTTATTTATAGAACATACAACTTTTCTTAAAAACAAAACAAAATTAAAGCCAGTACAGTGATTGGAAGTTCGATGCAATTGACTCGACTAAAAGGAGAGCAAAGTGAGACTCTATGAACGAAGCGAAGCGAAGTGAAGTCATATAATGTTTTAGAGAATAAGAAATTGATCTCACTTTGAAAATTGAGGGCTCAATATTTTGGTTTTTTGTGTTCCATAAAATTAATAAGACTTCATGATATTTTTGTTTATTTTATGATTTTTATTTACAAATTCTGAATAACTTGCGATTCTAATTCATTATGGTCGAATAATTTGAACTTTTAGATGTTTGTTAAAATTTTTTACTAATTGATTGACACTGCTGAAAACTCATTTTGGATGCACCAATTTGATATTTGTCTATATAATGTGTTTAGGTGTTCAAAGGTCTGAAGCAGTGGCCATAGTGATATATTCTCTGTGTATGTGCATGCGTACAAGGATAAGCGTGTACCTTTTTGCCGTTAATTTCAATAATCAGGAGATTCGTAGCAGCAAGGTTTTTTCTCCAAATCTCTACTTCAATTTTGTAGCCAGACAACAAAAAATATAATTTTTGTTTGTGCTTAATAGTTTTTGTTGATTTTAAGAATTATGTATTCTTATCCAGGCCTATCTTGAAGTGGGTCATTTTCTGTATATCTGTTTTACTTCACAAGTAGCTACTAGCCTACACGTGGGTAAAATAAATTTGCACAAGAAATATAAAACTATGACTGAGAAAGCTGATAGTTCGGTTCTATTTTTTAAACTAATGTTACATGATATGTTTGACATGTTGGCTGTGAAACAAAATTCGCTATTCAATTAAGATTTTATTTTTTCAAAACATTTATGTAAATATGCAGAGCTTGTTATAGTATGTTGAACTTCAATTATTATTGATGTTTTATTTAAAAAGTCTAGATATATTGAATTGAGGTTATCTGTCTTATCTGTCAAAAGGGAAATAGAAACAATTAGCGAATTTTAGATGTTCTGAAACAATCTGGGGAAAAGCCGCACTCTGTTGCAGGTGCAATTTGTGTAGGGCACAAGTGCTTTAAAGAAATCAGTGGACTCTAATTTGTTTTTTTTCTAAACTATCTTGGGCAAATGGTCGTTTCTGCCGTTGGTACAACAATGTCCTGCAGTGTTTGTGGTACCACATGAATTGTTGGTTTTAGATAATATTAAAAGATGGAAAAATAACAATTTAATGTTGTTGAGCTTGTATGACTAACAGGTAATATGCAGGAGGGTGACTGTGGTTTGCTACCTTCTGCGGCAGGGATTCAGTGAGATGTGGGATATAGGATGAGAATGGATGGCCGTTACTAAAAAGTGATACTAATAAGATTGAAAAATCATTTTCTGATACTAATAAGATTGAAAAATCATTTCTGGCTCAATATTGTTTTGTTTCTGGAGTATTTATTTGTTTTTTATATTGTGCTTGACATAGCACAACACTTGTTGTACATGTTTATTCGAATTTGCATTGGAAAATTTACTGAGTTGTAGTTTTCCTACTCAGCAGTGGTTTTGTTTGCAGCTGAGAGAGAGAGAGAGAGGAGGAGGGAGGGACACACAAAATCAAGAAAAAAAACTCAATTTCCCAAGAATTACACACCTTGTAGGCTTATAGACAAATCTTGTACCACGAGTAGATCCACACTGAATGAGATTGGGAAAATGAAAATCGAATCAGAAAATGAATGTAAATAGTCTTTCTTATTATTGGTCTTGCTTGAATAGAAAATATTCAATTGAATAGAATAAAAAACAAGTCTTTTTTCAAATCAGATATGATTTATCTAGAATTCGTTTGAATAAAAAAAGGCCCGGTACCAATGTATCCCAAATTATTTTTTTGGGGGTAAATGAAGAGATAGTAGGTTGAGATCTGCGTATTTAATTTGTGGCGATTAGCATTTGTTTGAAAATAAGTAGGGAATAATAACAATAATATGAGAAAGGATGATGAGACAATGTCAACTTAATTGGCATAATATATATGAAGAGTTGCAACAACGACCCAAAAATGAACTACAACAATTGCCACAGAAGTTGTGTAATAAGGTTTTTATGGTTCAAGTTATTTTCTTAACAAGCATTGTACAAATTGCCAATGGATTACAATGCTCATTACAAGTGATGACAAATTTTCACTATATTTTTAGACTAAATTTGAGTCCGCCGTGCGTGCACGGCGTGACCCAACTAGTATATATATATATATATGTAATGATGTCTTAATTTTTAAGAGAAATATTTTTAGATGTTTTGAACTATTTTTGGATGTTTTAGGAGATAGTCAGTTGATATCTCATATGATAATAAGTTTATATTTGTGTCGTTTTGAACTTTTTTATTTTGTGTCGCACGATCTGTAACAAACTTCTTGACAAGAAGCAATGTTGTTAGTTTCCTTAACGGTATTGTCTTGAACATTTTGGTTGATGCCTTGATGGTGAATGTTTTTCAATGTTTATCCATGCTAATCTGAATATTTCATTGTTCTTAGTATGCATATTTTTTTTTTTTTGGAAGTATGTATAAGGTTTATATTTTTGTAGTATATATGGTTTAAGTTAGTTAGTTGATTCGTCGTACAATGAATTATATATGTCGTTTATAATATGTCACATAAACAGAAACAATTTTTTGAAAAGATCGTACCAATATGTACATTAGCTTTCAAGATGAAGACAACTACAAAATATATTAAAGATAAACTTGAGATAAACCATTTATAATGGTTGTATTGTTGTGGTGGATGAACACTTAAATTTCGAAAATGGGGTCAGTCAATAATTCCTATCTCAATGTGCAATGCAGAAATTTTTAGATTTTATCACATGGTGAATTTTATATTAACTTCATATGATTTAATTCTTGATTATATGGCTTTTAATGAAATAGCCATTCGTATTTTAATTTTGTTTATATTTAGTTTATGTCATCTATATCTATATATATACAAAAAGGTTGTTGGAAAAATACATTAATAGAAAATTTGACCAAATAAATATAATGTTTGACTTACTACTAATGGAAAGTTCGAAAATATAAATGTGAATCTTTAGTAACAAAATCTGAATACTATTTTTTTGGTAACAAATTTGGAGATTCTTATGGCAAAATTTGAATCTTATTTTTTTTGTATCATAATTTTTATTTTTTTTACCAAAATTTAAATCATATCTTTTCTAGTAACAAATTTGGAGATTTTTATGCAAAAATTGTGTCAATTATTTATGAAAATAATTCTAAATACAAATTAATTTAAAAACCATGCAAATTGGATACAAATTTAGGAAAAAAATAGTTGTATAATTCTTACCCAATTCTTCAAATCTTATTGTATAATTTCTTCTTCCAAAAAAAGTGTGTAAATTAGATAAAACCACATGTAATTTTTATTTTAAAATAAAACTGATATTTGGACGGGATGTACATTCAAAATTGTGTTCATATTTTTTGGTAACAAAAGCGGTTTATTTTTTATATTTAAAGTCACCTAATTCAATTATTTAGAAAATATTGTGTGCATCTTTTCAAAATTTAAATACATCGATTTTTTTGGATTCTTATTGTTTTCTTAACCATGTTTTACCGATATTTGGTAAGTTAATATCATTTTTTTATTCGGTTAAGTTCATATCATTTTCTTTAAGAAAGAAACAGTTGCATAAACGTTAACAAATTATTTTAATTTTTTATTAAAATTATTTTCAATTCAATTTGTTTGGTAAAAAATCGGTGCAATGTTAGAAAAATTTGGTTGCATTTTTAGGAAAAATTGATGATTTTTTTTTTATTTGGATTAATTTGTTTGATGAAAAAAATCAGTTTATTGGTAGGAAAATCGGTATCATTTTCAGGAATAACTAATGATTCTTTTCAATTTTTCTTATTTGAAATTTATAATTAGATTTAAAATAAATAATGGGTGAAAATCCCTAAAAATTTCTACTTTTCTACTATAATTTTGTTTAATAAAAAAGATCCTTTAATTTTTTTTAAAATTTGTTAATTAATAATATGCAATTTTAGATAAAATTCGAACACCTATGTAGTACTTTACGCGCCAAAGAATCAAACCAATAATGTTGTACATAAAGAAGTGTTTAATAACACATAAATTTCATTTTCAACATATTTTTAATGCCATGAGACAATTTAAATACAAAAATACCTTTTAAAAGCAAATAGGTAATAAATGCTCCCGTGCATCGCACAGGTACCGTACTAGTATATATAAATTGGTCTTAGAAAATAAATTACATTCACTATAAATTTCCAACTTACGTCATGCATATAAATAGCATTAAAAAAATTATGTAAGTAGGTAAAACTATGGTTCATGGAACTAGGAAACATATACACCAAGAAACATGAGGACCTCTATGTTGTACTTGTACCCCAAATTTACTGATCACAAAGTTCTCAAAAAAGACATGGCCCAAATGCGAACCGAAGCCCAAAAAGAATAGGAAACCAGGTCCATGACGCAACACCTTCTCCACAGTCGGCCTGGAGGTATTAGATTAGGGTTGTCGATCAACCGATCAGCCTATCGATCACCCACAGAAGCTTCGCGAGGAAGATTAGCGATCACTGTTATCGTCTGAACCAAAACTGACAAAGCAAATGGTACCGCCCAAGCTGTGTCATGTACTTCTGCATGAAAACATGAGACACCATCCTAAGCCTAACCGGTACTCCACATTTAATGCGCAATCACTTTTTCTTTGTATAAATACTGACCTTTGGGTCCAAAAGAGACAATCAATTAGGCAATCGATCAAACAATTGATATATACCATATACATATAAATATTGATCTTTCGAGATCATACACTACAAACATTCGGTTGTATTCATACAATCGTTCAATAAAAACTATGGAAAACAATCTCCTTGTCGATTGCCATAGTCAATCGCCAACATCAGTGTCCTGCTCCTGTTATTTACTTCATTACAATCTTTTCATATTGTGTATCTCTAAAACATACAATAATTATACTGTAACTCCCGCTTAAATCGCTCTAAACACATTTATCGTAACCGCTGGCGATCCACCATCAACACATGATCTTGCACTAGTTTAATTATGTCTCGAAATTAAGAATATATTATTTATATCGCTTTAATATACTCAGCTTGACCTAATATTATAGTAGATTTTTTCCAAATTTATTTTTTCCTCTCACTATATTTAATTTATTTAAAATTTCTGTAATTAATATCCATGTTGTCAAATATAAACGTTTCAGTTGGCCTTGTGGTAGACCAGTACCATTGGACCCAGTTACGCATTCTATAAATATTTTTGCTAGAAATTGTCATATATACTTTACAGAACAATATAAAAGTATGATATTTTTATAGTATAAATATTCATATCTCGTCCAAATAGTATGACAGATCGACCTATCTAACATTTCGACTATATTTCACAAAAATCTGTTTAAACGTTTTCATAAGCTGGGAAGTAATATTTTTTAAGAAATATATATAATTTTAAACCAAAATACCATATTCTGAAAAAAATATATAAATAATGAAATATTTTATTTTTTATTTAAAAATATAACATGAAGCAGCACATGCTTGCCACAATATAATTGATGGTACAGTGGGCCATTAAATATTGCCATTGTAGGATATATTTCTCCTACTTTCTGCTGACTGGGAATTTAATACTTTTTTTTGGAACAGTCAAACTTAATTTAACAAAATTATTTAAACACTATGGGACCCATTTATTTTGGCTCAGGTCTGAACTGCCCATGTGCCATGTGCCTTGATACTTTTTGATTAAAAACCAAAATAAACCATTTGTGGGTTTCCACTTTCCTCTTTGTCTGTTATATGCATAATTAGATTAAATGATTAAGCTACTATCTTAAGTTCTTGGGCTACCTGTGGACTAACTAAGGCTATATTTAATGATTATGTCTATCTTAGCTTTTGTGACCACGAAGTTATATATGTTCTTTTAGGATCATAATAATTTTCGACCTAATCATTAATTGAATAATTCAGGAACAGCACTGAAAGCTATTATTTTCGTAAATGAAATTACGTATGTGCGGGTGACAATTATTGCTCTGTTTGTACCTATTTCAATTAGAATTTTGAAATTATATTCAATCTGATTTACATATAAACTATTTAATTTCATGAAATAGATTTTTGAACAAATCCTAATATCATGGTTTGTCAATCCCTAGGAGATGTCACCTTCTGAATTTAAAGATGTCACATTTTTTTTTTCTGCCCTAATATTTCATTTATTTTATTCAATTATATATCTATTTTTATTTTTCCGGTATAAATCCTTGTTATTGCAACATGTGCAAGTGCTTAAAGCTTACATAGGGTTGGTAACTTTTATTGTGCACATCAAGTAACTATATATAGAAACGGACAGCTGCATTCAAAACGGTCTCCTTCTCTTGCCCAAAGTTTCATGCTATTTCAAGTGTTTAAGGTGTGAGTGATTCCTAAATTATTCCAAGGTACATCATTTTTTCTTTCGGAGTAGTAAATAATAAATAATAATATAGGGATTGAAAAAAAAATAAAAATGGCATACTTAATATTTTTTGAATTATATATATAAACCTAATCCTTATGTGGTGAATTTCACCTTACCGATGTTGGAATGTCAGTGATATCTGATTGTGTAAAACACTAGAAAATTCGAAAGGACAAAAAAAAAAGGATGATAATTTAAAAATTAATAAATAAATAATAACTGAGAAAGCAAGTTGTGAGTTAGTGAGGGTCACATGGTGCATGTGTTTTCTGGTGCTTGGAGACCCAAACCAATTCAATGCATTGTCGCCTGATATATTTCTCTATTTGCAATTGTGTGCTGTGTGTCATTTATCTAACTTTAAACTAATTAGTAAAATTTTGAAACAAATAAAGAAATAACATTTTAATCCTTGCAATATTATGTAATCCACCATTAATTTTTCCAAACCTCTAGTAGAATATTATCAATTTCACGTCCTCAAAGCTCCGAAAAATCAAAACGAGATATTTACAAAAATAGAATACACATGCGAATAGTGTCAATATATTTTTTTTTTGACAATTGAAAATTTATATTTTTTTAAGAAGAATAAAATATCTCAATCATCCATGCCATTTCATTTTCTCAAAGCTTTTGTACCCAATCTAGTCATGAAATCCATAATCAATCGACATCGAATAAACCTTCCTCAATGTCTGACGTACAAAGACATGTCTACAACAAGCACGGTAAGACAAATTTACTAAAGGATGACCTCACAAAAAAGAAAAAGAATAAAATCTCTAGTGACAAAAACGATGGCTTATTATTGTTCTCCTTAATTAAAGAAATATGAATATTTCCTTAGTTCAAACTTCAAAGTATTTATATATATACTCTAGAGAGAAGATGAAGTACGTAAAAATGTAATAACTAACAAACCCAACTTCCCATGAATCTATTTCTTCTGCAACCTGTTAGGTAGTGACAAATAGAAAGTGAATTCGTAAAATAAAAAAATAAAAATAAAAAAAGATAATAGATAAAATAGTACTACTAACCAATTAATAATTTCATGTAGCGACGAGCCTTTTGTAAAATTCTGGCATGCATGTGCCAAGGTTCAATTTAAAATCTCATTCCGAAATTTGCTCCAAAAAGGACACTACATCAACCAATTACCATAAATATATATATATAAGTAGTATAAAATACAAATTGTAATATGAAACGACTAAAACATTAGGCATGTTGGATTATTATACTTTTACAATAAAAATATATGTTAGCATTATAAATATTATATTTTTATTTACATTTAAATATATTTTGTTAGAAAATGACATTTTATTACACAAATATGTTAATTGATAACGAAATCATATAGCTATATAATAATTAGACCTATATATATAACAACAACCGGATACTTTATTATTAGTATTATGCAGTTGCTGTTGCTCAAACAAACCCGTAAAACTTCTATTAAGTAGGTCTAACAACTATACAATCATACTTTTTCTTGCTTAATAGTTAAGCTGCTATGTGCAAACAAAAATAGCTTCATTTCATACCCAGTTCATCAATCAAAATATACGACGGGTCATTTTCATTCTCCACTTGTTTTTGTAGATTATGATGAGATATGGCAGTAAAATATAAAATTATTTTTCTTAACTGATCCCACAATTTCACATCCAGAAGCGCCTGGGCTATCATATCTGTAATCATCACAAACTATTACTTACAATATCTGTGTATTATTTATTTAGACAGTTGATTTTTTAATTTTTCTCTTTTCTGAATTTTTAGAATTAGCTGTTGATCAACAAAGACTACTTTAG
>BKCP01004483.1:25582-48884 GCA_008636005.1 Striga asiatica | reverse complement strand
ACGGTGTCGAATAATTAAAATAATAACAATAATAAACCAAAAAGACAACCCAATGTGGCCGCACTTGGTTATGTCGAACCTTCAATGGCTCCATAGTTTTTTATTCTTCTTTATGAAGGGAGATTTTGGATCTTTTCTGAGAATGTGTATGTACAAAAGCTCCACATAGCCTTCCATTTTCCTGGAGCAGATGGGTTTGTTCAACTTGCTAATAATAAATCTCTTGTGGAGGATAAGAAAAAATGATTACATTTTTCTAACCTACATTATAGATGTACACAGGAATTTGTGTCATCCAGCCAATCATTTTATCTGTTAGTAATGTAGATAGACTTATTAATAAATTCTGCTGTTAGTGAATATAAAAATTGAAATAGAGATATTAGAAAATAAAACCTATTATACTAAACATGAAACACTGATATTCAGATATGTGCAGTAACATATACATTTATCTGAAAGGCATACTTATGTAAAGAAATGTCATACTTTTGGGTTATTTTTTAGAATATGACATTTCAATCTAAAAGTATATATATATTGAGAAAGTACGACTGCGTAACCGTTAGACTTACTTAACAGTAGTCTTAACTGTTATTTATTAGTTGATAGAGGAAATGTTCAAAGTGAAAAACCATTTGTATGTACATTTTAATTAGGCATTAAAGAAAATACTAAGAAGAAGCTACAGACTGTATGATCTTTGATTTAGCATGACTTGCTATCTGTATTACTTTTGAGTTGCGACTATAAAGATATAAACAATACAAAACTTTATCAACAGAGGAGGATAGCAACATACATGGGAACACAATATTAAAGTCTCTGGTAATATTATAACTTAAAGAGGAATCGAAACTCAAAAGTAAAAATTTGTAACGTGACAAAATGTAATTCTTCATACAATGATCCAATTGTATCTGGTCACTCATGGCTAAAATATTTTAGAGCTCATCCAATGAAATTGGTTCAAGACAGGCTGGAGTATTTGGAGTTTAGTCAGTTTTAGAAGAATTCAGGCACGATAATTTTGTGGGGATACCTATGTGTACATTAAGTCCAATTCATGAGTTTTAAAAATGAAAAATCAGAGAAGGATATTTTTTTCACGAAAAGATTCCTTTTGAAGAGCTCAAGGTCAATCAAGACGTGCAAAGTTCACAAACTGCATGTGCATATATCTTACTAGTGATTGTGGGGATGTACAAGTTCATGAATCTGCGGAAGGTTCACTATATATGGAAGAACACAAAGAGTAAGCTAAGCACCAAAAGTCTTCATTCGGTGATTTTTCATGACCGGACTCTGAAAAATCATTCGGTGATTTTTCATGACCAAAAGTACGCGATCACACCAAACACTTCTTCGAATCTTTTACACATATCGAGAGATTGCCATGTGATGAAATTGGTGAGATACTATTTGACCATCATTTGGGATATTCTTGACAGTCACTATAAAGTACAAATAATTGAGATATGAATCCTTAGACATAGCAACTAATTTACTATAATGATGGGTATCTCCCCAAGTAACAAAGCTTTTCTGCGTAGATAAGATAATATGCAGCAACATCATAATTTTACTATGGTGGAGATGCAGATTGATATCGAAAGACAAAAAACAAAATCAGAAATAGCTTTTTCACATATGAATGTAGGCCGCTAACACGAGCATTAAACAACTATCCCTATCTGAACGACTGAACGCAAACACAAACATTCATATTCCTTCCCTCAACATAGCAGCAACGAAATATTAACAGAATCCTTAATGTTTGATGCCAATATCATAGTGACATACTTACATGTCCATGGTAATAAAGTTTGACCTATATATGTCCCGAGCAAAAGTATCCCACACAAGTCCTTTAAAGCCCGAAAACCAGCAATTCAAAATACGATCACTCAGTCTCATAGTACTCCATCTCCTAATCAACTAATCCAAACAAAACAGCTTAAGAGTATATATATGTTCATAATACCTAAAATTCTTCACAAGTAGCGCATCAAGTTGGTGGGGGTCCCCTGACATGAAATGGCTCACAGTACAAATTGAGGAACCAGAACATGAGCACCACACAAATCCCCATCACAAGAATATAGAACACGATATTGGCCTTTTTAGATAGAAATTTTTTCTTGAGCCATCCACTCTCTTCATACTTAACTCCATTGATCTCCTCGATGATGATGCTAATGAGTGCTTTCAGAATCTTCTGAGAAGAGCCAACATTCTTCGATTTCGTGACCTGAATTAAAGCTTCCCTTAGATGCTTAATCACCAACTCTGCCTCGGCAGATTTTATCTCGTCGGGAGTTGAATCTGCACCAGGATTTTCCCATTTGGCGTCTGAGGCATTAAGGGATACGAGATCGTCTGAAGTGACTACGGAGAACTGTGATAACACTGGGGAAGTCAGGTCTGAGATGTCCTCTTTGTTTGATGAAGGAGTGTTCATTGAGTCCATTTGTACAATGAAGTTCTGAAAGCAGAAAGATAATGTGACTGTTCTGAAACTAGTTATGGAGAACATATAGTTACTTATATCAAGAAAAAAAAAAAAGACGAAGCATATGAGTTAGCTGTGATGTGTTCGAGCTACAAATCAACTACGAACAAAATCGTTTCCTTAGTTTATTCCTGAAACAAAGATCATGAGTCATATTTTTAAATCATCCACATGTTTGGGATTTGATAAATGAAACGCTGGTCTGTCTATGCTTGCTACTCGGAATAATTTCATAAACTTATTATGTATGATAAAAAACAAATAATGAATTCTCACTTCCTGCAATGCCTATGAAATAAATGACAAAGTTCTCCATAGCACATCCATAAACATCAAATCAACTAGATAATGTGCTATTATATATTCTATGAATGTGTCCTCCAATCAAGGGAAATGAATTTTTAACAGCACTAGTCAACAGCAAAACGAACAAATCCATTTGCAGAAAAGCTTAAGGCCACTGTAAATCTGTAGCAAAATTCTCCAATCTTCTATTGGAAAAATAAAATTACACTGTCGAAAGTGCTGGAAAATCCAATAAGATTGTTCAGCAGAAATTAGTTCACCATACTGAGTACATCAAAATAAGCAGGTGAAACATAATCACAGATACATGAACTGACTATAATCCTAAAATGAAAACAGAAGATCAATCAGAGCTACCTCAAATGATTCAGGAAACGGATTATCATCTGAAACCTCCGAAACTTCCATCAGAGACTCCACAACAGCAGATTCATCTCCAGATACTGCTTTAAATGCAGGACTCGGCTTCTTCTTCGAGGCCTGATAACCATTAAAACATAAATTATACGATTCTCGCATCTTTTATGAAGATTTGATGTTTAAACCTCTACCTGTCAACAGCGAAAGGAAAAAATCAATTTTCAGAAAGCTTAAGGCCACTGTAAATCTCTAACAAAATTCTCCAATCTTATATTGGAANACTGCCGAAGGCTACTGGAAAATCCATTAAGATTGTTCAGCAGAAATTAGTTCACCATACTGAGTACATCTAAATAAACAGGTGACACATAATCACAGATACGCCAACTGACTATAATCCTAAAATGAAAGAAAGAAGAACAAATCAGAGCTACCTCAACAGATGCAGCAACCGGATTATCATCAGAAACCTCCGAAACTTCCTTCAGAGGCTCCAAAATAGCAGATTCATCTCCGGATACTGCTTTAAATGCGGGACTCAGCTTCTTCTTCGAGGCCTGACAACCATTAAAACATAAATTATCGGACGATTTTCGCATCTTTTATGAAGATTTGGTGTTCAAATCACTACCTTGCGCAGATTTTTGCTGAGGTCGGTGGTGGATTTCGGTCGGCGAATAGCAGAGGCTGGTTCTCTCTGTGGCGTTTGAAGTTGAAGGTCTTTCATTTTCGCTGCATTCGGTGGGCGCGAAATAATCAAAATTCAAAGTGCCCGGGTATGTGTAGATATTTTCCCGGAAAGCTCCAGTTTTGTACAGTTTGAGCTGGTCTTGTAGAACGTCTTTTCGGACCTAGACGTGGACACTGGGTCGGGTCGGCCCGTGGAACGGGCGGGTTCGAACCTACTGGGCCGTCAAACCAGTCCCAGGGTTTCGGGTTACAATTTGACTAGGCCAAGCCAAAAATATTGTTGGTCTGATGGCTGGTAGGTAGGGTTGTAAACGAATCAAATCAAAACAAATACTAAGATATTCGATTCGGATTCGTTAAAATATTCAAGGATTCGAATTCGTATTCGATTAATTAACGAACTCATTTTTTTATTCGTATTCGATTCGTTTAGAATATTCAAATATATGCGATTCAATTCGAAATTCGTTTTCAAAAAAATATTATAATTAAAAAAATATTATAATTACAAAAATAATTTTTATTTATCCATATATTTTTAGGGAAAATTGTTAATTAAGGATATTTTTACATTTTATGTCATAAAAATATTAAGAATATAACAATGTATGTATACATATATATTATAAACAAAATGTATACTTTATATAATTTATAAAATTTATATAATTATTGTAAACGAATCGAATTTTCGAATTTCGAATCGAATATCTACAAATTCGAATTCAAATTCTTTTAACTTTAAAATATAAAATACTATTCGTATTCGAATATTTCGAATTCGAATCACGAATATCGAATTCGAATCTCGAATCGAATAAAAAAAATTTGATTTGTTTACAAGTCTACTGGTAAGTTAGATCTCGAATCGATGGGCCACCTAATGTTTATTTTTTGAAGTCCGACCATTGGATCTTGTATATGTTTCCTAGATCAACAGCCGAGATTTGTTCGATCCATAGGTGGTGCCAATTTTTACTAAACCCTTTTTTATCTTTGAGAAAAATGGAAAATGGCCGGTCGGGACCCGAATCGGAACCGCCAAATACTTGGGGAGGTTTCGGTTCAAGAATTTGTAACTCGTTGACCCGGCGCGAAAACGAGAAGCGGGGCCCGAATATGCAAAAATCTGCTGAGCTGTAATAGTCCGTTGGATAAACTATTATAGGCTGTTGGATGTAGCTTTTGTTCATCCAACGGCTGTAATAGCTTGTAATCGGCACTGCAGTGTGGAAGGAACACCAGACTCCATTTTTCTTTTTTCGCTTTCAAAATTGGAGCGAAGAAATTGGGTAAAGAAAAAAAAATTGGGAGCGCACGAGAGAGAAGAGATTTTATGACATGGATTCAGGTGCTGGAGAAAGCTCCGCCGCAGACGATTACGAGTCCTTGATGTCGACCACTGATGCGGAGCTGCTGAAGAGCGCGTGGCGGAACGAGAAGGCGGCGCCTGAGATCCTCAAATACGACGCCGATTTAGTCCAGAGGTCCCGCCAACAGATCCAATTAATGGTGAATAAATATGATTCTGTTTTCGCACAAAATTTACCTGGAATGTATGCTGAATTATGTTTGTTATTATGTGCCTTTCTTATAGTTTAACTGATGAATTATTGATGTTTGTCATGCCTTTTGGGGGCAGTAGCAGTTTATGAACTTATATTTTACTTCGTCGTTGAATTTTGTTTTTTCTTCTGCAAATGGATGAAAAGGGCCTTAATTGTGTGTGCTTTTGCTGATAATGGAGTTACTTTCTAATCCTTTTTTTTTTTAATAGTATTTAATGATTGGACAGCACAAATTGCTATAATGTGAGTATTTTTGTGGAAATTGCACTGGAAATCCTAGTACTTTTTGTAGCTTGGCTGGTTATTGACTCTGTTGAATGTTGATTAGAGCTTTTGTTTATGTGTCTGTATGCTATGTATTTGAAGTCTTTCTCTTAAATTCCCAGCTTGAGAAGACTTGCTTTATTTTGAAATTCGGTTGTAATCCTCTTCCTTATATTTGATTCTGTTAGTCGAAGTAGCTCAATTTTGTCTTTACATTGTTGGAAAGCGTGATAATACGTTGTGTTTTGGCTTGAGCTGAGAATTGAAAACCTTTTGTACTGTTCCCTGAATTTTGTAGATTCATACGCCAAGTGTCCCTTTTTAATACGTGTTATTGAAAAGGAAGCAAACTCTCTATTTGAGGATGTTATTTCTTATGTTCTTCATCATGTGTCCATCGATTCAAAGATTTGACTGACATGAGTGCTCCTACATAGCACATGACATACTTTGCCCCGTTACAAACAAATAGGATCAAATTATACTCAGTTGTAATGAGCTAGTACTGTTAGGACATCTCTTGCCTGCACCAGGTGTTGCTTTTGCAAAGAAAAACTCCCACGCATACAGTTTTTTGTCTTTCAGGAAGAAATGGTTGAAGATTTCAGTCAAAACAGTGTTGATCCACTTACAGTATCCCTTTACCAGATGGACTTGGACAGGACCATGTTTCTGTTGAGATCATATCTTCGCACTCGTCTTCAGAAGGTAAACCGTGGGCTAGAACAAAGAATTATTGTCATTTGATGTGTACAAATTCTTTGGGATGTAGACTATTAGTTAACAGCTTTGCACTAAATTGATTGTGAAGTGACCTTACATTTCACAAGAAACAAGATGCATCTTGTCTTAAATAACAAGTATTGTTGTTCTTCACTTGTGGCAGATCGAAAAATATGTTCTCCACATACAGAAAAATGCCGAAATATGGAATCGACTATCTAAACAAGAACAGAAGTTTGCCAGGAGGTACCTTTTATTCTTTTTCTGTTCACCGATATAGGTTTTATGCGTGAAACTCTTATCTTAACACTAAGTACAGGTATGCTGGAGACATAAAACATCACCTGGAACAATCTGTTCTCTCAAAATTGCCAGATCAATATCAGTCTCATTTAAGGCAATCTGCAGCAAGTGAGGATGATGACATGGGTGAGCATAATACTCTTAGCTTCAAATTATGACCCGTCATCTGATTCTCCAAAATTTCAGCCTTTTTTTTTTGGCATTTTTTCTGAAGCATTTTAGTCCTTTTTGGATGTCTTGTTATCTATTATTTTACTTTTATGAGTAGGGCTTGCGTCTAAATTAGGGTTCAGAGAAGTTTGCTTTTAATTTATATGGCGGCGAAAGACATTGTTAATAATAGATTTATTCTGGACTTGCACACAATCAACTGTTAGATTAACCATGTTGAACATAGTCAACAAAGCAAGAGAAGAAACATGCACACTAACTTTCTAGAGTTCTTAGACTTGAATGGCGTGACACATAAAAAGACAATGAACCTTGTTAACACATGAAAATTACAAAACCTCTAACAGGAACTATGAGCCTCCAGAAGCCATTCCAGATGCTGAAACAGTGATTCATGCACAACTGCACCTATAGGAAACTATAGAAACATACATGTATGCATATATGTGATATTTAGCTATCAACGCTACTATGTTTTGCAAATATTCGTATATGAGGGTACTGGCTTAGATTAGATACCTATTTTTGGTTAAAGTTCAGTGGTTTAGCTTAAAGTTAAGGTTGAATATAAGCTCCATGGTTAAATTTGAATCATTTTGCAATGTCGTGCATTTAGTTGTTCTTGCTCGACATTTTGTACGAGTTTGTATGAATAATAGCCTTTTGCTTTATGCAATTTCCTATGAAATACTAAATTTATTTTCCAAATTTACCTCAGTTCCAGAGCCGCAGCTGGATGCTTATGTTGTATGCCGAAGCAAGAGATATTTAGGCGCTTTCCACCTTGATGACGGGTAATTTCACACAGAGCAACTCTTTAAGTTGGTTACACGGTTTTACTTTTAACTGTTCTGCTGAAATTTGTATAATCTGAAATATGACAGTGGAGAAGAACCTGTTACCATCGAGGCCGATGATTTGTATGCCTTACCATACAAGTCTATAAAGCCACTTGTAGAGAGTAAACAAATTGATCTCGTTTGATGGTACAAGAAACTGCTGGTTTCTCTAAAGATCAAAGACTTGGTGATTGAAAAGGTAAAACTGCCAAACGTTCTTGGTTGGCATCACAACAATATCGTGATTGATGTGTTTATAATTGCTGCCATAATATTTTAGCAACTGTGGGACAATCTATTTATTGATGTCCGGCCACTTGTTCTGATGAATTGTGCCTGTTATGTAGTACTTGCATATGTTCACTTTGGGAAGTTGCAATTATCTTCTGTATTCGTAGACGGATAAACATAGCATTTGTAGGTTAAATATTGAAAAACATCTGGAGTTTTGGTGTATTTGGTTAAGCTATTTTTTAAAATTACAAATGGGAGATTGCTTCATTTCATGCTTTATTTTTTTTTTTTTTTCGAATCGATAGATTGCATACCTCAAAATGGTGAATTACAAGATGGCGCTTGAAGGCTAACTAGCCTTATAAATCCACCAAAAGGTGGACTAAGGACGAGCACTAAATAAAGTGCCCTAAACTAAAAACTAAAACACAAGGAAGAGGAATTCAACCATTCGGCAGCTACAAGCGCAGTGAAATCGGTATGTGGACGCCTAACCCATACCCAAAACTAGAAACTCTCACAAGTGGAGATTATCTATCAATTAATTAAAGAGTACTACCTGTCCTGCTCGACACGAGCAACCAACAACAGACACATAGCCCAGCACACAAACCAAAAACCACAACAAACCAATCCCACGATCAAAATTGAAAGAGCTATAGAAAATTCAATTGAAAATAACGGCTACAAAAATCCTTAGTCTAGATTTGAGCTCTTGAAGTCGCTAATCAATGGAAGAAGAGGACCGAAGACGTTAGGCTTGAATTGAGGCTATCTCGGTTTGTCCGGAAAAGGGTTTTCAAGAGGGCTTTTTTTGAAAGATTCTAGAGCCAATACAAAGTATTCATTTCATGCTATCAAGCAAGACTTCTATTCGCGGAGATAATATTCATTTCATGCTATCAAACTAATTAATATTATATTTTCTTATCTACATTATCTAACCGATTTTTTTATGATACAATTAATATAATATCTTAACTAATTAATAATTTATCTAACTGAATTTATCTCTCTAACAAACTTGCCAATTTTTTTTAAATTAAAATGGTATGATTATTCTTATGGAGATAATTGACTTTTATAAAATATAAAATCAAAACCGTAAGGTTTAATAATATTACATAAAAAAAATATTGTATAAATAGAAGTGATTAATAATATATATTTTTCATTGTTTGTATTTATTTTATTTTCATAATAGATGAGATGTGAAAAATATAAGTAATTATATATAAAATAAAGCCTAAAAAAGGTTTAAAATATGAGCTCCTATGTGCATCGCACGGGATACACACTAGTTTAAGTAGAGAAAACTTAAAGAAAATATAATGAGCCTGAAATTGTGTTAATATAATAAGGTAGTTAAAACCTTTTATGGGAATAAAATAAAGGACATTCCGAGATGAAGCAAGAATACAAGATATGATAATTCTTCATTTACTACAACCAATTATTTAACAATCAACAGAGCTTAAGCCAAAACTGTAGTGATACATTACAACCAGTTATTTAACAATCAACAGAGCTTTATCCACCACTTTAACAGAGCTTATTTAACAACCAGTTATGGTATTCTAAAGAAATTAAACTTGAATCAAATATGAATCACCACCTTAACAGAGCTTATTTAACAACCAGTTATGATATTCCAAAGAAACTAAGCTTGAATCAAATATGAATCATATAAATGTAGTCTTCAAAACAACAAGCTCAAGCAATCATTTATCTCACTTGTCAACCGAGGAGCAGGAACTTGTAAGGAGGCTGAGGTGGAGACATGGAGGCGGCGAAGTTCCTACTCTCGCCGGGTTGTGGTGGGCCGTGGAGGTTGCAGTGGAGCTGTGGAGGATGCGGTGGAGAGGCTGACAAGGAGACGATGAAGAGAAGACTGAGAAGTGAACGAGGGATTTTTTCTGCTTATAAAAGTTCAAGGCCCAAATAACGTCCGCAGTATAAGTAATAGCGTAAATAGCGTACAATTTCACAAAAAAAGTGTGCCACGTTATCAAAGGCGTACGCTATTTCGAATCTGCGCGAAATTTTGAGCGCTACATCGCGTTTTCACTGAAATATGCGATATTGTGCGCGAAAATCCGCTATTTAAAACACTGATTGGCAGTAATTGATTCTGAAGATCGGTCTAGCTTACACTTAGCATCAGTAAACAAAATAACTATAACAACCAAACAAAAATTCCGAACTTTTTTACAATTATGTCAAATGGCGGTGTATAGGTTCCGAAGCTCAATCTAGCTTAACACCTAGCATCACCAATATTGTTAACTGCTGTAATCTATTCTGAAGCTCGGCCTAGCTTACTCTTTAGTATCATCAAACAAAATAACGAGAAAAACCAAACAAAAATTCAATCTTTTAGTCAAACAAACTAAGAAGAACAACCAAACAAAAATTCAATCTTTTTACAATTATGTCAAAGCTCAGAATAGTTTGAGATGCAATGAATAACAAAGTCCAAAAGATCAAACAAGAACGCATATTAACTGAACTTTCCATACAGATCCCGCAGCCTTTGAAATCAAGAACAAAAAACAATCAGAGAATGTTTGGAAAACTGGACCCCTAAGTAACTTAATCAAATAAAATTAAAATTTATAATTTTCAATGTTAATTTAGTTCTGTAGAATAATATTATATAATATATCAAATTTTTGAAATGGAAAATGTTTAAGCTAGAATGAAAAGAGCATCCAATACAGTTCAAATTTCTTTAACAGCTTATAAAGGAATGGGATAAATAAAAAAAAAATTATAATTATTACTACTGTCCAGTAATTTTTGTAACAATAATTGCCATTATCTATAAAAACCATGTGTGTTTTCTCTGAAAATGTGAAAGCACGTAGTTGAAGCAAAGTATGTCATCAAACAATTAATATCAAAATGCAAAAAAAAAGAAAAAAAAATATCCATCCACACGCACTTTGATTATTTCAAAACAAACGTACTTCAATTTGAATAGAAAGTCATATAATACAATTATACAGCCAAGAAATTCACAACTCATTCCATTATCCTACTCTAGGCAAATGAATTGAAAAATCTATATAAAATTCAAACTTACAGTTTCACGTACGTTTATTGAAACACAAGTATCAAATCCCATTACTCTGTAATATACTATCTTTGCTAAAAAAAAAGAAAGCACAAGCCAAAAGAGCAACACTTTACAGCTTTGTTATGCAGCGAGTTTAGTGGATGGAGATTTGTTCTTGACGGGTTTTGGAGGGGTTGACTTATTCCCCACAGGAAGCTTCTTACTTGCTGGCAGCTGTTCTTTCAGCTGTTGAATGCGTAATTCCTCCGTTCTTTTACGCTCCTCTTCTTCCTGTACAAAAAATAAAAACATTGTCATGAAAAAACATTGTCATAAACTATACATTTGACATGAACAATAGAAAGATTTTTTTTGGAAAAAAAAGAATGGTTGAACAGGTTAGGTGCAAAAGGCATGATGGTTAAAGGGTCTCAGCATATAATATATTAGCATAAATTCAGCTGAACTTCAAGGTATAGGCTTTGAAAATTCAAATCTTGAATGTTAAAAATCAAGATTTCAATGTGGAATTATTAAAATCACCTTCATCAACTTGTATTTCTGTGCCATTGCTGGAGACAGAATCTTCTTGCTCTTTGAAACAGAATCCATCTTTTTCACTATGTCCCTTCCAATCTTTTTCGTCGTGGGTCCCACAATTCTTTTTCCATTTTTTGCACTTTTACCATTATTCGCCACAGGATCTTTCCCATCATGACCATTCGATTCAATAGCAGAGGACTTTTTACTATCAGCTTCGTTAAAAGATATTTCCACTTGATAATCCATTTTGGGAAGGAACCGGAAGCATCTAGAACAATTCAGAAAAATGTGGAACATTGTGGAAGGTTCCGGAAGCATCTAGAACGACCCAAAAAAAATGTGGAAGGTTCCGGAATATTGTAGAAGGATTTAGAAGCTTGAGGAAGCTAGCGGAAGGATGTAGAAGATTCTACAAGGCAATAAATATTACAAGAAGGTTGTAGAGAAGTGTAGTATAGATATGTGTGTAGGAGTTTTGAAGAAGCATTTAGAATGCCCCAGACATTATATGTTCTAGAGAATTCCTTAGAGGAGGTGGTGGCTATAAATAGAGAAGACCACCTCATTTGCAATGAATCCAAATAATCCAAGCATCCAAAAGTCTAAGTAAAAGTGTATAGTTAGTGTGTTTTGGTCTTAATAAGTGAAGAGTTTATATCTTGGTCTATTATGTGTTGTGTAATTACTGTGATAATCTAATAAAGTAATTACGTAATTTACGTTAGTATGTGTTGTGAGTGTACCCAACCTTTGTGAGTGTACCCAACCTAACAGAGGATCTCACGCCGCCCAGGATTTTAGGGTTTAGGATTTTTGGAGTAGTGAAGATTCTTGATAATTTTCTTGGTTGAAATTTCTTGACGAAATGTAGTTCTTCATTCTATCTTCTATAATCTTTTCTAGTATTGTACATTTAAAGATTGTGTGCTGCCAAAATTGGAGTATAGTTAAAATTTTGTGTCAATTTGGTACGTACTAAGGAAAAAAAATGTTTGGTCTGATTACTATTATGATTAAAGAAATTTTTGTTCTTGTGCATAAATTGACTGCAAATATTGCACAAATCAAACTATGACTTTTACTTTAACCATAGTTTAAGCACAAATTTTTAAATTTTGACAAATTAAACATTTTTTATTTACTTTGATGCGTAAAGGTACATCTTTTTACAAGGTATATTTTTTTTATTAACTTGGGACGTGGAATGTAGCGAAGGCCGTATACACTGTGATAGGCGGGTACAATCTCAATGGTGTACCTTTACAAGGTATATTTTTTTTATTAACTTGGGACGTGGAATGTAGCGAAGGCCGTATACACTGTGATAGGCGGGTACAATCTCAATGGTGGCAGGAGCAAGGACGATCACTGCATCAATTATGATGACTACGATCCTTGATGAGTGAGGGTGCGGATATACAGGGACGGACCTACACTTAAGATAGGGGGGGCCATGGTCCCCCCCAAACATTTTTTTATCTCTTAATAGTATGGATATATAATATATAATATTATACATATATAAACATTTGGTCCCCCTCAAACAATAAAATAAAATATAAATTAAAGTAAATAGAATAACGTTTTGGTTTTGGAGATGCACCACAATTCCACTTCCACTTCTTTTCATTAACTTAATTTATTATTCTTGACTCTATTAAACAAATAAGTAAATTGACCCCATTCAACAAATAATTAAAAGGCAAATGAAGTTGTCTGGAATTTTGGGAGAAACTTGCGACTTACATAGGGCGACTCGACGAGCAGTGAGCAAACCAGAAATATATCAATTGAGATTTGAGTATTCATCTTTTTCCTTATATTTGTAAGTACTTTTGGTTATATCTTATTTATGATATATCTATTTTTTTATTTTTTATTCATTTAGGGTTTCATCAAGTAGAATATACAACCTTGCTATGAGGTTTTCTCTTATGCTTTAGCCTAATTCAAATAATTTATATATGTATTGAAAAACAATTAAATGATTGTTGTGTTACTTGGGTAGTTTGTATAAATTTGATTTTTAGTTAATTTTTTTATGGAGTCCTCCCATGTATGTATACAGTGATTCAAATAGTGAAATATGGAACTCCGGTATTGAGAAGTGTTTTGGGCCTTTTGGCCATCCTTTAAATTTGAAAGTCTGTAGTACAAAAGGTATGTATTTTTTTTTTTTATTACAACTTTTTTTTTAAATCCAAAATTACAACTTTATGTATTTGTTGTTAACTATATGTCTATCATGAAAAAAAAAATAAAAAAATTTGCCCCCCCTAATTTATTTTTCTAGATCCGTCCCTGCGGATATAGATGAGATTCTGGGAAACAATAAGAGACAAACAACAATGCATATTTTACATGTTTGCCATAATGTCGTCGTTTATCTTCATCACATATAAACATCATAAAGACTCATATAGCCTCTCATGTGTTCGAATCACCGAGAGGAAGTGGGAACACTATTGATTAGGCTGGCATTTTTTGACCGAAAACCGAACCGAATCGACGAGAAAAAAATCGAACCGAACCGACTCATTTAAAACGATAACCGATTATCGGTTACCGATATGTTATCGGTATGGTATCGGTTCCGAAACCATAGAGGTTCGGTTTTACAGAACCGAACCAATAAGGAATTTTAAAAAAATAATTTTTAATGTTAATAGTTAATAACTTAATATATACTCATAATTAATAATTTAATACTAATAACTAATGGGCACGGCTACAGTGCCGTGGTACCATTCCGTTGTTTTGTTTTAGGCCTTTAGATGTTGAAAATAAAAAGCAGCCTTTGGATTAATGGAAGCCCGCAATACTATGGTGTGGAATAAAACACCTAAACTTTGTCATACCTATCCATTATCAATCCACTTCCACGTTGGTTTTTTTCCACTATTTTGTAGTTCAAATAATGTACTTGAAATTATTGCCAATTAAATGGCCTTCTTACAAATTGCTTAAGTCTATGCTTATATTATTCTAAATTCGGAACTTCTTAAGTAATGAAAGAATATTTAATGTGCGTTAATATTATTTATTAATGTAGTTAATTTAAATTATGTACAACTTTTAAGATGTAAGATTGTGTATAAATATTTTACACAATATACACACATTATTTTTAGAAGTTAATTTTTTATAATAATTAAAAAACTTTGATTTAGCAATTTCTAAAAACTAAATTCATTCTATAATCAAGAGATTTTTCTAATTTGTATCATAGGAGCTTATAGTTTATTTAGCATAGTATGCAATGGAAATATAGTTTATAAGAATTTCTTTATGGAAAGAAATCAAAATAAATAATGAAAAAATAATCATAGTTGACATAATATTCAATAAAAATAATAATATATATTACCATACACGTAAATAAATAATTGAAATAGTCTTGAACCATAAATTTGAACATTAAATCTAACAAACAACATTCAAATATTAGTTCATACAAACAACCCAAAGTCATAATCTTCAACTGGAACCTTATCACAAGGTGCAACATCTTTCCGAGTTTGTGCTAAATGTTCTTTTAAACGAGTAATGCCCCCATTTGATCTGTGATGGCAAAATTTGCATTCAATGCTTCTATTCCCGTCTACTTTAATAGCATATTTCCAGCCGATATCTCTATTTGTCATCATTTAAACTGAAATGGAAAAAAAAAAAAAANGAAATGGAAAAAAAAAAAAAAATTATTAACACAAAATCATGCTTGTTCACAAATCACAATAAAGACTGCATATTATTTGAACATACAATAAAAAAACTACACACAAAATCATGATTGTGATCTAATCTAGTGCCAAAAAAGACGGTTACAATCAATAGGCAGATGACCAACTTCATATGTTCATTTAACAATTAAAACTGATAATAATTTATAGGTTAATATCTAATCTAATGTACTCGAAGACAAAACAAATTCTAAAGATGAACAAGTGAAAGTTAAGAATCTGCTGTCAAACTCCAATCACACTTGCTGTTAAGGGGCTAAAGCCCTAAACACTATCTGAAACATTTAAGTAGAGAAAACTTAAAAGAAAATATAATGAGCCTGAAATTATATGTGTATATAATAAGGTAGTTAAAACCTTTTATGGGAATACTAGTGGCCTCCGGCCCAAGTTTAGACTGTAATTGTGAAATATTGATTTTTATTTTTATTTTTGTCGGCCCCAAAAGATAATTGTTCCAAATTTGACAAATCTAACATTATCGTTGGACATGACCGAAAGCCTATAACAAAAAACGTTTGAACTGGATTTTCAGTGCACTGACATTCAATTCAAAAATTATTTCGAAAATATAAGATATGGTACCATATTATGGCCAATAAAAATGCAGTATATCTTCATTGATGATATTACAATACGGTGAAGGTCCTGTCATTATTTGGAATGACACATTCAACAGAAAATTGGTAGTGGGAAGAAATGTGGCAAACACATATAGATAAAATAATCAGGGAAGAACTCTAACTTTCTCATCATCTCTTAAACCCACACAATTAGTTAAGATGTGCAATGTATATAGTATAAAAGTGAACATTGTCTAAATCCAAAAACATAATGGAGTGAGCATCGACTGCCGAAATCCGAAATCTGTCTCTGATTCCACATATTCAAACCAAAATATTCTCAAAACTAATTCCAAGTAATATCAGACAAGATTAAGAAGCAATGTCTAAGATACAACTAATTATAACCGACAACGACAACAACGATATTGCAGCTTCGGAATGTAAATTACTCTTGGCCAAAGAATATTTTTAGGCAAACTTCCCAAGCTCAAACACCAAACATATTTGATCAACCAGTGTCAATAAAATCAAATGCAGTCACACACTAACCTCAGCCTCAGGTGTGGGGCACGAAATGTCTAGACAATCAAAGTCACATGTGGGGCATAAAATGTCTCGTGGCTTGCTCGTTCCGTACTCTTTCGCCACCAAGTCATAATTCAGGTACCACTAACCTCATTTAGTATTATTGGTGTAACTAATACCAGCAAAGGCATACTGTGAATAAACAATAGACAACGAACCATATATTATCTATCTATACTACTCTAAAAGGACGAGTATTTTTGTAAAAATATGAACTACCTAAAAAACTCTTACTTTGGCATATTTTTAATGGCAAATTAGTAATACACTAATACACATCATATTTTATATTTTTAAATATTAAAATGAATTACCTAATAAACCCTTACTTTGACATGTTTTTAATGGCAAATTAGTAATATACTAATGTCCATCATATCTTATATTTTTAGTTATAACTAATATTTAATTAATTAAATACAAATACATGAACAAATCATTCCACACTACTAAAATCAACTACAATACGTTGGTTTGACACTATTATTTCTCACGAATTTATTTTCTTCCACATATCTCTAAAACTGTTTGATTAGGATATAGAATTGTTGTTTTGAAAAATATCATAATTTTTAATATAATTTTAATAGTAATATTGTAATCACATTCATAACTCTAATATATAAAAGTTCCTTAAAGAAATTAAAATTGATCTAACAAAAAAAGCATAATAAACACTTATAAAACTAGAAATCGATATTGTTTTTTTCTCATAATGACAACAAAGTATAGAAACATTATTTTCAAAATAACCTATACAAAATGTGTAATAATATGCGAGATTAATTGTTGAATGATTGTTCTGCAACCTAAACTTCTAATCAATTCAATTTCTTCGATACATAAGACCAGAATAATTTTATGAAAATGTATAATACTAAAACTTAATCTATTTGTTTTCACGTCATATGAGATGCCACTTTAGCAACATGGATTAATTTTAACCATATAATTATCTACAAATAAATTAAAAATATCTCGAGAATCATAATATGATTTACATGTTGAAAATTAATTAATTTAATCAAATAATTATATTCATACATTATCATTACTCATCTATCTATTAATATGTGTTATTATAATAAAATGGTTTTTAAGAAAAAAATGTACAAAATAAAAAATTTATATATTTGAGTATAAATGAGAAGATTATAATTATATATAATATAATATAAAAATATAAAATTAATTGATATAAATAAGACATATGATTCAAAAAAGTGCTATACTTTAATTTTATGTATTTTTTAACAAACCTAAAAGTTATACACACACACACATATATATTAAAATACATATGAAAGAACAGTTTAAAGTTAAAAAAAAAATAACTCTAATAAATGATATTAAATTTATAACTAAGTTGTAATACTTACTAATAACTATGAAAAAAAGTAATAAATAAAAATATTATAATTAGTAAAAGTATTTGTAGAACTTTTAAATTTTTATTTATCGACATAAGCAAATAATTGTAAATAATTATGTTTTTTAAAATTTTATGAACAAAAGTTAACTCGAAAATATTATTGATGAATTTATGAATTATAAATATTTAGTTGTAGTATAAATTAAAACAAATTGTAATTAAATATAATATAATATAAGATATACAAATAATTGAAATATAATGAGACAGATGGCCGAAACAATTCTAGACTTTATATCATGCATTTTTTGACAAATCTACAGTTAAGAACATGTAAAAGAACAAGATAAAAGTTTTAAAATAATATTAAATATGATAAATAATATTAAAAATAAATAAATTGTGACACGTATTAATAAATATGAAATAAAGTAATAAAATGTTATAATTAATAGAAAAAATATAAACTTTTTATAAATATACTTATCGACGTAAACGAGCTGAGTTGTTAATGTTAGTTTTTTCTCCTTATAATTTTATTTGTAAATTTGATGTGATAGACAATAGTTATTTGTACATTTATCCATGTAAGTTACCAAAAAAAAAATCTTTATTATTCTGATTTTAAATAACTTTTTATTTGCTATATTAGTTTTTTTTAACATAATATATAAATATCATATTGAACATATAAAATAGGAAATATTCTAATTTTTAAATATTTAATATGTAAGAAATATAACTCAATTGGTAAATTAATAGGTAATCTTGAGATAAAATAATGAGTGATTTCTGAAAAAAAAAAAAAATATAGGAACAATATTTCATAAATATTGCTTTCGTTGGAAAATTTCATTGGCTATTCCAACAAAGCTCAAATGAAATTATTTGAACTTTAGTGGATTTAAAGATTTTAATTACTTGAATTTCCATTGGATTTTTTTTGGACCATATTTCAATCGTTGGAAAAACTGTCATTGGAATTGTTCAATGGAAATTCCATTGGAAAGCTAATTAATTGCAGTGATAGATCTAAAATAATTTCATATTGGGGGCATTATTTAGTTAATAGAAAAAATATACCATCAAAATAACATGTCATTTTAATTTATAAATTAATCTATCACCTTTCTCATTTTGTAATACATTTTAATAAATCAATACAGTCACAATAAAATAAAATATATTTCAGAAACCAAAAAACATGATTTTTCTCAATTCAACTTAAGAAGATCGTTATATTCTTGTTGTAATTTTCGTTGGAATTTTCTTATTTTCTTGTAGTAAAAGTAGGACTCCAAATCTATAAAAAAAAAAAAATTGCATTATATATAATATTGTGTGCAACTATTATTATGAAAATTTTTATATGATAGAAAATATAACACATTCAATGTAATTATCGTTTAATTTATGATAATAAGTAATTTTTGTTTCAAAACAAACAAGATAATTTGAAAGGTCCTTAATTATTTTATTACTATTATAATAACTTAATAAGGGGTAAGAATGATGAGAAAACTTGTAGCTCTCATTAAATCAAAGAGTAAAAATACTGATAAAATTACTTAATGTACAATATCAATTGGAGTTGGCTAATGAGAAATATAAAACATACTTAAGATACACATATATTTTAACTAGAACTTTTAGGTACATAAAATATATATGTATATATATATATACATTTCTTTAAAATTGGGTATGTTAATCTTAAAATTTTTTAGTTAAATATTTAATTACTTTCTCTCATTAAATTTTTTAATATTGAAATACTTCATATTTTTTATTTGTTACTCTTTTTATATGTAATATATCACATCATTTCTTTTCAATAATGTTTGAGTTGACCAATATATTGCAAATAAAATAAAAATAATATAATTATTTATATCGATATATGTATATATATATCAGTAATAATTTTAAAATAATATATTGAACTAAAATTATAGTATATATTAATTTATTTATTCAAGTTAAATCAATTTTATTCAGTATAGAATAACATAAGATAAACTTGTGGTATATTTTTCTTACATAGATTTAAAACAATTCATATTACAAATAAAATAAAAAAATGGAGGTAAACTTACAACTATTCCCACATTTTAGCTAGAGCGCCCATTCTCGATATATATTTGACACTGGTTTGCCGTAATGCTGAAACTATGGCGAATGCACCTTAGGTACAAACGAAGCGCAGCGAAGTGAAATCATAGATAAAAGAAGGAAAAGACTAGACCAGAGAAGGGAAATGAGATAACATTAGCTATGTGAATTAAAAAGACAAATAAATAAGTTGGACGTTAAACTATTATTCAATTACTGCTTGAAAAAGAACCCTATAATGGTGGTACCATATATGTATTCAGTGATTATGAAAATGACTTAGTTACCTAATATTTTATCAGACATTGAAAAAAATTGTAAACTTTTTAATCTAATAATTCGTATAAAAAGTACATTTTTATCAAATATATTTAATTTACATTATATCTTATGTGATTATAGTAGTTGCAGCCTAATAAAAAAGATAATTTGAAAACATCATTATATAAAACACATACAAAAAATTACGCAATACATATAAATGTACTTTAATTATTTAGCAAATAAAATATTATTTGCCTATAGAATAAGAAACAAATAATATAATAGTAACACAATGAGAAAAAGAATACGTGTGAATTTTCTTAGAGAAGTATGAATACCAATATTTACGAACAAAAAGTCTTTGAAAACTACTACTTTTTTATTGCTAGCGTTTAAATATAGGGAATCTGTAAGAAATTGGTTTTCATAAATAATGATCCTATATTATTTATTTTTAATTTTAAATAATTAAAAAATCCAAAAATTTGTAATACATAATGTATATTTTAATCATGACTCCATAATAATAAACTTTGAAGATGACTAAGAGTATCATAATATAATAGAATTCTAACTCTTCTTCTATCAAATATTTTAACAAATGATATGCTTCTCAATATTTTCTCATTGTTTCGATTGTTTTGTTTTGTCATTGCTGGAGAATAAAGAACTGATCTTTATCTTGAATTTTATAATCATTTTGTATGATGAATAATGTTGGACAATAAAAGCATTAAAGAAGTTATTAGGCACACAAATATTGCATATTTAAAAGAATGTGAAAGATATTATGATAAACAATTCTAAAATCATTGCAACAACCATGATGGTCAATAATTTTCAAATAATAGATTATATTGTTCGTCTATATTCCAAATAAACAACAATGTCGGAGTATCAAAACAATTTTGAATGTTCGAATGAAGTTGTCACTTTTTATAGAAATATTTATAATCTCATCGGTATATTATACTCGAACATATGTGCAATTATTTTAGAGGTACTTTCAAGTAATGTATGATGATTTCAAAAAATACTTTAGTACCTCGGGAGAAGTACATGTAACCAAACATGTAACCAAAATTTTGGAAAGTCAACTTTTATTTGGAGATAAAATTTATTCCCACCTCATTGGGCGATGCATCAATGAGGTATGCACCAATATGTCTAGAGACAGATGAATGTAGTAGTTTATACAATGATAAAAAAATACCAACAATTTTAATGACATAGTTAGTTATTTTATAGAGATATTTATTCATTGTTAGTAGAAGTACCTTATTACAAAGATTATACGATCATGAAGTTTGACTATATGTTGGGTCAGAATGTTTCTTAAGTGTTTGAATAAAATTAACGTTTTGCCAAATGAATTAAGAGAAATTTTGCAATAGTATTGATGTATTAGACTTCAGCGAGTATGAATGTTTCTTATAAGAAAGATGAAAGAAAATTTTAGTGGTTTTTGTATTAAGGATTTGTTTTTTATATATTTTAGTTGGAGGTTGTAAAACGTTATTTCACTCTTTTTATATTAGGACATCATTACGCTAATTCTAAATAAAAAAAATCACATATGAATTCATTTGTTCTATATTTTATTTAATACCTGCAATGATATGTTTAATAAATAAATTAATTTTTTTATAAACTTACTGAGCAAAAATCATTCAATACCACGTGCATCGCACGTGCACTTTACTAGTCATTTAAAAAAGAAAAAAGAAAAAAGTAAAGAAATGGCACTGCAAACTTGGAGATCTTCATGATCTATAGATAAGACATATATAGGGAGATCTTGATGCTCGTCGACTAAAACAGCGCCCCAATTTCACTCTGATAAAAGGCTTATTTTTGCAGAAAAAACTAAAAGATGGGATTAAATTCAAAATACCCAAACCAATAGACATAAATAAACAAGGAATTATGGCCTTAAAAGCTCAAACCATAACTTCCATGCTACAAATTCTATAAATAGATTCATCATACAATCACAACACACACACACACGCTCGAATTCATGTCCAGAACAGACACACACACGCTCGAATTCATGTCCAGAACAGACAACCAGCAACAAAAGTAATAAAAAACATAATCACCTTTCTAGAGTGATGAAAAACATAATCCCCTAATGAACCAGATGGTGAATACCAAATTAGAGCATTCAATTCGTATACTGGCAGATTAGACAAACAAAAAATGTTTCACAATAAATGAATTATGAACATGACGTATGCTATCTATCCGAGATACTGGACATTTAAAACACTAAGCGACCTCCTACAAATTGCACCAGTTTTGAGCGCCCGAATTCAGTACACTGATTGTAGCTTGAAAATAAACTCGTGGAAGCCTCTGTGCAAAAATACGTTCTTCAACAGAATATCACCATTCTGAACAATTCTCAAACTGATTTTGTTTTCTATTTTAGTAGCTTGTAAGCCTGGAGTGTTCTTCTTTAGAATGAACCTATAGGACACCGCAAATCAACTCTTAGTTATGCATAAAAAGCTTGCCACACTAATGTCCAAAATATGATCGTAGCACTTAAATTAAAAACTACATGATCCTAAACATTGAGCCAAACACATGATTACCACAAAATAGTAGATTACAATTCTCAAACAAAATAACTGACCTGTAGAAACTCCTATGAGAATTTCCATTCGTTACACCAACATGAACACTACAATCAAATATATTACTTTGACCTACCGATTAAAATATATATATAAGACCTACCCATTTATCTCATTTGTGAACATGTTTCGAGCAAAAATAACTAAGACATCCGCAAATGTGTTGTTTCTAATCCACCGCTCTTGGCCATCAAGTATCCAGCCACCAGATTATTTGAGGTCTATTAATAAGTCGGATATAGGCTATATGCCAGCAAACAGTACCACAGACTCTGATAGAGAGAACACCAAGCAAATACACACGTCGTACTGCAATGAAGCAACTTTTTCATAATCATCACCTTTCTTGCGGTTGTTTTCAAAGAACTTGCATCCTTTCTTCATCCGGTTCAGTTAAGGCCTATTTCCATTAACATAGTTTGACCTGGCTAATGGTAAGACCGACTGCCA
>BKCP01004483.1:0-19705 GCA_008636005.1 Striga asiatica | reverse complement strand
CAAAAAAAAAAAAAAAATACAAACTCACCTCTCACATCCTGCTCATCTTAACGGGCCCCATCTCCCTCGCCCGGGCCCGCAACAAATGCTTCTGTATTTTCCCAGTCGCCGTCTTCGGCAGCTCCCCAAACACAACCGACTTCGGCACCCAATACCCCGGCATCCTCGTCTTCGCAAACCTCAATATATCCTCGCACTCGCATCAATTCCGGGCTTCAACGTCACAAACGCACACGGCGACTCCCCCCACCGCTCGTCCGGCCGCGCCACAACCGACACCTCCAAAATCCCCGTACAAAACATTCTCCACCTTCGCACTACTTATATTCCCCCCACCCGATATAATAATATCCTTCGACCGATCCTTAATCTCGATGTACCCGTCCGCATGCTTCACCCCTAAATCCCCCGAGTGAAACCACCCGCCCGCAAACGCCTCTTCGTTGGCCTTCGGATTTTTTAAGTACCCTTTCATGACGACATTGCCCCTGAACACGACCTCGCCCATGGTTTTCCCGTCGGGAGGGACAGGTGTCGCGTCCTGAGTGGTGGACACGACGTCGAGGCATTCGAGGGAGACGTAGCGGACGCCCTGGCGGGAGTTGAGGCGGGCCCGGGTGGAGGGGGGGAGGGACTCCCATTCGGGATTCCACGCGCAGACGGTGGAGGGGCCGTAGGTCTCGGAGAGGCCGTATGTGTGGGTGACGCGGAAGCCGAGGTCGGACATGGCGAGGAGGATTTGGGGAGGAGGGGCGGCGCCGGCGGTCATGACGTGGACGGGGGNGGTGCCTATATCTCTCAGTTTCTAAGGATTTTAGTATTTTCCTATAACTGATAAGAAAATTTAAAAAAAAAAACAAAAAAAAAGTATAGATGGGTTGAGGTAAATCTGAAAATCAAGAGATGTAGGACATTAGAAGCTATCTTAGGGAGCGTTTGGAGAAACTTCTGTGTTTAGAGGATGTGAGCTATAGCATCTGCAGGGAAAGGTAGTTAGGAATTAGAAATTAGTAGTGCTTTGAAATAGGGGACACAAGTTGGTTTAGCTTAAAAGTTAAAAGAGTGTTCAAAAGTTTCAGAAGATTTTTTTTTTTTTTTTTTTTTTTTTTTTTTTTCTCTCTTTCATTTTTCGGGTGTGAGAGTCAAAATAAAGCAAAATTAGATGGGGGTAAAGTCCTCCCCTGCTGCTTTAAGATGCTCATTAAATTATGGACAACCGCAAGCATAAATAAACATCTGAAAACACTATTCCGTCGCTAACTAGTGTGCACGCTTAGCGACAGAGAGTCGAAAGCTTCACATTTACTCTCAATCATCAGATAACAAAGGCACCTTCATCACTTGACCAACACTAACAACGTCGCATGACATCAAACTGACTCAAGAATTCTAAATACTCTTTTCCAACTTTTCTCGTATAAACCATTTAAGATAACACAAAATACATGCTCCCACAAATGTCCGAGACTCGGATTGCCCAGAGACACAAATACCAAAACAAATACTTTCAATAAAATTGACATCAAAACCGTACCTGCCGAAGGCACACGCTCGTCCCACAAAGCGCCGCAAGCGTCCAGGTGAAGCACCACCCATTGCAATGAAACATCGGCAGAGTCCACAAATAAACGGCCCCTTCTCCCATTCCCCACACAACCGCATTACTGAGGGCCATGAGATACGCTCCCCTGTGGTGCAGGACCACCCCTTTTGGGCTAGCCGTCGTGCCAGATGTGTACCCCAGCGTGATACTCTGCCACTCGTCTTGCGGGGTCCTCCAAGCAAATTCCGGGTCGCCAATTTCTAGAAACTTCTCTTACTCGATGGCTCCTTTGCTGAGAGCGTGGCGGAGGGACTCCGGGTCACAGGCTTCATCAGCAATGACTATCAGAATTGGAGGGGCGTTTTCGGATTTTTCTGAGCTGGCCATGATTTTGAGAGCTTCCTCTGCTAAAGAGTAGAATTCTTGATCGACCATTATGACTGAGGACTGGGAGTGTCCCAGGAGAAAAGCGATTGTTTGGGCATTTAGTCGGACATTGACGGCATTTAGGACAGCACCGGACATTGGGACCCCGAAATGAGCTTCGTACATGGCTGGGACGTTTGGTGCAATCACTGAGACCTGAAAATTACAAAGAAAATAAAAAACAAAGGAAGAAAGAAAAGAATTGACGCAGGGAGAGGAGAGATCAAAAGAAAATAACATGAACTGGGGACTTTACTCTCACCATCAAGCAGCATACTTTATAGTCAATGAATTATACTAATTATTTACGCAGAAGTATCATCTTTTGGGCTCAAAGTGTATGTTACTAGCATTTTCCATAGGAATAATAATAATAATGGCCAATTTGAATTTCTACCAACAAATTGGGAAGGCCTAAAAGTCCGAACTTTCTCTTGTTTTTCTTTAAAAACTTGTTGGGAACGAGGCTGTTTACCCGTGCACTATTTTAGTAATTCTCATATTATGTTTAGTTCAGCACAGATACATCTGTCTTCTAATTTTTAGTCCTTCCTCAATTTAATTTTCCACCTGATTAGAACAAGCACAGCAAGTTGGTCATCATAAATTCTCACAAAAGCTGCATTTATATACGACTGAAACATGTCATATCTATATTAAGCAAGACTTGTGCTGATAAGTGTTAGCTTCAAAATATCTCATTCAATTCATTACTACATATTGCTGGAGAGAAAGTGTGTGACATTCAATTCCTTCTCCAAAGTAAAAAACACTCATAATAGCCACTAAATCAGTTATCCTTCCTTTACATGCCTCTTGATGTTGATTTATATCGCCACCCAAAATAAATAGATCTATGTGTGTGGCTGTGGAAATTCATAAAAAAACGAAAATTCTAAAAATGCTTGTGCAAGAAATATCAGATTAATACAATAGGATTTCCAAATTTCAAAATTCAGTAGCCAGCTGAGAAAAATAAATTTATCCTCACTTTTTCCCTTTCTACATTAACAGAAAGAATGTCAACCGTAGCAAATTTCAGGACATTATCCGACCTTTCAAAATCCAATAGGTAAAAAACTAAACTAGTAATCGAATTTCAACTACTTCGACTTATACCAGCAAAATCCACGAACCAAATAATTAAATAGAAAATGATAACGCCGACACTCACAGTGCAGCCGAAGGTGACGCCGCGCTTGGTGAGGGCGGAGGCGAGCTGGCGGCACCGGCGGTAGGTCTGGTGCCACGTGTAGGAGACGGAGCCATGGATGACGGATTTACTGGTCGGGTGGACGAGGGCGACTCGCTCCAGGAACCCGGGAGGCGTCAACGCCGTGTAGTTAGTCTCGCTCTGCAACCCCAATCTGCGCGTTTTCTTGTGGTGTGATAGTGCGTGAGAGAGAAAGAGGGACACGAATGCTGCTTTTTTATGTGTGATAGAACTTAGGAGATGCGTGAGTGACCCGTTTGGTTATATACTTTATAATACTAGTAATAGCGATTCAGTTGATGAAGAATGTTTTTGTCGATTATATTTAGTAAGATAAATTAATTGTATCATTATAGGAACAAAAAGAATATAGAACAAATAAGTTTTTAATGTATTTTTTGCTAGAAATAATATAATGATGTTCTAACATAAAAAGATTTAAATAACATGTTACAACCCCAATAAAAATATATGAAAAATGAGTCCTTAATAAAAAAATTTAAATAACTAAATATGGATCTAATGTATATATTGTCGAGTCAACTATACTATAAAATATTTTTATTTTCACAAAAATTTAAAAAAAATTATATTATTTTTATGTTCTTATTTTGAATTGAGAAAAAATATGCTTTTTTTAAATATTATTTAACTTATTATAATTTTATTGATGTGTAAAAAAAATATTACATATGAGAAAGATGAAAAATTACAAACATTATAATTTGTGAGTTGTAGTGGCAGTATGTTATATTGATGGTATATTTTTTCTATTAATTAAATAGTGCCCCCAATATTAAATTATTTTGGATCGACCACTGAGACCTGTTTTCTGAGAGACAATTTTTCCAACGGTTTAAATATGATCGGAAAAAAATCTAGGAAATTCACACAACAATAAATAATGGTACTTGGAATCAAACTCACAAAAAATTCAATGTAATTTAATTTGAAATATATTACTTATAAAAAGGAAAAAAATAAAAAATACTAAGTATTTAAATATTGAAAATATAATGGCAAAAAATAATTAATTTTTTAAGTAAAAAAATTAAGACTAATATACCGATTTTAATTTGCATCTTAAGTATGTTTCTTATTTATCATTCGTCATCACCAATTGATATAAGACATTAATTAATTTTATCACTTTTTTGACTTTTGGATTGAATGTGAGCTATAAGCTTTCTCATTGTGTGGTCTTATATTTTATTACATAAAACATTATTCCTGCTCCTTGTTTTAGTTGTTATATTACTATTAAAATAATTAAAAACTTTTCAACCTAGATGTATCTTTTTTGTTTTGAATAAAATGCTAATTATCATAAATTAACTGATAATTACATTGATTGTGTTATATTTTGTATCATTATCAACAATTTTCATGATAATTAACTACACAAAATATTTTTTATAATTCAATTTTTTTATGGATCTTGAGTCATACGTTTAGTACAAGAGAATGATGAAATTCCAATAAAATATATTACAATGAAATTTCAACTATAATTCTAACGAATATTTAATGTTATTACTCCCATTTCAAATTTTCAATTTTGCAATGAAAATTTTAACAAAAATATATTGTTGGAATCATAGGCAGATTCATGTCCTGACAGAGGCCTTCAACCAAAACCATGTAGCATCTATATATATATAATTACTAGCTAATAGCATTAAATAAAACCTATTTAATTTTACCTATGTGGCAATTTAATAATTTCCCTCCAAAAACCGTTACATTTTGATGTATTTAATCTTTCATTTAATCATTAAATAATTAATACTCATCACTTCAAAATTACAAAAATCATTTTAAACTTTTGATTAATGACAGTTGACCATATAATGTGTTGACCGTATAATGTGATTAGATGTTATTATTGTTGTTACATTTTTTTTTTTTTGAAAATAAAAAATATATTTGAAATTCCTAAATAAATAATAAATAATTCACAAATAAAAGAGGTACCAAAATATACATTACATCCAATCAGATAAACGCAATTTAAAAAAAAAAAATTCCAACTCTTTTAATTGTAAATTTGGTCTGCAAAAAAGTCAAAGAAAAATAATTAATCATTATATGCATACAGACTCACAATAATTTATTTATATCTGTGCAAATGCACAGATCGAATACTAGTAAGGTAACAATTTGCGCAATATAACAAAAGTTGTGGGAACATTTTTCATAATTTTAATCATGCCCCCTATTTAGAAAATATTATTAAAAGAAATAAATATACGTAATTAATTAATTTACAACTCTACAAATTCTAATTTAATTCAGCTCATAACTTTGTTAAAGTTATAACATAAACGCGGTATCACAACTAAATTCGTAATTTTACCTTCTAATTTTATTTTTCTAATCTTGATGATAACTTTTATTCTCTCTTTTACGATATATTTTTTCTCTAACATCAAAATATACTTTTATGTCTTTTTAAATGTATGTGGAATTCTAATTATATATTCATAATTTATAATTTTATCAATTATATTATCGAGTCAACTACACTACAACATGTATTTTTTGTTAAAAAAATTTTTTTAAAAAAATATATGCTATTTTCGATGATTTTATTATGTTGAGTTGAAAAATATATGTTTATATACAACGTTTCTGGTTTTTCTATCAACATAATCTCCATCACTACAAATCACTATCTTCAAATTAAGACATATAATGGTTTTATTTTTTAAAATAATTATTGTATTTTGTATTATAGATCATATAGGAAATTTAAAAAAAAATACTAAAAAAATACCAGCGAAATATTACAAAATAAATAAATAATTGTATTTGGTTGATAAATAATGATATGTGCCAAATATTTAAGACATTTGAACAAATGGCAATTTTTGGGCCATAAAGAAATATATTGATTGAATGATAAAAAAAACCCAAATTAGAAGTCCACTTAATTTTTTAGGGTAGTCAAAATCAAATATAAAAAAGGTCAATGATAACATGACTATAAATAGAGATAAACTCTTTGAGAGTGATGTAAGCCATTTTTTTTATGTCGGCGCTTCTCTCGTTATTCACTCTGTCTGAAACCCTAATCTTTAACCCGATTTTACGACAAACTCGGCGAGATTCAATACAAAACAAATGTTTTACTAAAAATTTTCTCCCGGTAAAGGCTTAAAAAGTTAAAAAAAACATCCGAGAAATGTTGTTTTGTGGCCAACAGTAGTGATCGAAAAATAAATATTCGTCCCGATTTCTTAATCTGTGTTACTAAATCTTAACAGGTCGGTCAAAATCGGGCGATAATATTACAAATCTATGAAGAGCTGAAATATTTTTTGTTAAACGTAGTTTTTATTTTTTATTATCTTCAATTATCTGTGTCATTTTTCGAAATTCTTTGTGAATAAGCTTCAAAGATATACCATATTTTATACATAATTCGAAATTATTTAGATGTTTTTCGAAATCGTTTTTCGAAGAGAACATGACATTGGTCGAACTTTTTCAAACTTTTATGTATTTTGTTCAGGGTTTGAAAAAATAGGTAAGTTTCTAATAGATCTGTTTAGCCCTACTAACAAATATATAGGTAAGTTTATAACATATATGTTCATATCTGTTTATAACATACATATGTAACTTTTATGTATTTTCTTCAGATTTTGAACACTAAATAGTTCAATTCTTTCTCGTCTTTCTCATCATATCAGTAAGTGAAGCTTTGCTAACACTTCTTCAAAATCGCTTTTCGAAGTTGTTCAAAGTCTTTTACCGAAGTTTTTCAAAGTTTTTAGTATTTTGTTCAAAATTTGGAAATATTAGGTAAGTTTATAACAAATCTGTTTAGATATATTTATCGCATATTAAGAATTTCTTGTTTAATGTTTAAAAGAATCTGTAGGAATTTTTATTTTTAAAACTTTTACTCAAAAAATCGATTTTAATATAAAGGCAGATTTCTTGGTAAAAGTTGAATGTGTTGATAATGATAGGGAAATCAAATTATTTTTCTTTCTATATTGTATAGTGTCCAATAATATTCTACATAATTTGCTGTGTTTTTAATTTTGATTTTTCATATAGATTTGACTTTTTTTTGTTGATTATTAATTATGCTTGATATTTCTATATTATGCAACAATCTGTCATTACATACAATGCTTTGTCAATCCTCATTCTTTGACTTTGCCAATTTCCGTTTAATATGACTTTTCTGTTGCTGAAAGTATGGTTTTTAATGCATTAAAATATTGATGTTTTGGATATGTTTTGATGCTATAATCATGCAGAAATTTGTCCCGTCACTTTTTTCTTAAAGAGGTATTGTTTAATGAAAATTAATCATATTTATATTTATAATTGTGAGATAATATTTTTTTTCACGGCCAACATTTGTTTTTTTAATGAAAAATAGGAGATAATTTATTCAGCACACTTTTTAATTTATAAAACAGAATGTTGATTGCGATAATCAAATCTGCAGAAATCATGCATCTATTAATATATAAAGAGGCAACCTAAATAATTCAAAAATAGTAACTAAAAAATCATCTAAATTCCCGCCTAAATATATTACTAAACATAGTAAATTATTTTGAAATTTTTCAAAAATTCCGCCAAAACATATTTGAATTTTTTTTCGTCAAAAATTTAAATCCAAACATTTTTTTTTTAAAAAAAAAAGATTCATCTTTATCATAACTTCCTTATCATTAGCTAACTTCCATATAAAGTTAGGTTTAGGTGGGACTAGCTGTGTGCCATATTACCATGGACAACGAACACTTTTTACTTTACAGTACATTATATAGTTTGATTGGATATACAATAAAGTGAATTAATTTTGAAAAAAAAAAAAAATGATTGAATTTGGTTTTGGTGAAATTTTGAGTTTGTATTAAAATAATATTTAAAATATAATTATTAAAATTGATGTGATATATAAGTAAGAGATAAGTGATTAAAGTGAAGGAAATTTGGGTAGATGAATAGTGAGTAGATAATGTCGTGAGGATAATTGATTGATATCATAATAGTTGGGTTACGTTAAATTTAAGATAGATTTTGAGTTAAAAAAATTATATGATCAGTCATCTAATATTTAAATATACATATTAACCACAATTATATCATTTTTCAGAACAAAATGATTGTTATTTCATAACACTAATATAATACTCGTGTACTACATAGGTACTTAAATATGTTAATATTTGTACAATAAAAATTAAAATAATTTACGTTTTTATTGTGAAATTATGTATGATAAATATGAAACAATAATAAATAACTAACAAATTGATAATTAATTCAACTAGTGCCCGTATTTTGACACTAAATTTGCCAAAAAAAATATTCTTAATTATACTTTTATAAATATATATGTATAAAAACTGATATTATTTAATACTTCATATATTTTATTCATTTAAAAAAAATAGAACAGAGCTAGTATTAACATTGTTTGAAATCGTGCGATCCCCTTCTCCTCCAAACCCTACCCGCTTGTTCCCCTCCAATTCAGAGTTGATCGGCCTTCCTCTGTGGTAATTGAGCTTGGGTCGGTGGTCGTCCCCCGGCCGCCTGGCCTCCGCCCAGCTTCACGCGCCTACCTCGTCACTTGTTTCAGGTAAGCTTTCATCTCTCAAGTTTGGGTCGGTTTTCAGTTGCCGGCCCGTGGGCTCTTCTCATCGGCTTCCTGGGAGTGGCGATGGGGTGTGGGTGTTCGGATCTCCGCTGAGTTCTCAGCTTTCTTCCCCTTTCCTCCGGTGGTGGTCTGGGGAGGACCATAGTTCTGTCCTCCGACTAGTGGTGATAGCAGAGGTGGGGCCGTGGTGGGCGGAGGATTGCGGCAGATTCGGTGGGGTGGATGGTGCCTCGGTTGTTCGGCGGCGATGGTGTCGGACGGCCGGAGCTCCGCTATGCCTCCAGCCTTCTTCCCCTTTCCTTCGGTGTTGGGTTTGGGGTGGACCATTGTTCTGACCTCCGGCCAGTGGTGATGGCAGAGGTGGAGCAGTGGTGGGTGGTGGATTGTGGCGGCTTTGGGAGGTCGGGGACGTGGCTACTGCCTCGGCATCTTCGTGGTTCGGGGGTTTACCGAGTGTGGTTGAACTCGCTAGTGGTGTTAGTAGGCCCAATCGCGTGGTGGTCCTGAGGCATCTTGGGTGTTGAGGTCGTGGTTCGAGTTTGATTTCGGATGTTGTTCTGGGGCTTGGGTTTTGACTTCGTTAGGCCACCAATTTGGTGTTTGGGCAGTTTCGGGTCGGCTCTCTTTGGCTGTGGGACTCTCTCTGGATTGACTCGGTATTCATCGGCTCAGCTTGGTTTCGCTGCTTAGGAAGGGCTTATTTAGTGTGCTTAGTGTTTGTTTGTTGTTTTCTGTGTTTTTTGTTCGTTAGTTGGTCTGTGTGTTTGTTTGTTTTTGTTTGGATATGAATACAGGCTAGGCATTGTGCAGTGGCTCTGTTATTTATGTTCCTTTATTTTCGGTTGTGGAGTTCTCTAGGCCGCCATGTGCGTGTCCTCTCAGTTTTCTCTTCCTGTTCTTTTTTTAGGCGTGTTTTTGGTTTGGGCCGTTGGCCCCTGTCTCTATTGTATTGTGATTATATGTATATTTATAGAGTCAGTGTATCATGTTTATTAATATTTCAAGTATTTTAAATTCATATAATTAATAATTTAAAATTTACGTAGAAATGTATTATTTTTTAACTTTATGAAATACAAAATTATTATATTATATTTAATTATGATAGTCTTTGATATTTACTGTTTTAAACAATATAATATATTTAAATTGAGAAGTAATATTTTGTAATATTTTTTAAAATTTATGTTATGTAATTTTATCCAAAATTTATGGAAAAACTTTAAAATGATTATTTTATGGTGTATTAATGAATTAGATTTTTATCTATATCTATATCTATATATAAAGGTTTGATTATTTTTTAAATAGTACCTATTTCTCTCCAAATAAATTTTTTTACTATTTCGAGAAATTAATTTAGCAATTATTGTATATTTCAAATAATCACTTATGGAAATTGCGGCTCATTATTTAAAAAAATAATTAAGACATAAAAAATCATTTTTAAGATACCTTACTTAATCAAATTAATTTAATAATTTATGGTATATTTCAAATAATCACTTATGGTAAATTCATTTTTAAGATATCTTAATTACTCAAATCATATGAATTAGCTGATTTACCCAAATATGAGAATTTCAGCTACAATATCAATTATGTGATTTGGTAAAAAAAATTCAACTAAACTGTGTAATTTATTATTTAATAAGTATTTTATATTTTTCGTGTAATCCTTTTGTAAAATACATTTTTAATATACCTTAATTATGCAAATTGAATAAATCCGAGTGATTTTATTCAATCTGTAAATAATTACTACAATTACACGAACATCGACAACAATAATTAATTAAGCGGTTTGCAAAAAACTGTTAAAAAAAATAGTGTTAATAACAATTTTTATTTAAATATTATTTAATAAATATTATTCATTTTTTGTCTATTTAATTGCTCAAATCGTGGATAATTAATGAAATATTTGGACCATAAAAATGTGAGTCTTGATTTTGTTTGCAGGCTAGGCAATTAATTTCGTGGTTAAACTGAATATCATTTTTTGTAATTTAGTGATAAGTATTAAATCAAATTATTTGGTATACTATATATTGATCCAATATACCCGCTTATGGTAATAAATGGTATCTCAATTTTTTTTTTCATTTTGCTAAGCATTTTACTCGATATTATTGAAAGAAAAATCTGGAGAATACTATGGTCGATTCTTTTTTGTAAATGTGCGTGGCACATATCAAATTATTTGGTGTGTGTGTGTGTGTGTAAAAGGTTTGAATTTACTTAAATCACATTATAGTCAAATCGAATTTCTGAATAAAAAATTTAAAATGACACATATTTTGAAATGAATATAATGTAACTTATTATCAGTTACTTGCACCGTACGAGTTGTGTACTAATTTTAAATAGACATGTTTTATGTAATTTTGCATAATTTAAATTTCATATAATATTTTCAACAAATTAATATAGGTAAATTGTATTACATATTGATTTCATATTTCTAATTTATAAATATTATTTAATAAACATTTGTAATTTATAAATATTAATGGATATTTCTTACTCGTGCATCGCACGGGATTCGTACTAGTTTTATTGAATAGTAGTAATATAAAATATTTTATTATTACTACCAAATGGAAAGTCAAAGATAGTTAATTTTGCACTATTAATTATGATCATATGAATTTATTTTTATACATATGTTTTTTCAATGAACTTTTTAAATGATAATATTGACAATATATACTTTGCTATAATAATTATATAGACTGTGCTATAATAATAATTTATTTATTTAACTCATTAATTTTTTTAAATTCATCTTATTATGCGTATAGTCTAAGTTTATAAATTATATGTCATTTAGATGTATCTATACTACTAATTTATAAGGTTTTACCATTTGGGAGAGCTAAATTTTTAATTTTAATTATGAAACTAATCTTTATTATCATTTTGCAGCTATATGTTTGATGGAGTATGGCTGGAAATTAAATTACAAAAAAAATAATTTCATTTTTATATTGTAATGTAGATGATCTGTATTATAATGTTTATATTTAATATATTTATTAATATTTTTTATAACTTTAATTGCTTATTCAATTCATAATGGAATAAAAAAAAATAATAATATATAGTTTCTGCGCAACAATAATGACTGCCACGTTTATATATATAAATGAGAATAAGAAACATAAATGTGGGATTAACTAAAAGAAGCCTTTTTAATTTAGCCATTAACTCATTAGGTTTAACTAAAAGAAACCTTCTTAAATGTAGAATTAGTGATTAATTAATTAAAAAAAATGTAACTCCTTTTGGAGGGAAAGTGAAAATATTTTTATTAAATGTTTTATTAAATAGGATTAGCTAGTAATTATATATATATAGATAAGTTAAGATGGATATTGGTGTATTGTTAATTTGCCATTAAAAATATATAAAAGTAGGAGTGTTCTAGGTAGTTCATATTTTTACAAAAACACTCGTCCTTTTAGAGCAGTATAGATAGATAGATATAGATATAAATATAGATAGATAGATATAAATATAGATATATATAGATATAGATAGATAGATATAGATATAGATGAAGAAAACAGTGTAATATTTCTACATTGATAGAACTTGATGCGTCCCGTTCGTTGTTTATAATATTAATATGAAGAAAAAACACTGTAATATTTCTACTTTATTTACTGACATCATCGAATACAAAAATACAAAAATAGCCACTTTACAAAAAAGGGTTGATAACATCCTATTGGCTTTTTATCTTGGCTTGGAAAAATCTATATATCTATATAAAGAGTCAACCTATTTATCAAAAAAAGTAATAAGAAAAGTCAACTACTATTTATTGCATTCTATTTTTGACGTTTTTTGAATTTTCTTTTTAAATTATTCCCAAAAAGTCGATCAGCTATATATGCACCCTAAATTCATGGGTTTTGTGGATTTAATTTAGGTAAATTTTGACTGATGCTTACAATTTTTCAGAAGTCAAATTTTTTTCTCATTTTTTAATAAAAAAAAAATTGATTACCATAAAATCGGGAATTTCGAATTATGCAAAATACTATCACATATATCTTTTCCTAATTGCAACAAATCAATTATTTATTAAAAAAACTCGGATTGAATAGAAATCGGGTTACTTTAGGTAAAGTTCGGCATGACTATTCTGTAAAAATCAAAATTCTCTCATTTTTTATTAAAAAAGACATGTTTACCATAAAATCGGGAATTTCAAATTAGGCAAAATACTATAACATGTATTTTTACCTAATTGCAACAGATCACGTTTATTAAAAAAAAATAGGATTGTATAGAAATCGACCCCAATTTCAAATTGGAAATTAAAATTTAAAAATCCCGTATCATTTGGCTACTACTTTCTTTAGTTTCGGATTTTTTTAAACATCAAACAGAGTCAGAAAATATTAATTTTAAATTCAAAATGAAATCGGATTAGAACGTCCTAAAAATTTTGGTTTTGTTTAAGCTTCGAGAATACAAAATTGAAATTGATTTCATACACTTACACATTTTTTCCTTCCTTAAATTAAGTAATTTACAGTTTTAAAATAATAAGGCTATAGATTATCAAGAAAGACGTTTTGCAATCTTCGTTATATTTGACTATGCAATCTTAATAAAAGTAGTATAAATTATATCATAAATATCCTGCTAAATAATTTAATTGATTTTATTTAAGCCTATCTAGAATCCTAATATAATTTGTGGCGATAGACAATGTACCAAAAGACCAAACAAATAATATTGTGTACAATGATGTGTTTAATAATATATAAGTTACATTTTATTTTATTCCAAATACATGCATTTTACGTTCTTCCAATCATCCAAATCTAAATGTTTACCTAAATAAAACTAGCACATGCATCGCACGGGTACCGCACTAGTTGAAATGAAAACACTGTGATTTTCCAGACGCGCAAATATAGTACAAAACCCAAATCTCCCTTATATATATAAAACTAGTATTCAAAACTCAAATCTCCCTTATATATATAACTAGCAATCATCATGTACATATGCACAAATATAAATAAAATATTATAAGTTATATATATAAATATAATAATAAATTATAAATTAGATAATGAACATACCAAATATTTTTAAAATCAATTATTACTAACAATTAAACAGTATAAATATAAAATATTTAAGTATATATGAATCACCATATTGATAGAAAAAAAATTTGCTGATAATGTAAATTTTAATTTTGAGGGATCATGGCCTATTAATATAGTTGGAAACTTATTATTATTATTTTAATAATTTAGAAATAATTATTCATAAGATTTTAAGGTGGTTTGACTATGCTATTAACTATTAGCTAACTTTTGTTAAGAAATCTTTTCTTTAGATGCAAAAAATAAGAGATAATATTGATTTTAGAATAAAGAATTTGAACAAAAATATTTTCAATGTAACTTTTTTATACTTATGTAATTTCTATATAACATTTAATGTAAATTATTATTAGTTCGTATTAATATTAACTATTATCTATATATATAATTAGGGGCTATTCCATTAATGCTAAATTTTTTGGTTTCCCGCTCCTTTTTAGAGGGGTTAATTATGATAAAAAAAATGTTGTTCTTTTCATTAAAGTATAAAAATCCAACTAAGAGTAATTAATATAACGATTTAATTATAAATGTGATTTATACTATTATATAGAATTTTATTTTAATTAAGGTTTTTATATATAATATTTATTTATTTTTAGTAACTTGTGCATGTGCGCATGATTAATACTAGTATAATATAATGATAAGAAAAAAAATATAAGACTATACTTAATTACAATAATTGTAACGGTTTTCTACCATAAGTAGGTGAAAAATGTGTGGGAAACGTTGCTAAATGAAGTTGAATAAAATAAAAGGAAAAAATTGGATTAATGATGAAAATTTTATAACGTCTTTTGGTGGGAAAACAAAAGCATTTTTATTAATTGTTCTCCCAGCAATTATATATATATATATATATAGAGAGAGAGAGAGAGAGAGAGAGAGAGATTACCAAACTTGTTCAGCCTTATATAGATTTTTAATTTACTTCTAATCCAAACACACCACGCAGCAACTCGCCAGCGAACAGAATTCTGCGAGGCCGCGAGTGCACTCGCCACGCTTTGCCCGAACTCGCCCGAGAACAGGATTCCGCAATCCCGCAAGTGTCTCCCTTCTTGTACCAGTACTCGCCCGCGAACTCCAATTGGCTAGCCCGCGAGTTTTATACATTAAATGTGTGCGTTTTTAGTGTGCGTTTGTGGTGTAGCTATAAATAGACATTGTGCTTTGTAATTTTTGAGACCACCCCTAATTTCCCAACTTTTTAGTTGGAAAATTAGCTCCCTCTCTTTATTTTTCTCTCTAGATTTCTGTTGGGAGGTCCATGACTCAATTTTTCCGGCAAAATTCTGGCGACTTTATTTCTGTTCAAGATTCGAGCTTTTCGCATTATTTTCATCTGAGCTTGCGATAGGAGAGTAAATACCTTGATTAGGGCTTATTATTTCGAGTTTGTTTTCCTTCTTGCTTGTTAAGTTGGTGCTTTGGCCGAAATTTTGTGTGTATGCTCGATTTTAGGACTTACTTTATTTTTCGTTGTTTGCTTAGTTGTTAGGATTCAATACATGCTTATCTTGTATAAAATTCTCGAATTTTCTCAAAGCGTGATGATTTAGTGAAGAAAGCTCGTGTAAGATTACCTATGATCACGTTTCTCGTATGTTTCTCTTAGTTTATTTTTCTTTTGTTGAGTTGTGAAGACTCCGTGCAACCAAAGTTCGAATCTTTTCTCTCAAAATCTCATCTTCTTTAATTGCTTTCAAGTGATTTCAATTCTTAGTGCAAAATTAGCTTAAGATCAACCCCTAATCAAGCGAGTTGTATGTTTAGGACCTTATATTCGGTTTTGTGAATTGATGACTATATAGTGAATGAAGCTCCGAACAACCTTCCTCGCTAAACACGACCCGAGGTCGGAATTTATTTCGTACTCGATTAAAAACTACAAACAGTAACCAATATGTGGTCTTCTGTCCATCCGTGATGAACCAAAATATACAAGTGTAGAACATCAGAAAGTAAGACAGTTTAATTAAACATGAATCTCATTCAATAGAAAGATAGTGTTTATTACGTAAAAAAACCAAGATTTAAAAATTTACACTATTGGATCCCTTGAATGGAAAACCTTAATATTTTGGCTGAAGAAGTTGATCATCCAGTACAAAGATTGTAGACGTCGCGTCAAAACTATTCATTAAAACTGACTAGGCAACGTACAAGTCATGCGTCATAAAATAATTTGGTGACATCAAATTTAACTAGTCAACGACACTTTGAAAAGCATTTGTAAATATTTGACAACTCTAATAAGCATCACTAATCGAAATAACTATTTAAATTATTGAGATAACTATATNATNTTTATTTTTATATATATATATATAAGGGACGGATCCAATAAGACCACTCCTTAAAATGAGTACGTGAGACTCAACCTTAGCCACTCATTTTGTCTAGATCAAAATCAATTAAAATATACATTAATTAAATAATAAAATAGTTATTAGTTAACTCCGGCATTGACCGTTGACTCCGGCGTTGACTTCCGGCGAAAATAGTTGACTTCCGGTGAAAATCATTTACTTCCGGCATTGACCCATTGACAACTAACCTAGCAGCAAGAAAGAAATAACCTAGCAACAAAACACAACTAACCTAGCAGCTACAGATAACTGTTCGCAAAGTATTTTCACTATCCGCAAGTGTACGGTATAGCTGTAGTGAGTGGCGAGTAAGGTCGTATTCCACAGAGATTGTTGTCAAGATTAACTAAGTATCAAAATGTAAACGATTAAATATTATTTAGTCTAATGCAAATCTGAATGGTGATTTTATTCTAAACTAATGAATGATTGCAAAATAAATTCTAACACTAATGAAGGCCTGTTCTAAGATAAATCAGGAATGAGAAAATAGATTCTAGGCTATGCTTTCCTCGGGATTATTCTAACAAAGATTAATTATTCATTCAAACCTTATTTAATTCTACCATTCGTAGGGATAATCACTAAAGTAATTTACACCTTTCTCTCGAACAAGTTAAATCGTAGATATTAATTGTTATCTATCTCCTCTCGGTCTCAAGATGAACAATCAACTCCCATAAGCTCCTAAGATTCTAGTTCCCTCGCAAGATTCTATCAACCTCTCGGTCTGTTTAGTCTCTTACGTTATGAATTTCCCAATTCTAGCAATCAACTATCTCCTCTCGGTCTCAAGTCAATCACAAATATGCATAAATACGGGCCCTTATATTCACACAATAAACAAAAGCACAAGAAATTGATAAACGAATGATAAACCGGAATGAATAAACAAAATCACTTCATAAAATAATCCGAGTACTCGCAAATCCTAGAATCCCTAAAAGTTTAGCTACTAAACATATTCTCAAAACTCAACATAAATATATTCATGAGTTCAATGAAGAAGAAAAAGAGAAAAGAAAGAAGAACTATTGTCGCCGTTAGTTCTCGGATCTTCAATCTTGACTTCCTCGAATCCCTCGTGTGTTTCGTGCTTTCTCTAGGCCTCCAATGGTGTCAAAAGTCCCAAAAACGAGTTCCTAAGGCCTCTTTTATACTGTAGGGTCATTCAGGGTCGAAAAAGGGAAGAAAACGCATAAGAATCCTATTCCCCGCAGGTTTGGTCTGCCGTCACACGAGTCGTGTGACATGCCACACGAGTCGTGTGACATTTCTCCAATTTTTGGCAAACTCCCAGACTCACACGAGCACCCACACGACCGGGTCACACGAGTCGTGTGAGGCCACACGACTCGTGTCCCAACCCACACGACTCGTGTGAAAATGCCGTAGCTGCGTCTCTTCTTTCTTCAACCCACACGACCCGTGTCACTACCCACACGAGTCGTGTGACCTCTTCTGCACCTGTTTTCGCCGTTTTTCGTCCCGATTCCATCTCCAACGCATTTCCGGGCATATTTCCTGCAAAAACAACGACAAAAACACCTCTATCATAGTTTAATAAATCAAACAAAATGGTGCACAATCACACAATAATCATGGCCAAATATCACTATATATCACTCATAATGCATGAAAATATGATGAATGTCAATAACTAACCTAGCAGCTACAGATAACTAACCTAGCAGAAAGAAAGAAATAACCTAGCAACTTAAGACAATAAACCTAGCAACAAAACTCAACTAACCTAGCAGCTACAAATAACTAACCTAGCAACAACAGACAACTAACCTAGCAGCAAGAAAGAAATAACCTAGCAACAAAAGACAACTAACCTAGCAGCATCAGACAACTAACCTAGCAGCAAGAAAGAAATAACCTAGCAACAAAAGACAACTAACCTAGAAACAAATGACAACTAACCTAGCAACAAAACACAACTAACCTAGCAGCTATAGATAACTAACCTAGCAGCAAGAAAAAAATAACCTAACAACTTAAGACAACTAACCTAGCAACAAAACTCAACTAACCTAACAGCTACAAATAACTAACCTAGCAACAACAGAAAACTAACCTAGCAACAAAACACAATTAACCTAGCAGCTAAAGATAACTAACCTAGCAACAAAAGACAACTAACTTAGCAACAAGAAAGAAATAACCTAGCAACAAAAGACAACTAACCTAGCAACTACAAACAACTAACCTAGCAACATCAGAAAAATAACCTAGCAACAACAAAAAACTAACCTAGCAGCAAGAAAGAAATAACTTAGCGGCAAGAACTAATGCTCTCTCTCTCTAGCAAAACTCTCTGCCTTCTCTCTAGAAACCACCCACCCAGATTCAACCAATCTCTCCAACATCCAACCGTCTTTGGTCCAACCTTCAGTCCGGCGAGGCGGTGCCGGCGCCGGCCGGCACCCGACCACCCTTCCATAACCCTTTTCCTCTAAGTTTAATTATTGCCCAGTCATGGTCCCCTCCCCGGTAAATCCTCAAGCTTCGGTCTACATTCATCTCTCGGATTTGGAACCTTTTATGGCTCAGCCGAATTTCCGTGAGGCAATTTCAGCCTTGATAGGAAAACACAACACCAAAATAATGGAAGAAGAAGAAATAAAAAATGTAGAAGAAGGAGAAATAGTTGAAATTTTCGGTAAAAATCAAGGTGAGGCCTCCTCGTTGGATTTCACGGCAAATAGGACAACCGGCCCCTCCTCAGTGAAACTCGTCTCGACTCGCGATATTGAAGCTGGCACTAACCGGTCGGAAGCCTCCCTCTCAGTGGAGCTGAAATCAATAAATCGTGGCCCTCAAAACGGGAAGGCTGAACCGCTCATCACCTTCGGGTCGCTTGCTCCACCGCCGAAAATTTTTTTGATGGAGATGACGACCCCTGCCGCCCCTACATCCGTTCTGACTGGTCATAATACTTTCCCCTCAGCTCATCCTTCAGTCAAAGGGCGCCTGTTAGGGTTTCAAGATCTGGACAATTCCGTGTCCAATCCGAGCTAGGAGAAGTTACTTTGCCTGGGCCCAATTCCCTCTCGGCCCAGATATCTCACTTGGACACACAACCATCGACCCATCTCACAGCCCATTTCGACCCAAAGCCCCCATTGCAACCTCAGCCCACCACCATTATCCCACAGCCCACCAACCAGGACACCACATATCAGCCCACTACCCCCTAATCCACCAACCATATATCCCAGCCCAATACCTGCCATCAACCCGCCATCACTACTCGGCCCCAGATCGCCATTTCTGTCTCTCACCAACTGTTGGGTTCGATAGTACCGTACGGGCTGTATGCAGCGGAATTTAAAATTTTTAAAGTAAGTATTTATCGTATAAATACAACACCCG
>BKCP01004472.1:925437-939175 GCA_008636005.1 Striga asiatica | reverse complement strand
ATACTCATAAACATGTAAACTTATCATAAAAGCATAAACTCAAATATGAACCATTAAGATAAGTAAATTACCTCCTTCTAGGTGAAGTAAAAAAACTTGATTCTTCACTCTAATGTCCTTACTTCTCCAAAGTTACTCCTTCTCACTCTCTCTCACAAACTCATATGACTTTAGTAATTATTTTGGTGTAAAAACTCTAAGGTTTAAGCCTCTATTTATAGGCACAAATTGGAGAAACATCCAAATAGAGTGATTAAATGATCATAATATAAAATTTAACTTATAAACTTAAATAATCTTTAAAATATCTTATGATTTACTTATTCATCCATCCAAAGCATATTTAAACATAAAAAATGGCCTTTGGTTAAAGTCACAATCGAATTCTCAATAATCCAATTGGACTGTCGGCAACACGACTCGTGTGGGGGAGTCACACGACTCGTGTGGCCTCACACGACTCGTGTGCCATGCCACACGACTCGTGTGCCATGCCACACGACTCGTGTGGCTTTGCCGACACTTTTGCTCTTAATCATTCATCTTCTCACACGACTCGTGTACTATATCACACGACTCGTGTAGCTTCACACGACTCGTGTGGCTCATCACACGACTCGTGTCAAAATCCCGAGGCTAACTTTCATCACGTCTCCATCCCACACGACTCGTGTGCCTCTCCACACGACTCGTGTGGCTTCACACGACTCGTGTGTCTGTTCACACGACTCGTGTGGCTTGTTCCTTGAAAATTCTTAATTTCGGTCCGATAACTCACTATCTTGGACTCGAAATCACTTATTTCTTGGAACAATAACTCATAATAACTGAGATAACTGAAAGGGATATTATAGTGGGACCTCACAGGTATCCCCTGTGAGCATGCAATAAGTGGCATGTTCTTGTTGGGCACTCAACCAGAGGACTATGTTGCTGAGTGGTATCACAAAGAAATGTTTTTGAAAGCTTATTCTGAGATGATGGGCACTCTTCAACCTCCTGAGTGCTGGCCAAGTGTAGAAGCAATGCCATTGAACCCACCATATGTTGGAAGACTGCCTGGAAGGCCAAAAGGCAATGCCAGAAAAAAGCAGCCACATGAAGTGGTTCAGATAGGAAAATCCAAAAAACAAGTTCAAGTGAAGCTGAGTAGAAAAGGGAGACTAATGAAGTGTTCTCTTTGCAACAAAGACAGCCACAACATTAGATGTTGTCCATTAAGAACTGACAAGAGTGCAACAACTGAGGTAGTTGTTAAATATTTGTAAATTTTTTGTTTTTATGTTTGTGTTTTATTCAAATAGTAATTTCTGTAAATGTTGACTTGGATAGGTATATTTACCATTGTTTTTGTTATGAAGGGTAAAAAAAGGAAAGCAACTTTGAAAGAAAGTGAAGTCAGTGCCCCTAATGAGGACATCTCTGTGGTCAAGGTAAAGTCACAAGTAGTTACACATGTCTGTGGTTTATGCCTTATTACAGTTAGTGTTTATGTGTATATATATATATATATATATATATCACAAATTGCATAGTCACATGTACATTGTTGTTTTCTATGAAGGGGAGGAAGAGGAAAGCACATGGGAGAGAAACTGAAGTGTATGCCCCTGCTGAAGATTCTGCAGAGAGAGAAGTACCTGTCCCTAATGAAGAAGCTGTTGTGTCCAAGGTAATGTTTTATATAAATATATAAATATTTCAGGTTGAGTTTCAGTGCATTAGTGTCTACTATTTCATTGAAGTGTCTGTTTTTTTTTTTTTTTCTTATTCATTTAATGGATAGTTACATTGTACATTGTTTGTTTGTTATGAAGGGAAAGAAGATGAAAGCACATGGTAAGGAAACTGAAGTTCTTCAGACACAGGAATCAGTGGCAACAATACCTTCAAGGGTCACCAGAAGTCATGGGTATTCCCATGAACTTGTTCATGAATCTGTACCAAAAAAATCCACAAAAAGCCAAACCCAACCTGCATGTACAAGACTCACAAGAAGCCAAGCACAGCCTGCATCTTCACCAAGAAGCCAAGCACAACCTGCATCTTCACCAAGAAGCCAAAGGCAGCCTACATCTTCACCAAAATTCCAAAGGCAGCCTGCATCTTCACCAAGAAGCCAAAGCCAGCCTGCATCAACAAGACTCACAAGAAGCCAAGCACAACCTGCATCTTCACCTACAATGAGAAAAAAGAGTGAGTCTGCAGGGCCTTCAGTTACAACTTCACCTAAAATGAGAAAACAGAGTCAGTCTGCAGGGCCTTCAGTTGTAACTTCACCTACAAGGGTGACAAGAAGCCAAATTCAATCTGTAGCTACACCTACAAGGTCAACAAGAAGCCACTCCAAAGGTCTCACACCTACAAAGGATTTGGGGCAAAAAAGCAAGACATTGGGCTTGAGGAGAAAACTTGAGGTAATGTATTCTATTTTTTTTATTGTGTTATTTTCACTGTCTGTTTCAACATATTTTAATGATCTTACTATCCATTTAATAGGTGACCAAGAAAAATCCATTGACTCAAGGTGCTAGCTTTACAACAACAAAGGGACCAGTGGTGAAGAAGCATGTGGTGCAATCTCAGCCTGAGCCAGAGATCTTGGGAACATATTGGGTTACAACTAGTGGGGACATAGTGGATCAGTAGGGGTCAGTTCTCAGAGATATTGGAAACTAAAAACAATTTCATGTGGATGGATATTTTGTGACAATGGATATTTTGTGACAATGGTTGTGGTTGTGGTTGATGTGTTTGTAGGGGTCAGTAATGGATATTTTGTGACAATGGTTGTGGTTGATGTGTTTGTTGAACTCAGATACAATGGTTATGTCTTTTGGATATTATGGTTGGTTTTTTTAATGGTTTGTTTTGTAATTGTGTTGTAATCAATCACAATAATTCATAATGTTTGGCTATCAAATTGTGTTCAATGGATACCAGTTTATTTGAATGGTTGTTTCACTGCCATTTATGTGTGTATGGCATTGGCAGTGGGAAAGGATTATGTGAAAGGATTATGTGAAAGTGTCATAATATATGGCATTGGCAGTGGGAACCTCTTCTTTTTTTGTGCAGCTATCCCTAACACACTACAACAAGCAACAAAATAGTCATAAGCTCTAATTCCTTCAAATGACTGAACCACATTCATTGAACAACCAAAATGGTTTGATCAATCAAAACAGGACCAGAAGAGTTTGAACAACACAAAGCTAAAAGCTGAAAAATCTACATCATGCAATACATACATAATCTTACAATGACTGAGCCACATTTAGTGAACAACCAAAACCAAAATAGTTTGATCAACCAAAAGAGGACCAAAAGAGTTAACAACACAAAGCTAAAAGCTGAAAAATCTACATCATGCAATACATGATTAACCAAGAGATCATAATTACAATCCACATCCAACGCTCCCGAACACTCTTCCTCTTCAAGCACAATTCTATTTCAGCCATTTCTTCCTTAATAGCTTCAATACATGCTTCGGCCTCCTTGAAATCTGATTGAAGCATCTTCATATCATTTTCCAACCTCATCACGTCTGCTTCAAGAATTTGAGTTTCGCTTTCAAATTTGTTGGCACGCTTCAAAAGCCCTGGAATGATTTCACGAGCTCTAGGGCACAATGGTGGTTCAATCCACATCCAAAATGTACAACCACCCTCGTCCTACAAAATTCAGTGGAAAAGGGAACTTAAATTTACGAGATCAATTTAAGAAATTAGGGTTGAATAATTTTGCCCAGTTTCAGAAATTAGGGTTTACTAATTTAGCCCTAATTCAAAAATTAGGGTAATTTCAGAAAAAAAGGAACAATGACCATCCTCCTACAAATATCATTGGAAAAGGGAACTCAATTCTACGAGATCAATTTAATAAATTAGGGTTCAATAATTTTGCCCAAATTCAGAATTTAGGGTTCACTATTTTTGCCCAAATCACAAATTAGAGTAAATTTCAGATAAAAAATGACCAATCACCACCCTCCTACAAGATTCATTGGAAAAGGGAACTAAGCATTAGAAATTAGAAATTTCCCCAAATTCTGAAATTTGCCCAAATTCAGAAATTTACCCGTGACTTCGAGCAACAAATGTATCTCCTTCCTGGATTATGAGCAGTCCACGACGTTTTCGTAACAACATTGATGCGACAATTGCAATATTGAGCCATCGTCTCCAAGCTGTCTCCAAGAATTTTCGCGTGCGTCTTACTCTGTTCACTTATCGTGATTTTAACGGGAATTTTTTCAGTGATGGAAAGACAAATATGTCCTGCAAATATCAGAGAAAAAGGCGATCTTACCCTCAAGTTTCGAGCGTGCGAGTCGCACGCTCGCTTTTTCGGTGGAATATGGACTCCGATGGCCGTTAGGTTGCGATACAGACAAAACGTGTATTAAAGGTTGCAAATAATGAAAAAAAAAACTTTAGGTTGCAAATGCCAAAAACGCGTATAGTACAGGATGCAAAAAATTATTTACCCTATTTAGCACCTCCTTATGGTCCATATTGTAGTCTATAAATACACAAAGTTCCCTAGCCTCAACACACAATACACATACATAGGTCTAATTTCACACGAGAAAAATCAAATTTCTTATGCTTAAAATTGTGTGGAAATGAGAGTTCTATTCTTGAGAAAGTTTGGATAAAACCGAGAGGTTTTAGAAAAGAAAATCGAGAGGCTTTGGGAAGTCCAATTAATCGCTCCACCAAGAGTTATTAGAGATCGTATGAAGGTCATACAATAGAAGATCCAAGGATTATGCTTTCGTATCCCAACGAATATATGAGCAACCCGTCGAATATATTCAACCCCGCAGTCGCCGGCGATCATCAGGAAACTACCGACAACCTTGGAAGTTCCCAACCGCGACTAACCACGTTCAATCATCCTTGGGCGTGTTCAGTGGCATCCCAGACTGCACAACTCGTGCAAAGACGTGTTGCAACTCCCAGGTGCTAGAAAACCTGCGCATGACCAGGAGCGACTGCACAGACGATCTAGTTCATCACTGTGCATAGACAGCCTCCAGGTTCCCCCTCGCACGAGTATCACGTGCACAACCTGCTCCGTTGTCCCGTGTTCTTCGCACGTGACAAGCGAACTTCCAGAAGGCGACATCGCGCAACCCGAACGCGACCCGCAAACTCCTCGTGCAACCTGGCAAACCGCGTGCCTCTGAAGCAACCCGAACGCAATCCGCGAACTCCTAGCGCCCCTGCGCGACATGTCTCGGCAGTGCAACATCCAGGGAGTGTGCTACTGTAACGCCCCGTTATTTTTCAAAGAAAAAATCTAATTTTTTCAGAGCAAGTTTAAATTTTCGAAATCATTTTTCGATTTAAAGAAACTTTTTCGGGTATTACTCAAAACCAATTCACTTAACTCAAACCACATCAAATCCACAATTTGAGAAATAATCACAAGTACTAATTTAATAACTAATTCAACATCTCAAAAAGCCCAACACACAAGTCTAGGAAATGTTTGTGGAAACGAAATAACATAGTTCATAATTTCAAACTAACTTTAAAAAACGTAGCAGAAACAAAATAATCAATAATGAAAAGAGGACCACACTCACCCCATCGTCGCCACAGCCAGCTGCCTAACCTAAAAAAGATAATGTATGGGGGTGAGCAAGCAACTAGCTCACTGTGAGAAATACTATGCAACATATATTCAGTATAATAACAGACAATATAATTGCAACATGAACACAAATCACCACTGCTCTCTCTCCTACTTCGCCCTATGCTCATGTGTACACATTTAATCGTCGGGAAAAGCCCATTCACGGGAGACTAACTGTCGGAACAATCCATCGACGAGAGATCAACTCATTCAGGCAAAATAGAGAACCGTCAGGAAAACCCATTCATGGGAGATAAACCCGACAGACTAATGGTTCACATACATACTTGTTGTTGTCTTGAATTAACAACTCAAAATTAAACACAGTTGATGTAAAGAAAACAAAGATAATTGTTTTATTTTATTCGATGTATTATAATCACAAGAGTACAGGAGTCGGTTATTTGTTGAAAACCGAGATCATCATAAGTCCGTGTACAATGTGTTCGAAAAGATCCTCGTACTATCATAAATTCGGCTATTTATAGTACGGTGGCTTTTGTCTTCTTCCTTGAAATGGATAAAGATGCATTTAATGTTGAGCTGCTTCACTTGAAGCGGCGGGAAACATCAATGATTGCCTTTTTGTTTTGTTGGTCCAATCAGATGCTTCTAATGATTACTTTCTGTTGGAATATTCAAACTTTGTAGTAGTCGGTCGACATAGAAGAACTTGTTTTCGTCGTAATATTTGTTGAACTGAAGTCGGTGTACTTGTATTAACTTCAGATATCGGTTCTTTTGAAGATTCTCGGAAGTCGGTAATTCTTCACAAGTCGGTAATTAATTCTAAATAATACCGACTTACTGTGAGCTTCTTCTTGGGAGGTTATTTCTTCAATAATGATTAATCTTTGTCTTTAATTTCGGCAATCAAGTCGGATATCAACAGTGAGGCTCCCGACATTAGTAGGTATTTGAAGCTTTTTAAATAGTTGCTGATGTCGTTTGTTGTTTTGCTTTATTCCGACTTGCTTTGCTTTGTCTACCGACATGAATACACTTTACTTTATTTAACATTTCTGATACGGCACTTGGTCTGACATGGCGGCACTTAAAAGATGTGTCCGTATTTAATGGGTCCAACGGATATAAATTTATAACGACATGGCGTTTCAAGACGTGGCCACGTGTACTAATAATTACTGTAACGTTATGTCGTTTTAAGACACGTCCGTTACACGCGCCGTTTCTGGATGTCTCCAACGGTTATAAATCAAAACCTATAAATTATAGTCGGTTTCGATGTGCAAAAAATTTCTGTACCTTAAACTTCTTCGCTTTTTCTTGTGCTCTTTCTGTGATTTTTCCTTTGAATTCTTTCTTCGCGCACTTCGTCGGTGTTTTCTGCAATTTAGGGCCTTCGGAAATTTTGGTAAGGATTTGCCCTAATCTTTCCCGTTTTCTTGTTCTATTTCGAGTTTTTCTTTATTTTTATCGATTTTGGGAGAAAAAATGTCTGCGCGAACCGAGGATAGTAGTAGCCGGACGATTTCTGATATTCCAATCTTCACCGATGAGGATTTGGAATTACCTCTCGAGTATTATCGGTGGGATCCTCTTTTGGTGAAGCGATTGAACCTCAATAAGGACCTTATCGACGAGGATAAACGAGTTGAAGAGGACGCTATGTCGCTTCCGGATTATTGGAGACGTCCTGCTCATCGGTGGCCTGAACCAATTGACGAGTACAGGGGGGAACCGAGTATTCTTACTGATGCCGACATCGTCATCCTCCGAGAAGACGTCTATGTTCCCTCATCGGTTAAGTTATTCGCTCCTTATCCAGGCGAAAGGATCACTTGTCCGCCACCGGGCTGTGTAGGCGTGTTTGCCGATTCATTGAGATCGGGACTTCGGTTTCCCCTTCCTGCTTTAATTACAGATTATTTAAGGAACTGGGGAATTGGTCTATGCCAGATAGCACCGAATTCGTGGAAGAGAATAATCGGTCTCATGGTGCTGTTGAAAGAAAAGGGTTGGGACATGCCAACCATCGAGGAAATCAGAAATCTATATTCATTCAGGCGATGCACTGATAGGCAAGTTGCAGATCCGCTGATTTGTTATGCCTGTGCGGGGAGACCTCAAGAAGGATTGAAGATCGGTGATTTGATTACCGACATTCCTGAGTCACTCCACGGACTTCAAGAGGAGTGGCTATGGGTCGGAAGAGATTGGCAGACTCCGAATTTTTCGAAACCTTTAATTGATGGGATGACCATTCCCATCAATATTAATTCTGCGATTTGTAAGTTTTTTGTTTTATTCCTTTTTACCGAGTTGCTCTGACCTTGCTTATTTTTTGTACTAACAGGTCTTATTATTTGCAGCCAAATGCAAGGGATCAAAACTCGGTTCAACTTTGAAAGAGAGGATTATCGAGTTGTTCAAGTTGAAGAAGGCTCAGCGCAGCTTTAAGTTGATTCTGAAGAACACGAGATTGAAAGCTGCTGGTCTCTGTCCTGAAATTTCTGACAGTTCGTTCCAACCAGGTAAACTTGAGTAAAATTTTTGTTCATCTTATTTAAAGTCGGTTGTTTTCGGGATTAATAGTAACTCGATTTTGTATTTGCAGTTTCTTATCCGCTCATTGGGGTTCTCGGTTTCAAGACCATCCGAGACGCAAAAGCTTTCCGCCAAAAGAGTACGAATCTAGACCTCCGAACCAAAGTCGGAAAAAGTAAAGAACTGCGTCTATCCGGAATGGGTCGTAAGAAATTGGTGAAGGCTTATCTGGAGAACCCGATCATGAATCCGCGAAAAGTCGATGTCGGTGATGGCGCAACGTCGACGGCTGCGGTCGAGATACCGCATCCGAATCCTCTGGCTATTGCAGCAGCAGGTCCTATGGCTGCCATTGCTGCTGCTACTGCTGCTGTATCTGAAGTTGAGCCAGTTGTTGAGGCTACTATAGCAGAAAATCCGCTTATTATTGACATAGCTTCTGATGAGCCTGATGGTGGCCGAGAAATTATTGCTGAGCGTGAAGTGCCAGTTACTCGGGCAAGGAAAAGGCGTGCAGAAAGTGTTCCAGCAACCGAGGAGCGGATGAAGAAGAAGCATGATACTGGTGACCAAGGAAAGAAGAAGAAGGAACCGCTTGTCGATCGATCCTTCTTGCCAATCGATAAAGAGAGATTTTTAAACTTCAGACAACCTCGGGAATCGGTCGAGAAATGGTTCTCGACTTTTGAGTCAGTTGAGATTCCCGAGATCTCAAGTACGGTAGAACTCCCTGGGCATGTTGTTGACGCCGCTCGGGTCCCTATGATGGTATGGGATCCGAGGTCTGAGATCGGCGTGTCATCGCTGCCGAGTGCATACAAGTTAAATATGCCAAAGCTTGCCTGGGTCGCGCACTTGTTAGTTTAGTGATGGCCGAAGATGATTTCCGACTCAACGCGGCCCAAGTTGAAGAAAAGAAACATTCGCTTGAACTCAGAGATGGAGCACTTGCATCTCTGAAAGAGGAGGCGACAGCAAAAGAAAAAGAGCTGCAAATCAAAATTGAAGAGCAAGCTGAGCAGCTGACGATCGCTCAAGGGGAGATTGAGGCCCTGAAGGGTGATAAGGCTAGCCTCGATAATGATGTCTTAAAGCTGACAAGTCAAATTATCACTTCCGAGCAGCGCGTCAAAATGCTTGAAGAACAGCTTTCTCGGTGTGAAAGTCTCCTTCGTAAAGAGCAAGAAGCTCACGAGGTGACCCGGAAAAGTCGGTCTGAAGTTGAAGACTTATTGAAGAAAGACCGAGATGCTCATCTGACCAAACTCGGCAAACTTCAGGAAGAGAAGATGAAGCTTGCCGAAGAGAAATATAATGACGGTCTCCGAGCTGGGAGGATTCTCGAGGCGGAAGCTAACCGACTTAAGGCTAAAGCCGACTCCGATTCTGAGGATGAAGACCGGGAATTCGAGATGAACACTTGTCTTAATCTGCGCTGGATGATTGAGCGTTTTGATGATGGTTTGTATGATATCGAGGTAATCCGCCAATTTCTCCTTCACAAAATCCAAAGTCATAACTTCAATCCTTCCATTGCAACGACTCATATTGAGGCCGACGAGGACGAGAAGAGTTTCTGTGAGGGCCTTCTTGCTGCTATCGGAACTGAAGCAAGTTCTGAAGCTTCTGAATCAGGCCGAGAAAGGGAGGTTCGTCTACGCCGTGCTTTTGTCAATATGGTGCTTGAGGGTGAGAAGGAGAAGAAGTCGGAACTCGCTAATGTTTATGTGAAGACTTTGGCCGAGGTGAATATAGAAGAAGAAATTGAGAAGATGACTCCGGAGCAACTGCGCAAGGCTGTAATTGCCTATTTGGAACGGAAAGTTGCCGAGTTATCGCAGAAGGTTGACAAGCCAGTTGCTGCTGAGATGCCTGGAGTTGGCGAAGATAATGTCGTTTTAGACAAACATATCCCGGTAACTCTTACCGAAGTCGAACAGGCTGCGAAGGCTGAGGAGGATCGAATCTTTGACATCATTAGTCGCATCATGTACGAGCAAATTATCAAGAATGATGTAGAAGAAGCAGCCAAAGGTAAAGATGATGTTGCTGCGGCCGAGGTGGTTGATGATCCGGCAAAGTCGACTTAGTTGTTTATTAGATTTATTTGTTTTTATTCTGAGTTGTGTTCTCGGTATGTCGAGACACAATTTTTCCGTTGTAATGAATGATTTTATTAAGTAATATGAATGAAAATTTCGCTTTTAAGTATTTCCATCCATAATTTATATCCAGCATGGTATTTTACTTTTGCTGAATATTTCAAATGTTAAGAAGTCGGCCAAACTTAATTTTTAAGCGGACACCATCTGTTCAGATGGAAATTTGGATATCATCTTACTTCAAATCAATCTTCAGGATTTGAATCTAAAGACAATCCAATCTTGATTTTACTTTGTCCATAACCTTCCTAAGTCACTGAACTTTGGTATTCGAAGGTTATCAATTTGGTCGAGAAAGATATAACTTACCAAGTTAATAAGGCTCGGTTTAAATTCGAAATATCTTTCAAAAATTTTAAGTATTAGTCTTGTCCAAGTTATAGGCTTGGCTATATAAAGACTAACTGTATACCAAGTTAAAGTATCTCGGTTCTTTTTAAGAGAGAGTATTAGTCTTGTCGAAGTTTTAACCTTGGCTAAATAAAGACTAATTGTATGCCGAGTTAAAGTACCTCGGCTCTTTTTAAGAGACTCTTTAGCACACAATTTCATTATATTCATCAAAATGTGTACAGAGTCATTGTTACATCGAGAACACTTATTGGAAATATTTCTTCAGATAAACGACATTCCATGGATATGGAAGAACAAGTCCATCTGGCTTTTCAAGTCGGTAAGTACCTTTTGGGAGTACTTGACTGATTTTGAATGGCCCTTCCCACTTCGGTTTGAAAGGCCCCGGATCTGGTCCAGTAATTCTTTTAAGTACCAAGTCACCGACTTGAAATGATCGAGGCTTCATCTTTGAGTTGATATATTTTTCACTTCTCTGCTTGTATGCAGCATTCTTAAGTTCTGCCATGAGACGAGTTTCATCCAAAAGATCCAGATTGACTCTCAGGTTTTCCGAGTTGGTTTCATCTTGAAAATGCATCACTCGATAAGTAGGAGATCCGAGTTCAACAGGGATAACTGCTTCTGATCCATAAGCTAAAGAGAATGGTGTTTCTCCTGTTGCATGGCTAACTGTCGTTCTATATGCCCACAGTACATGTGGTAACTCTTCGGGCCATGATCCTTTTGCTGCATCAAGACGGACTTTCAAACCATTTTTGATAATCTTATTGATTGCTTCGACTTGCCCATTGGATTGAGGATGATATGGCGAGGAGAAGAAATGCTTAATTTGATATTCTTCACAAAGAGCTTCAAGTCGTTTTCCTTCGAACTGTCGACCATTATCAGTTATTATTGAACTCGGTATACCAAACCGGCATATGATCGATTTCCAAACAAAGTCAACCACTTTCTGTTCGGTTATCGCGGCTAGTGGTTCAGCTTCAGCCCACTTAGTGAAATAGTCAACTGCTACAATAGCAAATCGAACACCACCTTTTGCAGTTGAAAGTGGACCAATTATATCAATTCCCCATCTAGCAAATGGCCACGGACTATAAATCGATTTGAGTGATTCTGGATACTGATTAACATTTGGGGCAAATATTTGACATTTTGCGCATTTACGTACCCAGTTCATTGCATCTGCTTTCAAAGTTGGCCAATAGTATCCTTGTCGAAGTATTTTGTACGCTAATGTCCGTGCTCCATGATGATTTCCACAAATTCCTTCATGAACTTCTTCAAGGACATATCGTGACTCTGGTTCAGTTAAGCATTTTAGCAAGGGAAGAGAGTATCCTCGTTTGTAAAGAATTCCATTGTCTAATGTAAACCGAGCAGCTCGAATTCGAAGGGTTCGGGCTTCTTTTGGATTTTGAGGTAAAGCTCCTGTTTTCAAGTATGTTATAATCGGTGTCATCCAAGTCGGGGATTTCTGTGACTCGGTATTTAAGACTTCAGGAAGAGAGATAGAAGGTATTTCCTGGTGACCAACTTGGACATACTCGACATCTTCCAATCCTGTACTTGATGCGAGTTTAGACAGAGCATCGGCTGGAACATTTTGTGAACGAGGAATGTGTTCCAATTGAATATCAAATCGGGACATCTTCTGTTTTACGAGCGTCAAATATGGAAGTAACCGAGGTTCTTTAACTTCAAAATCTCCATGGACTTGGTTCACCAGTAACTGTGAATCTGAGAATACCTTCAATTTCTTCACATTCATTGAGTCTGCAAGATTTAACCCAGACAATAAGGCCTCGTATTCCGCTTCGTTATTTGTTGCTGGAAAGAGAAACTTGACAGAATGACAAAACATCTTGTTCTGAGGGTCTATTAATATGATTCCTCCTCCAGCTCGATGTTGAATCAAGGAGCCATCGACATACAACGTCCATGATTGAGCTTCATTGATTGCTTCAACTGCAGGAGTAAACTCGGCAATAAAATCGGATAAAGCTTGAGCTTTTATTGCCGTTCTCGGTTTATAATGAATATCATATTGACCAAGTTCTATGGCCCATTTGATGAGTCTCCCCGATGTGTCAGGTCGGTGTAAGATCGACTTTAAGGGATAAGAAGTAAGTACCGTTATTGAATGTTCTTGGAAATAAGGACGTAATTTTCGAGCAGCGATAACAAGGGCATATGCTAACTTCTCCATCGCTGGATATCGTAATTCGGCTTCATGTAAGGCCTTACTGATGTAATAAATTGGATATTGTTGACGTCCTTCTTCGCGAATAAGAACAGCACTGATTGCGGAATCGCTTACTCCCAAATATAAATACAACATCTCTTCAGGAATTGGTTTCTGCAGAGTTGGGATTTGAAGGAGTGTTTCCTTTATTTGTTCCAGAGCTTGCTGACATTCCTTAGTCCATTCAAAGCATTTCCCTTTCTTTATCGATTCAAAAAAGGGTTTGCATCGATCAGTTGACTTTGATAGAAACCGATTTAAAGCAGCAAGTCGGCCGGTTAAAGCTTGAACCCCTTTTACCGACATAGGAGGTGATAGATCCATAATGGCTTTTATTTTCAAGGGATTGGCTTCGATGCCGCGTTGAGTAACAATATATCCCAAGAATTTACCAGAACTAACTCCAAAAGTGCATTTCTTCGGGTTGAGCACCATAGAATATTCCCTCAGGATGTTAAACATTTCCTGCAAGTGATTAATGTGATCAGCTGCATAGACCGACTTGACTAACATGTCATCCACGTAAACCTCCATAGTATGCCCAATGAGTTTGGCAAACATTTTGTTAACTAATCTTTGATATGTGGCCCCAGCATTTTTAAGACCGAATGGCATCATGGTGTAACAATATAATCCTCGGGCTGAATAAAAAGATGTATGTTCTGCTTCTTCAGGATCCATAGGAATTTGATTATATCCCGAGTAGGCGTCCATGAAACTCATCAATTCATGTCCAGCTGTGGCATCCACCATGTAGTCGATATGTGGTAAAGGGTAACTATCTTTGGGACAGGCTTTATTTAAGTCGGTAAAATCG
>BKCP01004472.1:891274-918158 GCA_008636005.1 Striga asiatica | reverse complement strand
TCTCTCACAAACTCATATGACTTTAGTAATTATTTTGGTGTAAAAACTCTGAGGTTTAAGCCTCTATTTATAGGCACAAATTGGAGAAACATCCAAATAAAGTGATTAAATGATCATAATATAAAATTTAACTTATAAACTTAAATAATCTTTAAAATATCTTATGATTTACTTATTCATCCATCTAAAGCATATTTAAACATCAAAAATGGCCTTTGGTTAAAGTCACAATCGAATTCTCAATAATCCAATTGGACTGTCGGCAACACGACTCGTGTGGGGCAGTCACACGACTCGTGTGGCCTCACACGACTCGTGTGCCTTGTCACACGACTCGTGTGGTTTGCCGACACTTTTTCTCTTAATCATTCATCATCTCACACAACTCGTGTAGCTAAGTCACACGACTCGTGTCGCCTCACACGACTCGTGTGGCTCATCACACGATTCGTGTCAAAATCCCGAGGCTAACTTTCATCACGTCTCCCTCCCACACGACTCGTGTCCCTCTCCACACGACTCGTGTGTCTCTTCACACGACTCGTGTGGCTTGTTCCTTGAAAATTCTTAATTTCGGTCCGATAACTCACTATCTTGGACTCGAAATCACTTATTTCTTGGAACAATAACTCATAATAACTGAGATAATTGAAAGGGATATTACATGTGGCATCCACCATGTAGTCGATATGTGGTAAAGGGTAACTATCTTTGGGACAGGCTTTACTTTAGTCGGTAAAATCGATACAGAGTCGCCATGCACCGGAACTCTTTTTCACCAGAACGGGATTTGACACCCAAGTCGGATATTTCGTTTCTTGAATGAACTTATTATCGATCAACTTTTGAACTTCTTCTTCAAGAGCCTTTTGTCGGTCGGGGCCGAGTTTACGCCGTTTTTGAACTACCGGCTTGATCGTTGGATCCAAATTGAGTCGGTGAGAAGCAACCTTCGGATCAATTCCTTTCATATCTTCATGTTTCCAAGAAAATACGTCGGAATTGGCTTTGAGGAACTGAATGAGCCGAGTTCGCATTGGTTCTTGAAGATTGGCCCCAATTTGCACCGACTTGTGACAAACAGGATCATCAATGAATATTACTTCAACTTCTTCTGATGGTTCAGCTCGTTCGAGTTTGCTTTTCTCTTTGAATTGAGTTTGAGAATCAAGCTCGTCTTCTTCTTTAATTGGTTCTTTTCCAGGACGTCTCCCTCGATCACAAATCAGATCCTCGTTTGATTTTGTTGGGTCAAGTTCCATCTCGGTGTTATATAATTCCGAGTTGACAAGAGTTGAATCTTCTTGGCTTCCTTCAATATTCTCCATCATGTGTATAGGTATACATGGTTCATGCCAAGGTTTGACCCATACCATTCCACGAGCTTCGTACTGATCTCCATAATGAGTTCCTTCTCCATTGTTGGTAGGAAATTTTAGAGCATAATGAAAAATCGAGACAGCGGCACGAAGCTTATATAAAGCTGTCCTTCCAATGATGGCATTATATTGATTTTTAAGATCCATCACCTTAAATGTTTCCATAATGACTTTGGAAGCTTGTCCAGGGATTCCAAACCGAATTGGCATAGTAATTTCACCAAGGGTCGATGTAATTGTTCCATTAAAGCCTTGTACTTGATCCTTGCAGGGTTTTAACTCGGCTGGATCAATTCCCATTTGTTCGAACGTGCGTAACATCATGATACTTGAATATGCTCCTGTGTCCACTAACATGCGATGTATCGGTATACCGCAAATGGGTGCCGTGATTATTAGAGGATCAGCATATGAGGGTGAGCAAAGTAACTAGCATCATCCACATTGAATGTTATTGGACAATTATTTCGAGCATTAATTTTATCTCGGAGGTCGGTCGTCAAAACAGTTTTGCCCGAATTGAAAGCTTTTCGAGCATACGCCTTCATTTGCCGTCGTGACTCAAACATCACATTGCTACTGTTATTGACCCGAGTAACATGATGAGAATTATCAAGATTATAGTATCCTCCTCGTTCGGTCATCAAATCACTTTCTTCTTGGTTCATCATATATATTTCTTTATCACTTGACCTCATCCGTTTCGGATTAATTGGATGTCCCTCATCGTCGTCATCATCTGGTAAATCCGACATTCTTCCTTTTCGTTTGTAATCAGCATTTTTAGCAAACCTTTGGACTTGAGGATGTCCAATGAGCCGCAATAAGGCGGAGAGTAGACCGAGGCATTCATCAGTATTATGACCCGCTGACTTGTGATATGAACAATATTTCGTTTTGTCAAGTCGGTCTTCAGGAGTTCTGACAGGCCGAGGGTCAGGAAGAATCCCTTTCCCTTTTAACTCTTCAAATATGGTTGCTGCTCCTGCTGAGAACACCGTCTGGTAGCTAGATTTGATTTCGTCAAGATATTTAGTTCTTGCGTCTTGCACCTCTGGTATTTTGGGGTTCCCGAATCGAGACTTATTTTGTTTGAAGAATTTATTTTTCTTCTTTCTAGACTCCTGACCGACTTCCGACTTTGTCGAGAAAAAACCGATATTAGGAACCGACATTGATTCTTCGGCTAAAATATGCTGTTGAGCTCGAGCTAGAAAGTCTTGAAATGAGGTTGGTTTATTCTAGCATATACTCCATCGGAACAACGAATTTGGCTTCAATCCGGCTATGGCTGTGACCAATAGCGTTTCAGGATGGAATTGCTCCATATTTTGTATGCGTTCGTTGAACCGAGTTATATAATCTTTTACACTTTCATCATCTTTTTGCACAATATTTGCGATTGATTCTTTAGGGATTAAAGAAACTCGGGCCCCAATAAAATGAGACCGAAAAGCCGTTCTCAATTGCTGCCATGTGGAAATTGAATACCGAGATAGAGAATGATACCATTTTTGGGCTCGAGGTCCCAAAGTTAAGGAAAACATCCGACATCTGAGTGCTTCATTTGCTCCATGAAGATCCATCCAAGACGTGTACTGACCAAGGTGAGCATCAGGATCGGAAGTTCCATCATATAAGCCGATCTGTGGAACCTTGACTTTAGTTGGAATAGGCTCCCTAGTCAAATGAGGGGCCAAAGGAGTTCCAACTTCTTGATTCATCTCGTCTGTCGTTGGAATTCGTCGTGGTGATCCTCCTTGTTCGTCTTGGCGAGTTTCTAATTCAGCAATTCTCTTTCTCAACATTTCTAGCTCCTCTGATTCGCGTCTTAGACGATTTCTTTCAATTAAACGACGTAATTCATTTTACCCACGACGAGCTTGGTTTAGTTTAAGAGTATGTCGTAAATCTGAGGGTTGATCATGTCGTAAGATTTCGGGCAACGATGGAGTAGGCTGTCGTGGTCGATGCCCAGAATGGCTTTCTGCAGTTGCTTCTGATCGCACTGTTTCTGGAATTCGAGTTTGTACCGGTATTACTCCACGATTTTGAGTGGCGACATCATGCAGTGATTCATGTGTTCGTGGATGAGAAGTTGCATGTGATACAGCAGGAATTTCATTTCTTTGCGGAACTGGTATTGAATGAGTTCGTGGATTTGCTGTTGTGGTGGGTTCTATTCTGGTCCGCGCCATAAAATCAGTTAAATTTTTTAAGAACTCTGGATCTTGAAATAAAGCTGAATAATCAATTGATGTAGATGGCACGGTTGAATTTCCAGTTGTGTGAATTGGGTGATGATTAACTCCTGAATCCGGATTACGTTCGTTTCGCCCAGAATTCGACATCCTTTTATTATATTGTATACCAGACAAACAATCGAAAGGGTAGGGCCGCCCTTCCTCTAGCGCCAAACTGTTGTTGTCTTGAATTAACAACTCAAAATTAAACACAGTTGATGTAAGGAAAACAAAGATAATTGTTTTATTTTATTCGATGTATTATAATCACAAGAGTACAGGAGTCGGTTATTTGTTGAAAACCGAGATCATCATAAGTCCGTGTACAATGTGTTCGAAAAGATCCTCGTACTATATTAAATTCGACTATTTATAGTACGGTGGCTTTTGTCTTCTTCCTTGAAATGGATAAAGATGCATTTAATGTTGAGCTGCTTCACTTGAAGCGGCGGGAAACATCAATGATTGCCTTTTTGTTTTGTTGGTCCAATCAGATGCTTCTAATGATTACTTTCTGTTGGAATATTCAAACTTTGTCGGTGTACTTGTATTAGCTTCAGATATCGGTTCTTTTGAAGATTCTAGGAAGTCGGTAATTCTTCACAAGTCGGTAATTAATTCTAAATAATACCGACTTACTGTGAGCTTCTTCTTGGGAGGTTATTTCTTCAATAATGATTAATCTTTGTCTTTAATTTCGGCAATCAAGTCGGATATCAACAATACTGATATGCGATATTATACGACTAAAGAGCAGACCGGTCTATCATGTCGGTCAGGCAGGCATAGGGTGGAGAAAACCACGTTGGTTGAAGAATGATTGACCAAAACAGAACAGATTGAGCAGAACTGCAGAGCTGGTCGAGGATCGATTTAGTAAGGGGGAGCTCGATCAGATCGAGCACGCAGCAGGAAGGAAGCAGTCGAGAGCGTGACCTGAACGCGAGTGGGCGCGTGAGTGATGTCAGGAGATCCCAACGGTTTGCGCAAGGGAATAATTCCCCTCAGCTCAGAGGGGGGCACGTGGCGAAAACGTATTGGTGCAGAGTGATAGTGGCAACAAACCACCTCTGACACCCCTGACATTTCTAACAACACGCACACTGTGTGTGTACGGACGGGCAGCGAGGGCAGGACAGCTCACCAAAATCCGGGCAACTCTTAGGGCAGGTATCTCACTCTTATATATATAGGAGTGGGTCTTTTCTTAGGGTTTACGATTTATCCATTCTTTACTTTGGAAAATTGAACAAACATATACTGACTTAAGCATCGGAGGCTCTTCACCGGAAAACCCCACCGGTTTGAGAGTTCTGTGCAGGGACGCGGCGTTCTATCGGCGAGGAAGAAGGAAGCAAACCGATTCCAAGCCGGTCGGAGTGTTCTGCGTTACCATTTGGCGCCGTCTGTGGGACTTTCGTTCGAAAAGTGGTGTGCTGAGATTTCTGAAGCTCGGTAGCTATGGCGGACGGAATTCCTAGGAGAGATTTACAAGCATCGTTCGATGATGCGTGGACGATGACGAGGCCGTTTGGAGAAGGCCCACCTCCGGGCTTCTCTGGACCCTCGCGTACACCGGTGACTCCGACGCCTGTTCCCCAAGGTGTAGAAGTCACGCCGGTGCAACCAGAGGCTGATGTGGGCTCAAATCGGGCCCAGGAGACCCGCACAGCTCAAGGCGCGGTCGCCCCAACGCCGCCGCAACCAGATCTGGCCGCGACGCTGCAGCGAGGAGCGGCGGTACAAGGAGCGGTGCCGCCGCCGGTGGAGGAACCGCGTCCTGGCCAGCAGGTGGTGATGACTAGGCAGGAGATGCAGCAGATGGTGGCGAACGCGGCAGCACAAGTGGTTCAACAGGTCACTCAAAGCCTTTCGCGAGTGGCTGCTGGGCCAACGATGGTGGATGAGGACGTGTCTATCTATGGAGGAGATGGAGCCTTAAGAGATCGTGAGGTGGAGAGGCTCGCGGAACAGGTGAAGCAGATGCAGGCTAAGATGGATGGTCGACCTGAAAGACGTGCTCGAGGACATCCGTTCTCGAGGGATATATTGGCTGCACCATTACCTGCGAATTTCAGAGACATGAGTTTGATGTTCGATGGGACCACTGACCCGTCGAGGCATGTAAGAGCGTTTGAGAATTTGGCTGTGTTGCATGGTTATTCTGACTCGGTTAGCTGCAGGGCATTCTTGTCGACCTTGAGGGGAGGCGCGCTCGACTGGTTTCAGCAGCTCCCTCATGGATCGATCAAGGACTTTGATGATTTCGCAGAAAAGCTGATGACCCAGTATGCGAGTGCGGTGGCACAGGAGAAGACGTACTTGACGTTGATGGCCATGAGGCAAGGGGAGAAAGAATCATTACGCAAGTATGTCGCGCGATACAATCAAACTTGTTTGGAGATCCCCACGGCCTCGGACGAGGTGAAGGCTGGGGGGCTGATACGGAGTCTGCGAGCAGGGCCTTGTAGAACATCTTTAGCCAAAACCCCTGCTCGTACGTATGACGATGTGCTAAAAAGGTGTAAGAATTATATTAATTTGGAGGAAACGGAGGCTGAGTTTGCTAAGTTGGAAGAGTTGGCTAAGCCAGAGCCGAAGAAAGGAAGGGTAAGCTCGCCTCGAAGAGTATCCCCGGGAAGAAGATCGCCCAGAACAGAGGGGCGCGGTAGGATTGACCGAGGGCGAGAAGACAGGTGGAAGGATCGACGGGTATTGGGGGGAAGCGTTTCCAACACTTTACGCCCCTTAATACGAGAATGGGAGAGGTGTTGATAGCTATTGAGAAGAAGATAGAGGACAGGGATGTGACGTGCCGAAATCGAGGCGTGAGGGGTCGACACAGCCTAGGTCGAGCAAGTATTGCCGTTTTCATAAAGATTACGGGCACAAAACAGAGAAGTGTAGGCACCTCAAGGATGAGATCGAGTGCCTTATCAGGGTCGGGTATCTTAAGGAGTTCGTGTACGAGGGAAAGGCGAAGGGGAAGGATAAAGGGAAGTGTCGAGAGGACTCGGTGGAGCAGAGTGATCGAGATGATGACGAGGAAGGTGATCCTCGAGGAGGAAGGGGCGATCGAGGAGGCAAGAGGAGACGAGGGAGTCGAGATCGAGGAGGTCAGGAGGATCAAGGCCCGGTGAAGAGAGGAACGATTTATATGATCTCGGGGGGCCCGACTGATGGGGACTCGAATAATGCAAGAAAAGGCCATGTTCGAGCGATGAAGAGGAAGAGAGAGGAGGTGGGGATCACTGCTCGGATGCCGGAGATAAGTTTTCGGGCGGAGGATGCAGAGGGAGTGGTATTACCCCACAATGATGCACTGGTGATAACGGCGGAGGTGGCTGGTTTTGATGTGAAGAGGGTGTTTATTGATACGGGGAGCTCGGTGGATGTGATGTTTTATGATTGTTTTGTGCAGATAAACAAGGAGCTCAACCTCGACTTGAAGTCGGTGACCACAGCCCTATATGGATTCAACGGGGGCGAAGTGATGCCGATGGGAGAGATGAGCCTATCCGTTGCCTTGGGGCAAGGAGTGACGAGCAAGGTGCGAATGGTGCGGTTTGTGGTCGTTGGAGCAGAGTCCTCGTACAACATTATCATGGGAAGGACCAGCTTAAATGCTTTCCAGGCAGTCGTGTCGACGTACCACATGACGATCAAATATCCGGTGGGGGAAAACGTTGGTGAGGTCGCAGGAGATCAGCTTACCTCGAGGAGTTGCTATCAGACCACGGTGAGCAATAATAAGCAGCTCTCGAGGAAGCGAGCGAAGCTTGGAGAGGAAGTATCAAGCCGGCCTGGAAGCTCGAGGTCAAGAGAAGAGAAGGAGAGAGCCGATAAGGGGAAGGAGAAGGTGGAAATGCAGCCAGGAGGGGAGATTGAGGAGGTCCAGATAGTAGAAGGGTGCGATGATAGAACATTTCGGATAGGTAAGGAGATAGAGGAGCCCCTAAGGTCGAAGTTGATTGGGTTGATCAGAGAGTTCGCGGATATTTTTGCGTATACGGCGGAGGAGTTGACAGGGATAAAGGCGGAGGTGATAGAACATCGTTTGAACATCGACTTAACGGTGAGGCCAGTGAAACAAAAAAGACGATACCACGGCGCGGAAATGGACAAAGTGATCGAGCAGGAGGTTGAGAAGTTGTTGAAGGCGGGCCACGTTAAGGAGATCCAGTTCCCTGAATGGTTGTCGAACACGGTGATGGTGTCTAAGTCTGGGGGAAAGTGGAGGATGTGTATTGATTTTCGAGACTTAAACAAGGCGTGTCCAAAAGACTTGTATCCTTTGCCCAGGATCAATCAGTTGGTCGATTCTACCGCAGGTTGTGAGTTGCTCAGTCTTATGGATGCATCCCAGGGGTATCACCAAATCCCTTTGGCTCGAGAGGACAGGAAGAGGCGGTTGGTCGACAAGATCTTTAAGGAACAGCTGGGGAGGAACATGGAGGTGTATGTCAATGATATGCTGGTGAAGAGTAAGGTGGAGGCCGATCACTTGAATGACTTAAAGGAGACGTTCTTGACGTTGCGGAGATATGACATGAAGCTGAACCCCGCTAAATGTTCTTTTGGGGTAAAGTCGGGAAAGTTCCTGGGGTACATGGTAACGAAGAGAGGGATCGAGGTTAACCCAGAAAAGGTGAAAGCGGTGATCGAGATGAAGCCACCTACAAAAGTGAAGGAGGTGCAGATTCTGACGGGCAGGATAGCGGGTTTGAGCCGCTTCATATCCAAGGTGGCGGAAAAGAGTGGACCCTTGTTTCGAACGTTACGAAAGAGCTCAAAATTCCAATGGACGGAGGAGGCCCAGAAAGCATTCGAGGAGTTACAAAAGGTGTTAGCTAACTTGCCTCTATTAGCTAAACCAGTTCCTTGGGAGGACTTAGTGTTGTATATATCTATAGGAGAAATGGCGGTAAGCTCAGTTCTGTTGAGGGAAGAAGGCGCAGTGCAATTTCCAATTTATTATGTGAGCAAGGTGATGCAAGGGGCGGAAAGGAGATATTCGGAGATAGAGAAGTGTGCATTAGCGGTGGTAGTAACAGTAAGAAAGTTGCGGCCGTATTTTCTAGGCCATAAAGTGAAGGTGAGAACGCATATGCCATTGGGAGAAACGCTAGGTCGACCTTCGGTATCAGGTCGACTAGTCAAATGGGCGGTCAAGTTGAGCGAATACACGATAGCATATGAGCCAAGGAGGGCGATAAAAGCACAGGCATTGGCGGATTTCATACAAGAGGGTACGAAAAGGGAGGAGGAAGAAGAAGGCGTTTGGCAAATGTTTGCTGATGGCTCGGTGTCGAGAGTTGGAGGGGGCTTGGGCATTGTTCTAATCTCGCCCAAGGGAGACAACTTGGAATTTGCAGTCAAAGTCGAGCACAAGGTATCGAACAATGAGCCAGAATATGAGGCGATTATTAAAGGGATGCAACTGGCCATCGCAGGTGGAGCTCGAAAAATTCAAGTGTATTCTGATTCTCAGTTGGTAGTAGGCCAGTTTCAGGAGGACTTTGAGGTGAAGGAGGAAAGAATGCAGTGGTATGTCGAGGAAATGAAGAGATTGAGGGTGGAGTTTAGCTCATTCGAGTTAGTGCAAATACCCCGAGGTGAGAATGGTCGAGCATATCTGCTATCCAAAATCGCACAGAATCTGGTCGACTGTAAGAGCAGAAGTGACACTTTGCTGCATATGGAGAGAAGTGCGGTCGAGCAGGAGGTAGCGGAGATAGAAGAGGTCGACGATTGGAGAACTTTGATACTGAAGGAGTTGAGAGAAGGAGGGGTGAAGGTGTTAAGGAGGTTTTTCGAACATAATGGAGTGTTGTACAAGAGGTCGTATGCCGGACCTCACCTAAGATGTGTGACGCGAGAAGAGGGCCGACACGTGGTGAGGGAGACCCACGAGGGATGTTGCAGCGATCACAGTAAGGCGGGGTCTTTGGTAGCGAAGATACTGCGAGCAGGATACTTTTGGCCGACCATGAAGGAGGACGCGAAGATGATGGTGAGGAAGTGTTTACAATGCCAGAAACATGGGCCACTTATTCACCAACCTGCTGAAATGATGACGACGATGAGTTCCCCTATCCCATTTGCGCAGTGGGGCGTCGATCTGGTGGGGCCGATGCCCCAAGGAACTGGGCGTTGATCGTGGCAGTGGATTATTTCACGAAGTGGGTGGAGGCTGAGCCGCTGGCAAAAATCACGGAAGAGAAAGTCATACAATTTTTATATAACAATATTTGCTGCAGGTTTGGTGTTCCAAGGGTGTTGGTGTCCGATAATGGGACGCAATTTAATGGTAAGCGGATTCGAGCATGGTGTGAAGACTTGAAGATCGAGCAACACTTCGCGTCGGTTGCCCATCCGCAAGCCAATGGACAGGTCGAGGTGACCAATAGAATCATCTTAAACGGCTTGAAAACAAGATTGGAGAAGGCGTCGGGAGCATGGGTCGACGAGCTCACTTCAGTACTTTGGGCGTATCGGACAACACCAAGATCGACCACGGGAGAGACACCATTTAGCCTGGTTTACGGCATGGAGGCATTGCTCCCAATCGAGAGCGAGATCCAGTCACAAAGATCGAGCACATATAATCTTGAGCAGAACGAGAAATTAATGATGGCAGCCTTAGACACAATCGAAGAACATCAGGAACAAGCCTTGATCAGAGTCGAGGCGTACAAGCAGCGAATGCGGGCAGCGCATGACAGGAAGGTCAAGATGAGGAGATTCCAGGTGGGCGATCTAGTCTGGAAAAGGGTGGACGTGTTGAAGCACGTGGGTAAGCTCGAACCCAACTGGGAAGGACCATACTTGGTCGAAAAGGTGCACGCGGGAGGTGCATATTCACTCAAGGATGCTGAAGGTCGATCACTCCCCAGGTCATGGAATGTGGCTAACTTGAAGAAATATTATGTTTAAAATTTTTGTCTTTTCTTTCTCTTGTTAGAAATTCTCCACAACAAAATGATGTACTGAAATTCCCGATTTGAGTTAATGAAATTTCTGTTCAACTTTCAATACTGTGCCTAATTGATTGCTTTAATTTCATTGCATATATGTGGTGGTCTATGATGAATGATTGGTCGAAGAAAAAAAAATCCATCATGACTAAGGCCGAAAGGCTGGATGGTCGCATATAACGACCGCCCCTTTGAGGGTGGACATGCGCTCGAAGACAAAAAATCCATCATGACTAAGGCCGAAAGGCTGGATGGTCGCATGTAACGACCACCCCTTTGAGGGTGGACATGTGCTCAAAGACAAGAAAAAATCCATCATGACTAAGGCCGAGAGGCTAGATGGTCGCATGTAACGACCACTCCTTTGAGGGTGGACATGTGGCAAGGGGCGGTTACAATTATTAGGATTCATTACTCTATCAAGCATGATTAGTTGAATGAAGAACGTGATTCAAAAAATGGGTGCGAACAACAAGGACACATAGCAATGGTGCGAGCTCGTTAATGAAAACACCAGCACAGTGACACACCGACAAATAAACAATGAGAACAAACGAGAATTCAAAAACTGCATCACGAACAATATTCATTCAATACAAATGGAGTACAAAAGTTCAACATATATTAAAATTACAATCTCAGGAAGAGACATTATTTGGATTAGTGTCCATGTCGGGGCCATCAGGGGTGTTTTCGGGTGGCGGCTCGAGCTGTGGCCCCTCAAGCCCAATGGGCCGGCTCGAACCAGAGATAGACCCAGCCCCATCAGTGGACTGCGTTTGGCGAGCAAGAGGAGGAATGTAGCCGTCGGGGAGCTTGAAGGTGCGTTTTAACAGATCGTCCTGCTCCACGACGAGCTCGAGCACGCCTGACCACCAGTCATGGTCATCGGGCAGGTCGAGGGCACTTTGATAATTGATAGGAGCCTTGGGCATGGCATCCCATATGGTCTCCATATTGAATTCCTCGAACTCGTCCTCGGCCACTTGAGCCCCTGCCTGTTGCATTATGGCCCCAAAGCAGTGGGTGCCATAGTCCTGCACGTCCTTTAAATATTGCGGTGACTGTTTGAAAGCAGCCACCACCTGTTCACGGTAATTCTGTAGGAAGCGCTGGCCGGCGGTGGTGTGAAAGAGCATACGTCGGGCTCGAAGGACAGCCTCGTCGATCAAGGGCTTCTCCTTTTGCTCAAAAGCAACGTTTTCACGGGCTCGAGCTGCTTTTTCTTCCTCGAGCGCGGTTTCAAGGGCCTTCTGGGAAACTCGGAGGGCCTCTTTTTAGGCTCGCTCGGCCGAGAGAGCCTCCTCGAAGGATTTCAGCGCTCCCTTAAGCGTATCCTTCTCGTCAGAAAGAGCCTTATTACGGGCAGTTGACTCCTTTAACCTCTCGTGGAGATCATTTGCCTTGGCAATAGTTTCCTGCAGCTGAGTGCCAAGACGAAGATTACTCCGCTCGAGGACCGAGATAGATCGACCCGGACTTGCCAGCGTTTGCTCGATCAATGGCGCGAGCTCAACCATTCCCTACAAAAGTGTGTAGAAGAAAGTGTTAAGAACACTAACGAAGGAAGGAAGATGAAATAAAACAGATAGGTGTTAAGTCACAGAAGATCACCTGAGCCAGCCAGCGAGCGAGCCGATGGCCTCGATCTCGCAGGGTATGACCATCGTTATAGCAGTCGGTAGGATGGTCGACGGGAGGAAGAGCGTCCCGGAGAAAATGCGAGAATCTTACACCGTCAAAGGTGGTAATCGACAGCGCAGTTTCCTCAACGCGACGGCGCTTGCCGACATCCTCAGCCCCTGCGGCAAGGGGACGCTTAAGTGGATTCTCTCTGAGCTGAGTCTGCTCAGGAGAAGCGGGAACGTGTATCATTGGAGTAGGCTGGTTGTGTGAAGGAGAACGCGCCGGAGAAGGTTCGCGTGGAGGAGAGGAGGGCCTCTGATGCTGGTCGGACGGCTCAGTTGGCTGGTCAGCGGGAGGCTGGACCGAAGATGGTTGTTCGGCAGTTGCATTAGGAGGAGGTGAGGTCGAGCGCACAGGTTGTGAGGCGGTCGAGTCAGCAGGCTTGGAACTCGACCCCTCAACAGCGGTTTTCTTCTTCAGGGGAGCTCTCCTTCTAGGCACAGAGATAGTGGGCATCTCTGCAACAAATGTACGCGCAGGTCAAAATCGCAATGAATACATAATATATGTGACAAATATGGCGATGCTCAAGCCTATTTAGCAAAAATATATACCTGGGTCGCCCTCGATCCGGATAAGATCAAAAGTCTTTTGACTAGGAAGAGGACACGATTTGTGGGTAAGCAGCCCACAAAAATGCAGGAGGTTCTCATCCTCAAGAAGGATCTTCGACGCAACGGGCTTGCTATTCCATACTGCAATCCGTTGGTCGAAAAGTGCGTTGGTGGAAGGTACGGAGTATTCCCAGGGAGTTCCTTGAGCCAAGGAGATGGGGCCCAAGGGAAAGCAGGTTTGGGCTCGACAAAAGCGAATTCGTCTTTCCATCTGGGGACGTTCGAAGGGGTGTCCGAAATGAAATGGACATCGTTGCGGCTCTTGAGGTAGATCCCCTGAGCATGTTTTGAGGGGATATAGCAGTAATGGAAAAAATCCAGGTCAAGTCGACCTAGAAGAACGCGGCAAAGGATGATGAAGACAAAATAAATCGGATGGCGTTAGGCGGAAGTTGGTTCAAGGGTAGGTCGAACCACTTGAGGAGATCGATCAAATCTTGGCTTAAGGGAAAGCGGATGCCAAGTTTAAATTGAATTTCAAAGAAAGTATAACAGTTTTGGGGAGGGTGGTCATAGGTGTCTCGAGAGCTCGGGGACAAAAAATCCCAATTGGTAGGATAGCCAACTTCTTCGGCATCCAACCAGCCAGCTATGAGGGAACGAGAGGAAGAAGAAGCCTTTTTGGAAGAGGTGGACACCTTAGCCGACTTACCCTTCTTAGGAGCAGCCTTAGGAGAAGTAGAGGCGGGGATAGACGAAGAGGCAGCCCGAGCAAAAATGGAATGGCGAGAAAGAGGAATATTGTCTTCGTCTTTCTTAGCAGCGGTTTCGGCGGCATCGAGGGCCTCTTCAACGGCATCAGAGGCCCCAAACGCCGGTCGGCGACGATTCAGGGTGATGTGATCGAGGGTATCCCCATCCGATTCATCAATATGACGAGTAGATCGGCGAGGAGGAGAAGGTGTGGTGTAATCAGAAGGACGTAGAACACTGAGGGGAACGGGATTGTAGATTTCCTCAACGGAGCGAGAAGGCGAGTGAGGAATAGGCTGGCGAACAGGAAAAGACGATGCGCTTGTCTCATCCTCACTGAACTGATGGCTCGGTGCGTTAGAATCAGCGGAATCTGAAAAGTAGAACAAAAATTGAGGGGAAGACAAGAGGAATTAGGGTTTCGAAAAGCAAGAAAGGTGGGTTTTTTGCCGCAAGCGAAGCGAGAAGAATTGGGGAAAAGGGAGAAACAACGGGAAAATCGAAAAATTGACAAAATAAACACATGTAAATATAAAATCGGAGCGCAGGAGACTTACTCATGGTCGCGGTGGAGAAGTGGTTGCTGGAAATTGCTTGAACAAGCGTTGGGAGCAGGCAAGAACAGTTTGCAGAGAGAAAGTGTGGAGCGCAAAGAAGGTTCAAAATCGCAAAGGTGAGAAAAGCAGCAAAAGTGACTAAGTATCGTATTTATAGGAGTACAGATGAATAAGGTGAAGAGTTGGGAGAATATGACCGTTAGATAAAAGAAGATCCAACGGCGAAAACAATTAAAGAGGCGTAGATATCGAAGCGACACAAATAGCGAGAAGACGTGATGATTAAAAGTACAGAGAAGGAAGACATGTGGCGGGCGGAAATCACGTTGGTAATAAAAAGAAATAAAAAACAATAAAAAGCAATCATAGCGTGCGATAAAAGAAACCAAGTGGTCGAGGAAAGGTAGCGACATCCACAAAGTGATCGAGAGGAAAGGCTAGATAGCGACATCAACAAAGTGATCGAGAGGAAAGACCAGAGGGTGACACCAACAAAAATGATCGAAAAAATAAGTAGAACGAAGAAGACAGCTCGAATCCACTCTTAGATCGAGTTATTCAGACTCGACCAGAGTGGGGGGGACGAGATGATATAGGATATTATACGACTAAAGAGCAGACCGGTCCATCATGTTGGTCAGGCAGGCATAAGGTGGAGAAAACCACGTTGGTTGAAGAATGATCGACCGAAACGGAACAGGTCGAGCAGAACAGCAGAGCTGGTCGAGGATCGATTTAGTAAGGGGGAGCTCGATCAGATCGAGCACGCAGCAGGAAGGAAGCAGTCGAGAGCGTGACCTGAACGCGAGTGGGCGCGTGAGTGATGTCAGGAGATCCCAACGGTTTGCGCAAGGGAATAATTCCCCTCAGCTCAGAGGGGGGCACGTGGCGAAAACGTATTGGTGCAGAGTGATAATGGCAACAAACCACCTCTGACACCCCTGACATTTCTGACAACACGCACACTGTGTGTGTACGGACGGGCAGCTAGGGCAGGACAGCTCACCAAAATCCGGGCAACTCTTAGGGCAGGTATCTCACTCCTATATATATAGGAGTGGGTCTTTTCTTAGGGTTTACGATTTATCCATTCTTTACTTTGGAAAATTGAACAAACATATACTGACTTAAGCATCGGAGGCTCTTCACCGAAAAACCCCACCGGTGTGAGAGTTCTGTGTAGGGACGCGGCGTTCTATCGGCGAGGAAGAAGGAAGCAAACCGATTCCAAGCCGGTCGAAGTGTTTTGCGTTACCACATACATTAATTATAGAGTCCACGTGATTATAAAGAATAAAGGCATAGTAAATTAGGGACATCCAGCTCAGTTCGAAAATGACGTTTATGCAAGCTCGCGATAGGTTTGAGGGCTCGACTCCTCAGAATCCTAAAAATTTAAGCGAGATAATTTTCATCACTAAACTGTCTCATTTCACAAAAAATTACTTGAAACTTCCCACTTAATAAAAAGCTAATGATTAAGGATTTTTATTGAATTTTTAGTGGAACTTGGAATTCTCCATTTAATGGAACATGACTAGCAAAAATGGTTCACAAGGCTACAAGTAAGGTTCGGATCGAAAATGTGTCGAACGACTTGAAAACAGACGAGTGAAAACATAAAAACCAAGTTGTTGAAAAAAATTGGATAGCTCTTTCATGCGCAGTCCCCGTATAATGAACATAATTTTTGATGTAGAAAATGTTTTGGACTGATTTTTGAAAATACCAAAATTCAAGAGTTAGATCTACATTTTTTGTGCAAACCTCAAATGGATACGAGCAAGTTAAAGGGATGAAAACTGGTCAAACTTAAACCACAAGCTGTTGCCAACTCTTCAGAAAAACTGCATGCACAGTGTTCGTATTCTGAACTTAACTTTTTATATAAAATTGATAATTGAATAATTTTTGTGCCATTGGAAACATATGAGACAACTCTACAAATCTTTGAAGACAATAAAAGTTTTAGGTCACACGAAAAGGTTCAAAACAGCAAAGTAAAACAGACCGTATGCAACACCTAATGAAAAGAAAAATTGACCGCGCTATAATCATATTTTGAACATAACTTTCAATGTAAAAAGTATAATCTTGTTATTCTTGTGCCTATATCAACGTAAGATACTCATCTACAAAACATGTTCTGACATAAAAATCGTTCGACTAAAAGACAAAAGCCAAAACATCATGGAAAGCACAGACTTGTACGACCACAATATTTAAAGAGGACTGACTGCTCAACAAACAAACTTTCTTCATAACTTTCAATATAAAAATGATAAAAATGAAACACTTGATTCTTGTTCCAGATGAACCTAAGAGTCTAAACTTTAAATCATAAGAAGATTTTGAATATCCTCGATCACCTCCGCACTAATACCCGTCAACTCTTCAGCGCTATAGGCAAAAATATCCGCGAACTCCATTATCAATCCAATCAAGCTCGACCTTATCGGCTCCTCCAATTCCATTCCAATTTTGAACTTCCTCTCCTCATAACCTTCCACCATTTGAATCTCCTCGATCTTACCCCCTGGTTGGATCTCTACCTTCTCCTTTCCCTTATCAAACTTCACCCTTTCCTCCCGCGTCCTCAAACCACCAAGTCGTTTGGTATCTCCTCATCCGACTTCACCTGCCTCTTCGCCAGTTGCTTGTTGTTACTCACCGTGGTTTGGTAACAGCTCCTTGAGGTGAGCTGATCTTCTGCGACCTCGCCAACGTTTTCGTCCACTGAATATTTGATCGTCATGTGGTACGTTGACACTACCGCCTGGAATGCATTCAAACTAGTTCTCCCCATGATAATTTTGAATGATGATTCCGCTCCTACGACCACGAACCTCACCATTCTCACTTACCTCATTACCCCTTTTCCTAGAGCAACGAATAAGCTTACTTCTCCCATCGACATCACCTCTCCTTTATTGAAACCATACAAGGCTGTAGCCACCGGCTTCAGCTCCACATTCAACTCTCTGCTAATATGCACAAAACGATCATAAAACATAACGTCGACCGAACTCCCTGTATCGATAAACACCCTCTTCAGATCCACCTCTACCGTTATCACCAATGAATTATTTGCTGGAACACGCCGACGAGGCGGTCCTTCCCACGGATCGATATCGGGTACCAAACATGTACATACATGATTTCGATTAAACTTTAAGCATGCTCCTAAAGGACGAACAGAAAGTTTACCTTTCTTCGAGGCTTTGATTCGATCTGAGCGATCTTCTAGTCTGTGTCCCGACCACGTTTGGACGCCGGATGGACGACGATCTACCAAACGGTTGAAAAAAGAGCGGATTGTATCTCGTCTTATCTGAACCCTTCACGTCACTTCTCCACGATGGTGGCTGAAGAATGTCACGTTTTGTGATGTGTGTTAGGGTTGAAGACGTGCAATCCATCCTTTTATAGAGGTCCTTGGGCCAGCCTAGGGATCTCTTAGAAGGTATAGGGTTTGGGCTCCCTACAGGCCCAAATTCTTACGTTCAGCCCAGAACACAATTTGGCCCGTAAATATTAATTCATTCCACTAGAGAATTAATATTGCACTCCCGTCCTATCCCGAAATGAATCAGGGCTTCTATTAGACTCGATATAATTCCCCGTGTTTAAGATATCGCACGTCCATTAATTATTAAAGCTTCTGACTGCTTTAATTAATTAATATCTTTTAATCCTTAAGTAGTACCACTCAACCTTATTATCGTACGGATTAAATCCACCTGCAGGGTTTATACGATAATCCTTATGAGTTCCTTAAGGGGACGTCACCAACCTGGATGTCCAGGACACGGTGCCCTAATGCCAATAAATAGATATCATGCAGATAGTGTTGTTACCCAAGATACGGAGCTATTGAACCAATACTTGGTCCTCACCCATGGTAAGTCAAAGTAACAAACAAATATCCCATATATCTAATTACCACAGTTAGGGTTAAGAATTAGTAGAGTCACCGAGACCTAGGTTCTTCATGATAGTCAGAACAGAAGAACACGTCTCAACTGTGATCCTTTCAATGCGACGCAGCGCACTAGTATAAACCAATAGCCAAGACAAGCTACATCCAGTTTATACTACAACCTACACCGATAGTCATGTCCATAACTATCTCAGTTGTGAATACCATTTATATCTTATAAGGAACCGACAATGTAATCTTCTGTGTGACTACTAACACACCACATTGTCTACAATATAAGATAATTGGACATTTAGCATACAAGCAATCATAAAGAATGCAACAATGTGAAAAACATTTATTTCAGTCAAATGGGAAATCGAATAATACAATCCAAAAGCTCACGTAAAAGTTTGCTTTACAGTATACTCCAACAATCTCCCACTTATACTAAAGCTAAACTTTTAGTATATAAACACATGCCATAACAATTCTCCCACTTATACTCAAAGTCTAGCTGCAACACATCGTAAACCAAGACCCTCTACGTGTTTCTCGAAGACATTGACAGTCAGAGTCTTCGTGAAAGGATCAGCCAGGTTTTCCAACGATGCTATCTTCGTCACAACCACATCTCCTCGTTTCACGATCTCTCGTATAAGGTGGTACTTTCTTTCAATGTGTTTACTGGCCTTATGTGCTCGGGGTTCTCTCGAGTTTGCGACTGCACCAGCATTGTCACAATAAATTGTGATACACCTAGGCACACTCGAGGATACCCCTAAGTCCAGTAAGAAGCTCCTGAGCCAAACAGCCTCCTTTGTTGCTTCTGAAGCAGCAACGTATTCGGCTTCCATGGTAGAATCTGCGATGCATTTCTGCTTCACACTCCTCCATGAGATCGCTCCGCCTCCCATCATAAACACATAACCCGAGGTCGACTTTCTCTTATCTCGATCAGCTTGGAAATCAGAATCTGTGTAACCCAAAGGAGTTAGACTGTCTGATTGGTAAACAAGCATATAATCCCGAGTTCTTTTCAGATACTTGAGAATATGCTTTACCGCAGTCCAGTGTCCTTGACCAGGGTTAGACTGATATCTTGCTACCATGCCAACTGCATAGCAAATATCAGGCCTCGTGCACAGCATGGCATACATAAGGCTTCCTACAGCCGAAGCATAAGGAACCTTAGCCATTTCCTCCATCTCCTTTTGTGTCTTTGGACACATATCCTTAGATAGAGGAACTCCATGCCGAAAAGGTAGCAACCCTTTCTTGGAGTTCTGCATGCTGAAACGAGCAATCACAGTATCAATGTAAGCAGCTTGAGATAGACACAACATTCTCTTCTTCCTGTCACGAATGACCTTGATTCCAAGAATGTACGATGCCTCACCCAAGTCCTTCATTTGAAACTGTTCTGAAAGCCATACCTTTACGTCTGACAAAACCTTGACATCGTTGCCAATGAGAAGAATATCGTCTACGTATAGTACTAAGAATACCACTACGTTTCCGTTGCTCTTTTTGTATACACAACTCTCGTCTTGACATTGATTAAATCCATAGGACTTAATCACCTCATCAAAACGAATATTCCAAGACCTAGAAGCTTGTTTTAGTCCATAAAGAGACTTCTTTAGCTTCCATACTCGATGCTCTTGGCCTTTCTTCACATAACCCTCGGGTTGCTGCATATAGATGTCTTCATCCAAGTTTCCGTTAAGGAAAGCTGTCTTGACATCCATTTGCCAAACCTCATAGTCCATGTGACTTGCTATGGATAAGAGAATCCGGATCGACTTAAGCATGGCTACTGGTGAGAAGGTCTCATCATAATCGATTCCCTCTTTCTGAGTGAAACCCTTCGCAACCAACCGTGCTTTGAAGGAAATAACCTTCCCGTCTGATCCTCTCTTACGCCTATAGACCCATTTGCACCCAATGGCTTTCTTGCCTTCAGGAAGGTCCTTAAGGTCGTATACCTCCATAGCATCTATAGATTCAATCTCAGAATCCATAGATTTCTGCCAAGAATCTGCATCTACGTCTTGGATTGCCTCATTGTAGGTCCAGGGATCACTATCATGCTCTTCACTTGGGATCAAGTCCGAAGACTCTCCCACAAACATGAAACGATCGGGCTGACGAACAACCCTCCCACTACGACGAGGTAATTCAGGTGTAAATACATCAGAGTCAACACGTTGTGCAGTCTCTTGTGGTATATCTTCTTGCACACTCGGTATGCCATTGTCTTCCCTCAACTCTTTGAGAATAATCTCACTCTTGGACTTATGCTCACTCATATAGTCTTCTTCTAGAAATCGGGCATTGGTGCTCACCACCACCCTCTGATCTTTAGGACTATAAAAGTAACCACCTCTCGTTCCCTTTGGGTAACCTACAAACAGCCGTACTTCCGTTCTAGGTGCCAACTTATCAGCTTCCTTATCCAACACATGTGCTGGGCAACCCCAAATCCGAATGTGGTTTAAACTGGGCTTGCGCCCGGACCACAATTCTATTGGAGTTTTCGGAACCGATTTAGAAGGCACAAAGTTAAGAAGGTACGCCGCTGTTTCTAAGGCATATCCCCAAAACGAGGTAGGTAATGAAGCATAGCTCATCATCGATCTCACCATTTCTAACAGAGTCCTATTCCTTCTCTCTGCCACGCCATTCTGTTGGGGAGTACCAGGCGCAGTCAGCTGGGATGTAATCCCATTCTCTAATAAGTATTGCCTAAATTCATTGCTAAGGTATTCGCCACCACGATCAGATCGCAGTGACTTGATACTTTTCCCTTGACGGTTCTCCGCTTCTGCCTTGAATTCTCTGAACTTGTCAAAGCATTCAGACTTGCGGCGCATCAAGTAAATGTACCCATATCTTGAGTAATCGTCAATAAAAGTAACGAAATACTCAAAACCACCTCTAGCTTGAATAGACATAGGCCCACACAAATCAGAGTGAATCAATTCCAACACATCATTGGACCTATTCCCCTTGGCCTTAAAAGGCCTAGAAGTCATCTTGCCTTCCAAACAGGATTCGCAGACTGGAAATGGTTCAACTTGGAAAGAATCCAAGAAGCCATTACCTACCAGTCTTTGGATCCTCCTTAGATTGACATGACCCAACCTTAGGTGCCAAAGATACGTTTGATTCGACTGAGAAGGTTCTTTTCTCTTGTTTAGTGATGAAGATGCATGAGCCTCAGTCACAGTATGATATGCACAAGTAATAGTATAAAGATTGTTAACCAACATGCCAGAACAGATAAAAGAGTTATTTCTCATAATAACAGCATTGTCATTAAAAATAACTGAATATCCATCCAAAAACAGCTTCGAAACCGAAATTAAATTCTTCCGAAAACTCGGCACGTACAAAACGTTCTTTAATACTAAAACAGAATCAGAAAAAGATAAGTGCACATCTCCCACTACAACCACTGCCACTCGTGCAGCGTTGCCCAAGCTGATGGTAATCTCGCCCTCACTGAGCTGCCTTCTTTGCAGAAACCCCTGCAAAGTATAACAAATATGATCAGTGGCTCCTGTATCTACTACCCAAGAACTGGTAGAACAAGCCGCAAAACATGTTTCGACAACTAAAGCAAGAGACATACCAGGAGTGTCCTTGAGGGGACAATCTGACTTCCAATGTCCTGTCTTGTTGCACTTGAAGCACTTGCCTTTCGGCTTCTGCACGCCACCAGAAGGCGCTACAGCTTTGCTCCCACTGCTCCCACCACTCTTTTTCTGCACTTGCTTTTTCTTCTTCCCGCCTTTCGACGAAGAAGGTCCAGCTTGTACAGAAACATGAGCCTGTGGTCCCCTGCCCATAAGACCCTTCGCTGCAACCAAGTCCACAAGAAGCTCGGCTAGAGTATAGCCCTTCTTATTCATGATTGCATTCAGGCGGAAGTTCTCATAGGACTTCGGGAGCGAGTGCAGGATGATATCGATCTTGGCATCGCCATCGATATTTCCTCCGAGCACATCTATCTCATTCAGATATTCCATCATCTTGAGAACATGCTCTCGCACAGAAGCTCCCTCCGGCATTACAGAAGACATAATCTTCCGCATAGCCTCAAAACGAGCAGCCCTATCTTGCTCACCAAAGAGTTCCTTGAGGCTCAACATCATGTCAGCAGCAGTAGGCATGGTGTGATGCTGCTGTTGCAAAAAATTTGACATAGATGCCAAGATGTAGCAACGAGCCATCTCATCAGCCTTATGCCACTTTCGATGAGCCTCCCTTTCCTCTTCGGTAGGAGCAGCGCCCAAAGGAGCAGGAGCAGGTGTGGTGAGCACAAATTTGTACTCATCAGCAACAAGGACAATATCCAGATTCCTCTTCCAGTCCAAATAATTTGGACCAGTAAGCTTGTTTTGATTGAGAATGGTCATAAGCGGATTGAATGACATGATGAATAAGTGAAATAAATAATTGCAAACACGTAAGCAATAATTCACATAAATTTGAAGCATAAAATATGGAAACCTTCAAAACCATTATTTTAACGCATCCTTCGACAACTTAAACAAACACACATGCAAGCCACGTTAGGGTGGACGTTTACACATATGTCCATTAAGCAGACACCCGGTCATTAATCTCAATTGCACGCCAACCTGTCCTTATGGCGAATGAAATTAATAGTCGAAAATTTTTAACACTGGCCATGTGAATTAAAACAGGGACTCCGTTGGGGAGTTATATTAAAATTCACATCTAAGTGATGACCACAATTTAACCCCAAGAACAATCATTCACAATTGATGAACTTACCGATGGGGAAGACACATCGCTTGTAAATAATTTTCTAAGGTTATCTCGAAATAATCTTTACCGGTGAACTTATGAATGACACTATCCATTAGGGAGGAGACCCCATGGGTCACGCGTATGCCACTCACTTCACCTAAAGATTAAGTCGTTTAAATAGAAGTCTTATCTAGTAAGCTCGTGAATGTCGCATCCGTTAGGGGGAGACTCCCAAGGTCCCGCGAGCGACAAACACCTTACTTAAAGACCAATTGTGGAGGCCAAATGAATTAATTAAAATTCATATCAAACTCACTTAGTCATTTTTACTTGAAGGTTTTATTAGCATGCAACAAGAAATAATAAAATTCCTAGCATGCTCCTAACACGCAAATCACATAAATCCTAGCATGCTCCTATAATTCAAATAAAAGCAATAACAGCTTTCTAAGAATTAAAAGCACCTATTTACATGATTTCTAGCATGCCAGAAAAGCGATTTAAATCAGCTAGACACATAAACAAATAAACATGCTCTAGCAAAAATTAAATCGGCATCCACAAAGCGATAAAATGCGAAAATTAAAACACATCTATCGCAGCCCCTTAAAACCAACCACTAACAGCCTATCAAAGCTATTACATGATTCAGCAAGGTCGTGGATGAACACTCGAATCGGCATCTCGCGCAAATCGGGCCATTCACGCGGTATCGGCATCCACCGACGGAAAAGAGCCAAAAACTTCATCTCGACGATTGAATTTGACCCCGCCACAGGCTGTTACGGCATAGCCGTAACTCTTGTAGATCTCGTTCTCCCGTTTCCGAATTGGTATTATGGGCTGAAATCGGACACCTGTAGCAAAAGTTATGGCCAAAACGGTTTTCGCCGACGAAACCGGCCCCGGTGAATGCTGAAACCCTAGCCGCCGCCTCCAGGATGATCATCTTCATCACGTTCGACTTTGAACACAAAAGTACAGCAAAAATCGAACAAGAACAGCCCTACTACAGTCTACAAAATCGCCTATACTACCCACACTTATTATCTGGTGGGAAAAACGATTACAACAATACACAAGGGCTGCGATAGACACCATCCATAAGCATAAACGAGATAAAACATCATCCACACCATGAACATGACTGAAAACGAATAAATGAATAAACGAAATCAACTACATGTTCCAGGCAGAGCCGATAATCTACGAAACCGAGGCTCTGATACCAATTGCTGGAACACGCCGACGAGGCGGTCCTTCCCACGGATCGATATCGGGTACCAAACATGTACATACATGATTTCGATTAAACCCTAAGCATGCTCCTAAAGGACGAACAGAAAGTTTACCTTTCTTCGAGGCTTTGATTCGATCTGAGCGATCTTCTAGTCTGTGTCCCGACCACGTTTGGACGCCGGATGGACGACGATCTACCAAACGGTTGAAAAGAGCGGATTGTATCTCGTCTTATCTGAACCCTTCACGTCACTTCTCCACGATGGTGGCTGAAGAATGTCACGTTTTGTGATGTGTGTTAGGGTTGAAGACGTGCAATCCCTCCTTTTATAGAGGTCCTTGGGCCAGCCTAGGGATCTCTTAGAAGGTATAGGGTTTGGGCTCCCTACAGGCCCAAATTCTTATGTTCAGCCCAGAACACAATTTGGCCCGTAAATATTAATTCATTCCACTAGAGAATTAATATTGTACTCCCGTCCTATCCCGAAATGAATCAGGGCTTCTATTAGACTCGATATAATTCCCCGTGTTTAAGATATCGCACGTCCATTAATTATTAAAGCTTCTGACTGCTTTAATTAATTAATATCTTTTAATCCTTAAGTAGTACCACTCAACCTTATTATCGTACGGATTAAATCCACCTGCAGGGTTTATACGATAATCCTTATGAGTTCCTTAAGGGGACGTCACCAACCTGGATGTCCAGGACACGGTGCCCTAATGCCAATAAATAGATATCATGCAGATAGTGTTGTTACCCAAGATACGGAGCTATTGAACCAATACTTGGTCCTCACCCATGGTAAGTCAAAGTAACAAACAAATATCCCATATATCTAATTACCACAGTTAGGGTTAAGAATTAGTAGAGTCACCGAGACCTAGGTTCTTCATGATAGTCAGAACAGAAGAACACGTCTCAACTGTGATCCTTTCAATGCGACGCAGCGCACTAGTATAAACCAATAGCCAAGACAAGCTACATCCAGTTTATACTACAACCTACACCGATAGTCATGTCCATAACTATCTCAGTTGTGAATACCATTTATATCTTATAAGGAACCGACAATGCAATCTTCTGTGTGACTACTAACACACCACATTGTCTACAATATAAGATAATTGGACATTTAGCATACAAGCAATCATAAAGAATGCAACAATGTGAAAAACATTTATTTCAGTCAAATGGGAAATCGAATAATACAATCCAAAAGCTCACGTAAAAGTTTGCTTTACAGTATACTCCAACATTATTGTGGGCCAAGACCACCCCATCAGCATCCTCCACTCGAAAACTAATCTCCGGCATTCGAGCAGTAATACCCACTTCTTCCTTTTTTCGCTTCATCGCTCGAACATTTCCTCTCCTCGCATTGTTCGAGTCTCCATCTGTCGGCCCTCCAGAAATTACATATATCATCCCCCTCTTCATGAGGCCCAAGTCTTTCTGTCCTTCTCGATCCCTACTTCCTTTCCTCCTTTTCCCCCCAATGTTTCTTCGGCCACCTCGCTCCTCTCGATCATCGTCCTCCTCGTTATCATTCCTATCACTCCTCTCCACCGAATCCTCCTGACACCTCCTTTCTCTTTCCCCACCCTATCATGGTACACAAACTCCTTGAGATACCTTGCTCGAATAAGGCGCTCGATCTTGTCCTTGAGGTGCCGAAAATCCTCCGTCATGTGACCATAGTCCTTGTGGAACCGGCAATACCTTTATGATTTGGGCTGTGTCTGTAATGCCCCGTTTATTTATGGATAATTTTGAGATTATTTATCAGCTATTATTATTATTATTATTACTATTATTATTATTATTATTATTATTATTATTATTATTATTTATTGTTTGTTATTATTATTATTATTACTATTAAATGCCAAGTAGTCTTTAAATGTCTGAATGTTTATTTTTATTAATTAATTAATGTGTGTATTATATATATATATAAATATTATCCAAATTTTATTTTAATTGTGGTGCGATCAACCGAGCTAGTTTTATTGTCGGAATAAATCGAGCCCGAGAACCCAGAATCGAGCCTTATTATTTTCGGCCCAAAAGAGCTAAATATTCCGGCCTTTATGTCCAAGTATTATCGGCCCGTTAAAGCCCTTATCCTCGGCCCGGAACACGCTCCCCAGCCATAAGACCCGACCCGCCTCCTTATGTCTTGGGTGATAAGACTTACGCCCTAATAATTTTCCCCGCAGCCCTATCTCTCGTTCATCTCTCTCCCAAGCAGAAGACAGAAATTCGATCGCTGCTCCCTCGTTTTTTCTTTTTCTCTCGCCCTCATCTCCTCCAAATTTGTCCGGCGACCACCACCCATCAACGCCGCCGCGAGCACACCAGAGCAGCAGCAAATCCGCCAGCGTCCTAGAGCGTCTCTGACCGATGACACGCTCAACAGAGCCGATCCCACAGCCGAGACGTGTCAGCTCCTCGACTGAACCAGCGATTCCGGCGACTAAGGAGCCGCGACTGAACTACCGACGACAAGAGCAACGTGTTAGTGTTATATACTGAAAGCTTGGCTTTGCATGATATTACACATTTACCCTTTATGAATGAGAATCATGTTAGATTAAACAAGTTCTACGTTCTGTTGTTCTGCACTTAGATAGTGTGGGTCGTCATCGGGCGAACCGAAGATCACTCTATCAGTTACTTGCGAACGAGAATAGTTGTTCACAACCTAGATGGACATGAACACCCCATCCGAACGGTTGTAGTGTCAACTGTACAGTTTGTCTTGACTGATTAGTTGCACTAGTACATTTAT
>BKCP01004472.1:806550-889359 GCA_008636005.1 Striga asiatica | reverse complement strand
CGGCCACCAGTTACGAGATCGGCCAATATGAGATCGTTCCAACCAATTCGCACTGCGGCGGTGCTCGGTTCACCATCATGAGGAACTTTGAAATAATCGGCAATTTCCCTCACAACATGCCCCAATGTGGGGTGACTTTTCGCCTTGTTTCTCGTATCCCAAAGGGCTTGTTTTAGGAAGGGTAGAAGGCACACGGGTCTACCCTCGTACATCGCGCTTAGAATAAACACCTCCTGCTCGCTGACTTTGTTCCACTCCGTTTTTCCGAAAATGTTGCACGTGAGGAATTTGTGGACGATTGCAATGGGCACATCTTTAATCAACCCTGCTGACGCGCCGCGTTTGTTAAAGGATTTGCACGGGGATAAAACAGCCCACTTCTTATGGACGTCAAATTTCTCGGGCTTTTGACGCGCACCCGTGGTCTTCAAGTGGAGGATATCACAAAGGACTTTGTCGGTGATCTTGAGTTCTTTTCCTCGTAAACGGCACGTGAGGTACTTCATATCTTCGTGTGTCTCTAACGTGCTAAAGAACTCGATAGTAAGGCCTTTGAATGGGGTCAAATTCGCGTCCGCGTATTTTTCCAAATTAAGAGCCCTCAGATATTTTCTGACATCTTCGGCTATGCCCAGGTTCTGTAATATCTCCCAATCTAGCACTCGAGAGCTCGGGAATGGTTTCGCCGCAAGGCGTTTGTACGTGAGTGCCTCATCTTCATTAAGAACCTTGAATGGAATGCCGTGAATTTCAGCCAACGTTCTGGTTTCCTCCACTGGGTGTGCGTTGGAATGGTTCGAGTGGTCCGAGTCGCTCGATGAATCGGGTTGAGTCGCTACTTTCTTGCGTTTGCCCGTGTCTTTAGGAGGAGCTTTCGGTGCCGCCTTTGTTCTTCCCATATTCGGCTAGTGGAGACGTTGGATAAAAAAGGAATGAACTCGAACCCAAGGCTTGCTAACTCGGTTGGGGCAATTGATCGAACACTTGGCGGGCAGAAATTTGAACTAAAGATCTTGAAAGATTTCAAAGAATCTATGCCCGGTATCAACAACCTCAATCACTTTTTCCAACGATATTAGATGATTACTCGTACCTTGAAGTCGCGAGAATGACCGGAATTTAAGATTGCGGAATGTGGAGTACTTGCCCGCGAGGAAGATGGCCGGAAGAGACGGACTGGCCGGAGAATGGAAGGTCGCAGAGGGACGAACGGCGTTAGAGGTCGCGAGTTTGGGGCGTCGGTGCTGTGCGTGACGGCGGTCGCTTGGTGGCCGGAAGTTCGAGCTTCGATGTCGAAGGTGACGGTAGGGTTCGGAAATCGCGACAGCGTGCGGGAGATGGGTGAAAATAAAAGGTTTGACCGGAGACCCTCGTTTATATATGTGAGCGGGTCGCGACGTGACGAGTGCCGCAGCGCGACGCTAAGGATGTGCCGCGACGTGACAGGCTCCGCGGCGCGACGAGAAAAAGCGGACCTTCTGAAGCCTCGTTACTAGCTCCACGACCTATGCCGCGGCGCGACGGTGAGGAGATGCCGCGGCGTGACTGTTCTCGCGGCGTGACGAGAAAAAGTCCACCTTCTGAAGGCCCGTGACGGTCCCACGAGATGCTCCGCGGCGCGACGAGTGAAAAACTACCGCGGCGTGAAGGGTTTCGCGACGTGAAAGCCTGACCTGCTGCTTCTGCTCTTCAATTCTTCTGCTTTTATTTGCTTTACATAAAATACAAATGGTACAAAGGTGCTCGGTTTAAAGCCGGGAGCTCGGCACACCTGTGATCAAACATATAGCGGTTCGCCGAGACCCACAGTCTCGACATGCTTAATTTCAGATTCTCCTTCAAAATACGGTTTCACTCTTTGACCATTCACCACAAACAGTTCATTATTCGCCGGATTGCGAAGTCGAACGGCTCCAAGAGATAGAACTTCATCGATAACATAAGGGCCGCTCCACCGAGACTTAAGCTTTCCCGGAAATAGACGAAGACGGGAATTAAATAATAGGACTTTCATGCCGGGCACAAGACTCTTTCGAACAATAGAGGCATCATGGAGTTTCTTGACTTTGTCCTTGTAGATCTTTGAGTTCTCATATGCTTCGTTTCTCCACTCTTCGAGTTCCGAGAGTTGTAGCATCCTCTCCTTACCGGCTGCATCCAAGTCAAAGTTCACCTTCTTGATAGCCCAAAATGCCTTGTGCTCAATTTCCACCGGAAGATGGCAAGATTTCCCATAAACAACCCGAAACGGGCTCATTCCCAAGACTCCCTTGTACGCCGTCCGTTGGGCCCATAATGCATCGTCCAGTCTGCTCGACCAATCCTTCCGTGATGAACTGACTGTCTTCTCTAAGATGGTCTTGATCTGCTTATTGCTCGTCTCCGCCTGGCCCGAAGTTTGTGGATGGTAGGGAGTAGCTACTTTGTGCGAAATGCAATATTTCTTCATCAGTTTTTCAAAGAGCTTGTTGCAGAAGTGCTTCCCTCCATCACTCACAATTGCTCTTGGGAACCCAAACCTGCTCAATATGTGACCTTGCACAAACTTGATCACAACATTAGCATCACATGTCTTTGTGGGGATGGCCTCAACCCACTTAGACACGTAATCTACAGCAAGTAAAATATACTCATAGCCACTAGACTTAGGAAATGGTCCCATAAAATCAATGCCCCAGACGTCGAAAATTTCTACTTGAAGGTTATTAGTCAAGGGCATCTCATTTCTGCGACCTATATTCCCAGTTCTTTGGCATCTATCACACGAACGGCAGAATGTATGAGCATCTTTAAAAAGGGTAGGCCAAAACAAACCTGACTGTAGAATCTTGAAGGCGGTTTTCTGGCCGCCAAAGTGGCCTCCACAATGGAACTTGTGGCAGAACGTGAGGACATCAAATTGCTCCTCTTCCGGTACACATCTCCTAAGCACCTCGTCCTTCCCCATCTTGAATAGAAACGGCTCATCCCAAAAGTAATTCCTACACACAGAAACAAAGCGTTTCCTCTCTTGGGAAGAGAGGTTAGACAGCAATATTCCACACGACAAGTAGTTCACAATGTCTGCATACCAAGGAATAGTAGTCACTTCACTAACATGCTCGTAAGGAAAATTATCATTCACACCAACACGTTCATGCAATGTAAGTGAAGAGTCAGAAAGAACAATGCGAGACAAGTGATCAGCAACAACATTCTCACAACCCTTCCTATCGCGAATTTCTACATCAAATTCTTGCAACAATAAAATCCACCGAATGAGTCTAGGTTTCGATTGAGTCTTACTCAAAAGATACCTAAGGGCTGCATGGTCGGAATGCACAATTACTTTAGATCCTAAGATATAAGACCTAAATTTTTCAAGAGAAAACACAACAGCCAAAAGTTCTTTCTCAGTGGTAGTATAATTCAATTGAGCACCATTGAGAGTCAAACTAGCATAATAAATCGCACGAAGCAATTTATCAACTCATTGACCCAAAACGGCCCCCACAGCAAGATTCGATGCATCACACATAATCTCAAATGGTAAAGACCAATCTGGGGCAATCACGATGGGTGCAGTCACTAGCTTATTTTTCAATTTATCAAAGGCATCTACACATGCATCATCAAACACAAAAGGTACATCGTTGGCAAGCAAGTGACACAAAGGCTGGCTTATTTTCGAAAAACCTTTAATAAATCGCCTATAGAAGCCAGCATGACCCAAAAAACTTCTAACCCCTTTCACATTCACAGGTGGAGGGAGTTTTTCAATCACGTCAATTTTTGCCTTATCAACCTCAATACCACGATTCGATACAACATGACCTAACACGACTCCACTAGTCACCATAAAATGACTTTTCTCCCAACTCAATGTCAAGTTAGATTCAATACACCTCTCAAGCACACGGGATAAATTATGGAGACAATCAGAAAATGAAGTACCGAAAATAGAGAAGTCATCCATAAATACCTGGAGGCAGTCCTCGAGCATGTCGGAGAATATGGAGAACATGCACCGTTGGAAGGTCCCGGGAGCATTGCACAGGCCAAAGGGCATACGTCTGAAGGCGAAGGTGCCGAATGGGCACGTGAAAGTCGTCTTAGGTTGGTCCTCTGGCGCTATGGCTACTTGATAGTAGCCGGAGAGTCCGTCTAAGAAACAGTAGAACTGATGGCCCGAGAGACGGTCGAGAATCTGATCGATGAACGGCAACGGGAAATGGTCTTTCTTGGTCACAGCATTGAGGCGGCGGTAATCTATACACATTCTCCACCCGGTAGTGATTCGGGTGGGGACCATCTCCTTCTTCTCATTTTCTATAACCGTGATACCTCCCTTCTTGGGTACCACATGGATCGGGCTGACCCACTCGCTATCTGCCACTGGGTAAATGAGCCCTTCTGAGTAGAGCTTGAGCACCTCCTTCTTCACTACTTCCATCATATTTGGGTTGAGCCGCCGCTGGCTATCCCGAAATGGCTTGGCACCGTCCTCTAGGATGATCCGGTGCATGCATGTGGAGGGGCTGATGCCTTTTATGTCTCCGATGCCCCACCCAATGGCCTTCTGATTCTTCTTCAACACCTCAATTAGCTCACTCTCCTCTTCCCGGTTAAGCTCGGCAAAGATGATGACCGGCTTTTGCTTCTCGTCATCAAGGAAAACATATTTGAGGTGGCGGGGTAGTTCTTTGAGCTCTAGAGTGGGTGTAGTCGGTGTGTGGGACTCGTCGGCTGCAAAAAGCTCGATGGTTGGCTCTCCTTCATCGTCTAGATCGGGCATTGTCCTCTCTTCATAGTCACGTATAGTCGTCGCCTCCACAAACGGGTCGGTTATATCAACGAAGGCGCACTCCTCCACAAAGTTCACTGAGGATGCAGATGTGGCTTCTCGGACTGAAATGGAAACGGACTCGCCCAAAACGGTCATGTTCAGGGTTCCGTTCTTGACATCAATGAGGGTGTTAGTGGTGGCCATAAACGGTCTGCCGAGAAGGATAGTATGATCCTTCACGTTTTCGTGGACATCCCCCACATCCAAAACGACAAAATCTACCGGGACAATGAGCTTCCCGACACGAACAAGGACATCCTCCACTACCCCCTTGGGGTATCTGATAGAACGGTCTGCGAGCTGAAGGCACATGCGGGTTGGCCTCAAATCTCCTAAGCCGAGCCGCTGAAAGATAGAGAACGGCATTAGGTTGATCCCTGCTCCAAGATCCAGCATCCCTGAAGCCTCCTTTCCGTTTCCGAGGGCTATTTGAATCACGAAGCCTCCGGGATCTCGTTCTTTCTTCGGAAGGTCATGCTGCATAGCACTTGCAGCCTCGTAAACTACTACCTTCTCCCCGTCTCCAAATTTCCTCTTCTTCGTCACTAGGTCTTTGAAGAACTTCACGTACGAGGGCATATTCTTGATCACGTCCAGGAGTGGCAGATTGACGTTGACCTTCGAGAGCATGTTGTATAGGTCCCGAAATTGCTGCTCCTGCTTCTCGTCCCGGAGTCGGCTTGGGAAAGGTATGCTTGGTTTGAAAGGGTTTGGTGACTTGTGTAACATCGGGCCATCTGTGTGCTTCCCGGGCTCAACTTCTGTATCCTTCTTCGGGTTCTCCTCTACTCCTTTGGGCTGGTAGGTAGGTGTAAGAATGTCAGGCTCGGGCATTTTCACATGGTTGTCTACCTCTTTCCCGCTTCTCAAAACCGTGATTGCCTTGGCTTCCTTGGGCTGGCTAGGTAGCTTCCCTTTGTCTGAGTCTGCCTCCATGTTCCCAACTCTTGTAGCTAGCTGGCCCAACTGTGTTTCCAAGCGTTTGATAGAAGCATCAGTGTTCACGCCCCTTTGCTCACTGTTTGCCATAAACTGGAGAATCTTGTCCAGCTTATCGTCTTGGTTAGCTGCACTGGGTCCGGCCCCTTGTGCCTGCATTCCTCCCATTGGGCTCCTCTGCTGTTGCTGATGCTGCTGTTGAGGGTAGTTTGGTCTCATCTGCTGTTGGGGAATGAAGGTGGGTCGGGGCTGTTGCTGCATGAAGTTCTGCCGAGGAGGCTGCTGGATGTTGTTGTTGTTAGACCACGAGAGATTTGGGTGATTTCTCCACCCCGGGTTATACGTGTTTGAGTATGGGTCGTTGGCAGGCCGATTCTGGTAGCCTTGAAGAGCATTGACATCTTCGTATTGTTCCCCATAATCTTGATCGAAAGCTGATGGGCACACCTCCGATCTGTGCCCTTGTACTCCACATGCTCCACACGCTTCTACGGCCATGGTCTGCATTGGTTGGCCTCCCCTTGCATTCAGTAGCTGCATCTGCTCTGTGAGCTCGGCTAGCTGTTGTGCCATCATGTCCCGACCTGGAGATACTTCATTGACAAAGGTCCTCTTCCCTCGGCTGCTCTTTTGAGATGAGTTAGAACTCATCGCCTCAAAAATATCAATCATCTCTTCTGCCATCTTCGCCCCAATATCTCCACCAGCTGCATTATCCACCATGTATTGAAGGTTCTGATGGAGGGAGTCATAGAAACTGTTCACCAGTAGGGCCGTAGGGAAATTGTGATGTGGGCACTGTCTCTGGAGGTCTTTAAAACGCTCCCACGCTTTATGAAGTGGCTCGTTCGGTTGTTGGGCAAAAGAGACGATTTGAGACCGGAACTCTTGCGTCTTCTGGTGGGAGTAGTATTTTCCAATGAACTTGGTATACACTTGCTCCCAAGTAATGAGGGAGTCGGGGGCAAGTGTCATAAACCAAGCCTTGGCCCGGTCTTTGAGTGTCTCTGGGAAACATCTCATCTTCAGCTGGTCTTCGTTTAAGCCATGGAGAGGAAAAGTCTGGAGGACGTTATAGAACTCCCGAATGAAATGAAGTGGGTCCTCGTTGGGTAGACCATGGAAAGACGGCAGCTGATTGTAATGGATGGTTTTTAGCTCATAGTTTAGAGCTGCTGGTCCCAGCCGGATACACGAAGTTACTGGCCCGATTATCGTTTGAGCCAATTCACGAAGAAGATGACGAGGGGGGTTGTTTACTTCCTCGTCAGCCATGTCTCTTAGGTTATCTGAGTCCCGGTTGGCTGAGTCTGAAGATTCAGGGGCAAGATTAGCCAACAGTTCTTGGAGGTCCCTCTGGATGGATTCGTTATTCGGGATGATTACACGACCACTTCTGGTACGCATAAACAAAAACAACAAAAACGTCACGGGCACCAGAAAGATAGGAAAGAGACAAAGAAAAACAAAACAAGAAAAACACTAGAACTAATCACGAAAAACAAAACAAAGAGAAACACACAAAACAAGAAATCACAAAAATAAGAGAAACACTGAAAACAAAGTGAATAGGCGCACAAAATAAGTCCTAAACCTTCCCCGGCAACGGCGCCATTTTGTTGTAGTTATTTTTACCGGAGTAGAATCAAAAGATTCGAACACCGGGTCGTATCTCAAGGAAGGTCAGCCGGATTATTTGTACGGATATTCTATCACACGAAAAAGCAAATAAATTCCTAAACACTCTAATTCAATGATTTTGGTTTTTAATTATCAACTACTAATTTTCGAACAGCGCAAATAAACAATTATCAAAGCTTAAAACGAGTTCCTGCTACGTACGAAGGCTAGGGAATCGGGGATGATTATACTCAAATCAAATTCAAATGCCGAGTAGAATACGTTCGGTTAAATGATTCAATTGACTTACGCATCTAGCAATTATTACTCAATAACATCTCGTAACAAGAAGAAAAATATAGACGGCAAATCAACCCAATCAATTAACACGTAGGCAATACAATTACGAACAAGCCTACTCTAGACGAGCCTAGATCGACCGACTTCTCCCCTTTCGGTTCTACAAGTCGATTAATTAGATCAGAATGGTGATCAAGCATCTAACCCTAGGTTTAAATCGACTCGAATAGATTGAACGAAATTCATCAGCACAATAAGCACACGAGTATGAGTAATCACCCCCTATCCCTAGCTTAAAGATTTAGCCACTCATGCTGAAACGAACACCAAATATTGTATACAGTAAATATTCCAAACTCATAGTCAAATGAGAAGAAAACTTACGATAGATAAACAAAGAGTGTCAATCTCAAGCACAGTCTGAATCTACGATCAAAATCCTTGGGTGTCACTCCCAAAAATCTCAAAAATAAGCAAAGGATGAAGAGAACAAGTTTTTGTCTGATAAAAAAACGAGAGAGAAAAGAAAAGTTCCGAATGAAAATATAAACCCTATGCCCGATCCTACATAATAGCGAACAGTTTCGGCATTCATAAGATCACACGCCGCGGCGCGAAGCCTGCCGCGGCGCGGCGCGACGGCGGTCACGGCGTGAGGAGAGAAGTGCAGCGGCGTGAAGAGAGAGTTCGTAGCGGCGCGGGGGGGTCGTAGCGGCGCAGCGGCAATCTCATAGCGGCGTTAGGGTTCTGCACGGCGCGGCGGCTGGAAGAACTTGGAGCCTCTGTAAGCTCGTGCTGATCGTCGCGGCGTGGCAACCATCGTGGAACAGAGACGTGTAGCGGCGCGAGGGACGTAGCGGCGCGGGAGAGAAACTTGTCCGTCTGAAGGCCCGTTAAGGGTGTCACGGCGCGAAGGCCCGGCGCGGCGGTCTGGAAGGAATAAGCCCACAGGTGCTTTGTGAAACCGGGACAACTCAGCTTGGTAACTTCCAACACTTAGGTCAAAAATCCGAACCTGCACACCTCCAAGAACAAGAAAATACCCGGAAAACAGAGAAAACTAACGAATATACAAAAGTAACATAATAATAGCAAAAACACGAAATAAACGACTGCATGACCGAAAGTCCTAACAAAAGACCTAAATCGGGGGCTAAAAACCTATAAACCATTAAACAAAAAGATAACAAAAATAGGACAAACAAGCACTTTTCCTAATCTCCTTAGGATCCCTACTGTAGCTCTATATATACATCATTAAGCTCATGAGAAGAGAATAGGAATCCTATTCACACGTGAATAACGCCGCCCATCTCTCTCTCTCTAGATCTCATTCGAGCTTTATCTTCTTCTTGTTGCTCCACTGGTACAAGTTGAAGAAGGGTGTATTGAGTAATACAGTAGAAGATCTGTAGGTAAACCGAGACGAAATAGATTTTGACCTACAAAACTAACCGCAAGTCCGATTGAGACGTACAGTATACCCAGACGACCGTCTCGACAAGAGCTTTCCATCGCCGCCAACTTCGCCGGAATCCGACGCCGCACGCGCCCTCACGCGCCGCCGGAAGGTGTCTGGAAGCAAAATTTCGTTTTGATCTGTTTGCATCCGTTTGATCCAATTTTGATCTGATCTTGTTCGTGCAACCCAAGACGCGTGTTGCGGTCAATCAATTGCGGTCAACCGTTCGTGGTCAACCAGATCTACATAAATTTTAAGCCGTAAGTTCTCTACGTCAAACCTTTAGATCCGCTGCGCATAGGTTTACGTTTGCTATTGAATTCGTGATTTGTACATAACGAGATCCTCACAGATCCCAACAAGTGGTATCAGAGCACTTGGTTAATTCGTTTTGTACAAAGTTCGAATTTTTACGGCTTTATTTGACAAGATGTGTTCAAACGCAGCCATATATTGGATTATATTTGCATAACTCGGTTTTGCAGGAAAATAGTTAATCCACTATTATGGCCGATTATGTGTTTGATGAATGTTGTTGAATGTGATGTATGGTTTTAAATTTGTTTTTAAAGCCTCGGGCATGTCGAGGAATTTATGGATGAATGTTTGTAATAATTATTCGCCCGGGGGTTGACCGGATAGATTTAATTATTTGTTTAGAAAACATGTACATCCATTCGTTGGATCTAGGATCGAATTATGTAATTTTGTAAATTATATTTTTCGTGTTGTGATCGTGTGTTGATAACCGGGAGATCACAAGAGATCAACGAGCCTCGAAGAATTAAAAATAAAAAAAAAAAAAAAAAAAAATCGGCGTTTTTCCGGCGAACTGGTGGCGGCGGCCGGCGAACCGGCGGTGGCTGGTGGCGGCGGCAGGTGGCGGCTGGTAGCTGGTGTTTTTGCCTTGTTGTCCAAGCAGTACAAGATCAACCAGGATTCTACTGCTTAAAGGAGTTCCAGTTGAACAGGGAAAAGAACTGTCACAGTTTCCTTGTTTAAGGAGACTCAATATTTAATGGCCATAATAGTGGATTTATTTATTTATTTAATTAAATTTATTATGCCATTAAATTATTATTTATGCATGTTAATTAATTATGTTCTTGCATGGGATTAATTTAGTATTGCAAGATTAATTATGCATGTTAATTAATTATGTGATGCATAGGATTAATTTAGAATTGTGTCAATAAATTATGCATGTAATTAATTATGTTCTGGCATGGATTAATTTAGAATTGCATAAATTATTGAACATGTTAATTAATTATTGCATTGACATAGATTAATTTAGAATTGCATGAATTAATATGCATGTTAATTAATTATTGCATTAACATAGATTAATTTGGAATTGTATAAATAGTTAAAAATCCTCATTAAATTATACTAAGTTTGAGAAGGGATTTTAAATTAAAGTTAATTGTAAAATTCCTAAGGCCTCCATTTCTAATTTGTCGGTAAATCAATTAATTGCGGCAATGGGCTCCCCCACGGGTGACATTGCTAAAATTGGTTGTAGGAAATTACCAGGACAAATTTCTAAAATTAGACGGTTAGAGGGAATCTTAAGAGAACGCACGGGCCTCCCCACGGGGGACGTGTAATCAATTTTGACAACCTCAGAATCGAGAAATGGGATTCACTTAGAATGCGACTTATCTATAAACTCCCCACGGGGTCCCTGGATTTATTGCATGGCCAAATGGAGACCGACTATTAATTTCGTTAGTCATGAATGTGGTTTTGACTTATGGAAATTAATGGGCCCTTGAAAAGTCCTTCTCTTACAAAATGCGAGTTTGTAGGGCGACCCACGTAGCATACATTCTCACGAGGTGTAATAGATGTCGGTGAATTTAAGTTAATATTGTTTTGAGGATCTCAATATTGACAGTTAAATTCAAAAGTGTTTAATCTGTAAAATTTATTTGCATGATTCTCAGGATATTCATCATGTCGTTCAATCCGTTGTCTGTCATTCTAAAAGAAAATCAGCTTACTGGTCCTAATTACATTGATTGGAAGAGGAACTTAGACATAGTGTTGACTGCTGAGGGTTATAAGTTTGCTATCACTGATGCTTGCCCGGCGGTGCCGGCGGCTGATGCTCCTGAGCAGGAGAAAGAGGAGTATGCTCGGTGGAAGAAGGCTGATGAGATGGCGAAGTGTTACATTCTGGCTTCTATGTCGAATGTTCTTCAACATCAGCATCAGTCTAAGGACACTGCAGCAGATATACTTCTCAATCTCAGGGATCTGTTCGGACATCAGTCTAGGGCTGCTAGGCAAGAGGCTTTGAGTGCTCTGATGAGTACGCGCATGGCCGAGGGCACACCCGTAAGGGAGCACGCTCTCAGGGTTATGGCGCAGCTCAATGAGCTTGAGGTTATGGGAGGTTATATTGACGGGGAAACCCAGGTTGATATTATGCTCCAATCTCTGCCGAAGAGCTTTGATCAGTTCCGGTTGAACTACAACATGCACAAGATGCATATGGCTCTTCCAGAACTGCTTGCAGAGCTTCAGTCGGCGGAGGCCTTATTCACTCAAGCACCTCAGGTGCTAGTCGCCGAGCAGGCTGGACCTTCCAGGCCTCACAAGGGCAGGAAGAGAAAGAAGTCTGCAGGAAAGGTGAAGGCACAGGATGCTCCGGTTTACCCACGACCGACCCCTCAGGCTGTGGCAAAGAAACCGAAAGGAAGATGCCACAAGTGCAATAAGTCAGGACACTGGAAGGTCGATTGCCCTCTCCTCAAGAAAGGTAACTCTCTCGTTAATGTCGTAGAAACATGTTTAGCGGTTGTATCTACCAGAACCTGGTGTGTAGATACTGGAGCCACTGATCATGTCTGCAATTCTTTGCAGGGGTTCCAGGAAACCAAGCGACTTAGGGAGGGAGAGATCACCGTCTACATGGGCAATGCTACGAAAGTGGCGGCTGTTGCAGTGGGAGACGTTACTTTATCGTTCGATAGTAGTAGTTTGGTTTTGAGAAATTGCCTTTATGTTCCTAGTTTTAGAAAGAACCTTGTTTCAGTTTCTAAACTCGTTATGGATGGTTTTTCAGTTTCGTTTGATGACATGGTTATTATTCGTTTTGAAAATCGTTTCATATGTTGTGGTTCATTAGTTGGCAATTTATATGTTCTCAAACCGAACTCTCCCACAGTGCAACATAATGAATTGAATAATGTCATAACTACATCTAATAAGAGGAAGGAGTCTTCGCAGATGAATCAAGCATATCTGTGGCACCTTAGACTTGGACACATCAACCTTAGGAGGATTCAAAAGTTAGTGGCCAGTGGACATCTCGGTCCATTGGAAGAGCACTATCCAACTTGCGAATCATGCCTGGAAGGTAAGATGGCCAAGAGGCCGTTTACGGCAAAGGGGTATAGGAGCCAAGAAGTGCTAGGATTGATTCATTCTGATTTGTGTGGTCCTATGTCGATCCAGGATAGAGGAGGTTTCGAGTACTATGTGTCTTTCATAGATGATTACTCGAGATATGGGTATGTTTATCTGTTGCACCGCAAGTCCGAATGCTTTGAGAAATTGAAGGAGTATCGGGCAGTTGTGGAGAAGCTTCATGGTAAATGTATCAAGTCACTTCGTTCTGATCGAGGTGGCGAATACCTTTTTGGAGAGTTCAGGACATACTTATCGGAAGCTGGGATTGAATCCCAACTGACTGCACCCGGCATGCCCCAGCAGAATGGGGTTGTAGAGCGAAGAAATAGGACTCTTATGGAGATGGTTAGGTCTATGATGAGTTATTCGAGGTTACCAGATTCGTTCTGGGGTTTGGCATTGGAAACGGCGTCGTATATTCTGAACATGGTTCCATCGAAGTCAGTTGAAACTACCCCTTATGAGATGTGGAAAGGGCGCAAGCCCAGTTTCTCACAGTTTCGAGTTTGGGGTAGTCCTGCACACGTGTTAGTGCAGGAACCTGGCAAGTTGGAAAAACGTTCGGAAGCACGAGTTTTCGTAGGCTATCCCAAGGGAACGAAAGGTGGATTATTTTATAGTCCCGAGGATTAGAAGATGATCGTTTCGACGAACGCTAGATTCTTGGAAGAAGACTATATTATGAATCATAAGCCAGCGAGTAGACTAGTCTTAGAGGAGTTAAAGGGTGAAATCGATGGTTCCCCACCGAGTGCGTAAGTAGATACATCACATAATACTGCAACACGGCAAACTGAGAGTGTACCAGTGCAGACAGTGCCTCGTCGCAGTGGGAGGGTTTCTCATTTACCCGACCGATGGATAGATCTTGGAGAGTCATCGGACTCAGTTCCAGGAGGCCTAGAATCGGACCCAAGAACTTACGATGAGGCACTCCAAGATAAAGATGCAGATTCATGGAATGTTGCAATGAAAGCTGACATGGGGTCAATGGACTCTAATCAGGTCTGGGATCTTGTAGAACCACCCGATGGGGTACGACCCATTGGATGTAAGTGGATCTATAAGAGAAAGAGAGGATTGGATGGGAAGGTGCAAACCTTTAAAGCTAGGCTTGTTGCGAAAGGTTATACCCAGATCGAGGGTATTGATTATGATGAGACCTTTTCGCCAGTAGCTATGCTTAAGTCCATTCGGATTCTCTTGGCTGTAGCCGCTCATATGGACTATGAGGTCTGGCAGATGGATGTCAAGACAGCTTTCCTTAATGGGAACCTGCAAGAAGACATCTATATGCAGCAACCAGAGGGATTCATTGCTGAAGGTCGTGAGCATCTAGTGTGTAAGCTTAATCGGTCTATTTATGGACTGAAGCAAGCTTCGAGATCTTGGAACATCCGTTTTGATGAGGTGATCCAGTCGTACGGGTTCACTCAATGTCCGGATGAGCATTGTGTTTACAAGAAAATCAGTGGGAGCGTGGTGGTGTTTCTTGTGCTTTACGTAGATGACATACTGCTTATTGGAAACAGTAAGAAGGAGTTATCAGACGTAAAGGTGTGGTTGTCTAAGCAGTTTGATATGAAGGACTTAGGTGAAGCAGGACACATTCTTGGTATTAGGCTCATTAGAGATCGTAAGAAGAGAATGTTGTGCTTATCCCAGTCTTCATACATAGATACTGTCTTGGCCAGATTTAGCATGCAGGATTCCAAGAAAGGTATGTTACCTTTTAGACATGGAATACCTTTATCTAAGGAGATGTCTCCTAAGACGTCTAAGGAGATAGAGGAGATGAAGACAGTTCCTTATGCTTCGGCAGTAGGAAGTCTCATGTATGCAATGCTATGCACAAGGCCGGATATTAGCTACGCCGTTGGCATGGTAGCTAGATATCAAAGTAATCCAGGACGGGAACATTGGTCTGCGGTGAAGCATATACTCAAGTACCTGAGAAGGACTAAGGAGTACATGTTAGTTTACCGTGCAGACAGCTTGTTACCTCTGGGTTACAGTGATTCTGATTTCCAGTCAGATAGGGATGAAAGTAAGTCAACCTCAGGTTATGTGTTTACCTTGGGAAGTGGAGCCATTTCATGGAGGAGTGCTAAGCAGAAATGCGTGGCAGACTCCACCATGGAAGCCGAGTACATAGCAGCCTCAGAGGCAGCGAAAGAGGCAGTTTGGCTCAGGAACTTCTTAGTGGACTTAGAGGTTATACCGAGTTTGCCACGTGGTATCACCGTGTACTGTGATAACAGTGGAGCAGTAGCGAACTCAAAAGAACCTCGAGCCCACAGGGCAAGCAAACACATAGAGCGCAAATACCATCTGATTCGGGATATCGTTGGTAGAGGAGACGTTGATGTTGCCAAGATTGCATCAGAGGATGCATGGCAATAGGATCGACATAGGTCTTTTAGAATAACGGATTGATAGGACTATACTGTAAAAGCGAAAGCTTTAAGTATAAGTGGGAGATTGTTAGTGTTATATACTGAAAGCTTGGCTTTGCATGTTATTACACATTTACCCTTTATGAATGAGAATCATGTTAGATTAAACAAGTTCTACGTTCTGTTGTTCTGCACTTAGATAGGGTGGGTCGTCATCGGGCGAACCGAAGATCACTCTATCAGTCACTTGCGAACAAGAATAGTTGTTCACAACCTAGATGGACATGAACACCCCATCCGAACGGTTGTAGTGTCAACTGTACAGTTTGTCTTGACTGATTAGTTGCACTAGTACATTTATGTATTGAACAGGATCCCAGAGAGGAGAAGTTCATTTTATACTGATCGTCGTAAATGAACTAGGCCTCGGTTAATTACTGCGTTCTCTTAACCCGTAAGATATTAAACAGGCAGATATATATAATATATATTACTTTGATTCACATGGGTGAGGTTCAGTTCGCTGGATTAATATTCCTACTGTTTTGGGTAATATTATTATATATAGGATGTGCTGTTAGGATATTTACGGTCACCATGTGCGTTAGTTTGATGATGTCCCCGGAGTGAGTTCATGAAGGATTGTTATGCTAAACCCTGCAGGTGGATTAAATTCCGGCATAATAAGAATGTGATGAACGAGCGCTAGCTTCGGTGAAATAATAATAAATTAATTAATTCTTGATTGTCAGTAATCGAATTAATTAATGGACATTATATCTTAAACGTGGGGAGGTAAATCGAGTAATTATTATTGGAGTCTCAAATGTAATTTGGGCTAGGGAAAGGGAGTGCAATAATATAATGTTGGTGGCCCATTAATATTATTTAATTAATTAGAGGAGTGGTTTTGGCCCACAGTTAGTCTAATTAATTAAGGAGCACTTTTCCTAATCTCCTTAGGATCCCTACTGTAGCTCTATATATACATCATTAAGCTCATGAGAAGAGAATAGGAATCCTATTCACACGTGAATAACGCCGCCCATCTCTCTCTCTCTCTAGATCTCATTCGAGCTTTATCTTCTTCTTGTTGCTCCACTGGTACAAGTTGAAGAAGGGTGTATTGAGTAATACAGTAGAAGATCTGTAGGTAAACTGAAACGATATAGATTTTGACCTACAGAACTAACCGGAAGTCCGATTGACACGTACAGTATACCCAGACGACCGTCTCGACGAGAGCTTTCCATCGCCGCCGACGTCGCCGAAATCCGACGCCGCACGCGTCCTCACGCGCCGCCGGAAGGTGTCTGGCAGCAAAATTTCGTTTTGATCTGTTTGCATCCGTTTGATCCAGTTTTGATCTGATCTTGTTCGTGCAACCCAAGAAGCGTGTTGCGGTCAATCAATTGCGGTCAACCAAATCTACATAAATTTTAAGTCGTAAGTTCTCTACGTCAAACCTTTAGATCCGCTGCGCATAGGTTTACGTTTGCTATTGAATTCGTGATTTGTACATAACGAGATCCTCACAGATCCTAACACAACGTTCTTCCACGGCAAGGCGAGTTCCTTTGCGGCTGAAGCCATCATTGCCGGCAACTAGCCGCCGACCCGAACCTTTGTCCACTTTTCCCGGTGAGGCAAACCATCAGGTGTAAACCGGTAGCCACCCTCCCGACGAATCCCGTTCACTGCTCGCGCAATCGCCACCGGTTGTTGACCGTCGCCCTCGCTGCTACGCCCCTATCCATGCACAGAAGCCACCGGCGAGCTTTCCCCCTTGCTGCACGATCATCAGCAGCACCTCCGGCGAGCCCGTCTCCTCCGCGAGCCGTGAGCGCTGCCGCTAGCCACCGTGTGGTTGCCGTCTCCCTCCTTCGATCCTTACGTATCGTTTCCCGAGAATGGTACAAAGGCTCGAACCCCGTCTCGTTAAATTATGTTTATCGTATTGTTATGCCGTTTGTTATTTCATGTCGAATTTATATATATATTGATTATTGTGTCGAGATCTCGTGTCGGTTCGTGTGAAATCGAACGAAGTGAGCCTTGTAGACCGAAGGGAAGGATATCGCGGGTTAAGTTACTGTGGAAGTGGAACATAACGTGTCCTTAGTCTTATGGTGAAGGCCTCGGACGATTTCGATGTTTGTCGAGTCGAATATGATTTTGTAAACTCGAATAGTTGCTGTTTATGTGTTAAATTCACCATAAATCGTATGCCTTTCCAATTAAAGTGAAATTTTGTGTGCAATGTTCTCTGATGATTTTATAGCTCGTGTAAAAATTTTAGATTAAAATACTACCTGTAGCTGTTATAATTAAAGGTTAATAACTTTTTCCCATCCAAACTATCACGATTTTCGCGGATCACCCTATAAACTTTTTTTTTTAAACAACCACCACCTGAACTATACGGGTTTGTCAAGTTGCCCACTAAACCGGATATAAAAGCAATTTTTAACTAAAAAAAAACTGATTCATGAGGACGTTTCAGTAATTTCATATATTTTTCAAAAAAAAAAAAGAAAAATGAAAAAATGAAGAACCAAAAGCAAAAGATGGAAATCTGAAATTTTTAGAATTTTCGATTTTTCGGTAACCGTTCATTTTAAATCAGAATTCGGTTCTGGAAATTGGAAATTTTTCATTAAGTCACGAATTTTATCATGGAAATCAGATTAGGATCACATGATGGGCCTTTCTAAGTATTGACTATAGATTTGTTATGTTTACAAGTTATGATTTCCATTCTTTATCTTTATTTATTTTTATAAAATTTTTCTAAGTATTTTTAAGGGATAAATGAGCCATTTTAGCTTAATTTCGAGGCATGGTCAAAGGGAGAAGGTTTGTCTTGATATATGCAAGATAAATCATGCATTACCAGTACTTATCAAGGCTTAATCATCTTTGTGCAAGATTTTAGAAAAACATTAATGATAAGGGGCCTATGGTGTTTATTATGATGGAGTGTTGATGTAAAGAAGGTGATGTTGTCTCCTTTGCTACCCTATATAAAGGAGCATCAGCATAGACTCGAAATTCACATCATAATAAGCAAAGTCTTAGCTATAGATGTAATAGCCCATTTTTAACCTAATGTAAATTACGTACTTAGTTTCGTAATGTTCATATTATTCTCGGAACTATTAAATATCCAAAGTATAAGTCAATTTATGTTCAATCGCCCGATAAAAATATTATAGAATTAAATCGTACTTAATCGAGAGGTAAATGTGTTAATCTCGCGCTAATCGTGCGTGATCATGCGCATAATTGTACTTAAGTGGTTCCTTAAGTACCTCAATTATGTTCATTTAAATTTAAGAGTTAATTCAATCATCATACATCCCTAAGTGTTAGTCATTGCACGGCAAGTGTGTGTGATTTCCTTTAATTGCCCTAGCCTAAGCTAATCGCGAGCAAATCAAGCCTAAATGTGCTTAGGTAATTAACGAACTCAAGTGGATGGGAAGTTTGGACAAAGTCACGTGAATTTTATCCTTTCCTAGCCAAGTGGTCTCCTTGTGCCAAGTAAGTGATGACTAAGCAAGGACATTACACCTCATGGCCCTAGGTTGCGGCAAATGGCACGAGCCCATTGGCCGTGCATTTTACCTCACGTTTTCATCCATTTCACCGCCTATAAATCAAGTGTTGGGACATATTTTTCATCTGATAATCTAAGCTATTCCCTAAGCACACCTTAAGCAAAAATTAAGATCTATTAAACCTAGTTTACCGTACGCACGCAAAGAAGAAGAAAAGGGACCAAACCATCACCAAATTCTTGTCAAGTTTCTTCGGGCAATCAAAGGGTAATATGATTCTAACCCTGTTATAATGTTATTTGTATCATGCCAAGTTCAAATTATAGGTCTAAGTTCATGTAATGATCGAAAACGCTCTCGGGTGTGCATTTTAGGGCCATATCAACTCATCTCCTTATGTAGTCAACTTTCCTCGAGCAAATTATGCATCATTAGTCCTTATTTAATGTGTTATGTTCAGTCAAGAAAGATGGCCCGAGATAAATTGTCATTTTGTTCATGATTCGGCTAAGGGAAGTGGACCGCGTACGTAGCGCGCGCCCACGAGCCGTATCTCACCCTATTAGGGTATCTTTCATTGTGATCAACTTTGTTAGGGCCATTTATGTTCCAACAGCCTTTAAATGATAAATTATGGTCAATCAACTCATGTTGCTCGAGAAAAGTTCATGTTTGGTCGAGGGTACACGCTAAGGCCGTCGGACGCGCCTATCGCGCACGCCGTGGCCAATCACATCAATTTTCATGTTATTGTCATGATCCTCAGACCCATGTATATATAAATGTGTTAATCATGTCAAGTTAGGTCATTTTGGTCAAGGTAAGTGGTCGAACGGCCGGCAAGGGCCGGTCACGGACATGCTGCCGCACGTAGCGGCCATGCCGGCAGTGCTGTCCCAGTGTCGTGCACGCGTGACCCCGAGCCAGTCGCTCGTGCCACGTACAGTTAACCTCGGGTCGTGCCAACAGCGCACCCGAGTGTTTAATACCATGCCTCAGTGAACCCGAGTAAGGTTCACAGGCCTCGGGACGTGCCCTGCCGCACGCCCGAGCAATCAGTTGGCCGGGACGTGCCCAACAGCACGCCCGTGTGCCCAGGGTTGCCCGGCAGCGCCCTGACAACCTTAGCCGCACCCGAGACGCGCGAGTAATGTCTGGCCGTGTCAGTCCTTGCGCCAGTCGCACTCGGGTCGTGCCAGCAGCACGCCTAGTGCCCAGTTAACCTGGGTACGCGTCTATCCGCGTCCCTCGCGCTCGGCCAGTGCTAGGGCCAGTGCCAGCCGCACCGCCCGCGCCCAGCAACACTTAGTGCCGAGGCCCGGTCACATCTAGCCCGTGTCCAGTGCCGTGCCATGGCCCAGCAGGCCCGGCACGGGACCGAGCCCGGCCAGCCCGTGACTACCCGGTCTAGTGTGGACCGGTGGTCCAAACCGGTCCGGTCCAGGCCGACCCGGTTCATCTAGTTAGCGAACCGGTCGGTTTAGCAGACGGTTCGAGTCCGTTTTGGTTCAAGATTTTCGGTCCGAGTCTTATTCCGAAATCTAAGTTATTTTCCGAGCCAAACCAAATCAATTAAGCATATCAGTATAATTTCCGGACTTAGAATTATTTCTGTGAACCTTTAGAGCGTTCCTTTATATCCGGACATCATATTAAGTCGAGTCGAGCATCTTAACAGTTAAACTTATTGATTTGAGCATAGTACTTAGTAATTGTTTATATTATGTTACAGTTTGATCAGTTCACGACTATCAGCACTTCCAGTTTCATATCTTCAGTACAGGTGGGGACTCAGACTGGGTATTACATTGATTATAATTACGATATCATGTTCAACGTATGTCAAATTATGTTTTTCCGCTTGGAATGGATGTTGGCCGGTTCAGGTTGCCATAATTCCGTTCTAAGTTCTAGTGGCGTCATCTACCACTAGTGTGTGCACATGGATTCCGGCAATCATTGTTATCATCATTATCATTATTATCATGGCAGCCGGTAGATTCACGGATCTCGGTCCGGTTTATACTGTTGACCAGGAAATTCACGGTTATGTTATATGCTTTTGATCATGATGTACTATTATTATTGCTGTTTACTTTAGTATGAGTTCCTACGGAGTACAGTGGTACTCACACCCCATTTTTATCAAATTTTTCAGGACATGAAGTCGGTCTGGAGCTGTGAAGTTGACGGGTGGATCGAAGTTAAATATTTTGTTGTCTTGTTTTGCCACGCTATATTCCGCTGAACTTACTGCTTGACAAACTTGGACTTTTGATCCGATTTCATAGTCGGATTGTATATTATGTTAATCCGTTTTGCTGGTAAATTTTAAACGATCATAACGGATTTTTAAAGATAAAATAAATCTTTTAGTAACGCTACGAATCATTTTCTTAAATTATTTTTAAAAGATGTCTTTAAAACGTACTCTGATAATTAAGTTAAGGAGGGGCGTTATAATAGAGGGTAAGAAAGAGAGATAAATCGAGAGAAATCTTGACGAAGATAAGTTGAGATCAACTTCCGAAGTTTCATTTTCAAATTTCTTGAAGAAGGTTAGATGCCACCTTTTTATCATATGTTATAGTTTATATTAAGTGAATATTGATGTATTTTCATGCCATATATATATATTCAATTTTTAAAGAAATTTTAAGCATGAAAAAAAAAATTAATAAGTTGTTTCCAGCACAATCACATGTTATATATGTACTGTTTTGATTTGAATTTGAGCATGATATGCATAACCTGGCATGTTAAGCTTATTATGGATATTTCTTGTGTAAGTGCTGAGTATATAGGTGAAAGAATTATGTCATTTGGCATAGTATAGCTTGAGTTATAAATTTTTGAAGTTAAGCATGCAAGTTGAATTTTATGTTCTTTATTTCAGCTGTGACTTTAAAAGTGTAATAACTCGATATATACGCATGATAAAATTATGAAATTGTTACGACATGCTTATATATGGGTTAAGAACATGACTGCAAAATTTCATGATTTTATGTTGAGAAATGAACGAGTTAAAATATTTATATGGAATACATGTCAAGATGATTTTATATGCAAGAGTATTCAGTACATGGTTGAGTTTTTAAAATGGATTTTTTAGGAAAAATTCTTATATGAGTGATGAGCAATTTGACCAAGTTTCAACTCAATATGTTGAGTATGTGATTTTATAAAATTGTTTCAAGTCTAGTATATCAATATCATAATTTATTGTTATGATAAAACTTGTATTGAATAAGTATCAAGTTTGAAATTTTAATATCAAGCAAGTTTAAGACAAGTTTGATAGACTAAAAATCCGTATAAATCATGTATATGATATTGGTAAAAGTTGAGCATGTTTTGAGTTCATGTATTCAATTAAGTCTAATGTGAAATTTAGTTTATTTTCACATACGAGTTATTTAAGTGACATGCGAGTATAAGCCAATATCTAAGATTTTGAAAGACATCTGCTCTTTCACTGTACTAGGGCTCAGAATCTTTGGAGGATGGGACCTCTTCAATGGAGTGGAGTTCAAGATATTGGCTGCTCTTTCAAAAGTTGGTGGTGGCATCTCTGCACTATCAAGAAGACACAGGTTGTGGAGGACAGAATACAACTTACCACTTACCTTCTGTGGTGGTTGTGGAAAAGCAGGAATTTGTGGATGTTTGAGAAAATCAACTTACCTGTCAATGTGTTGATCAAAAGAGCATTACAAGATTGGCAGGAGTTCAAGGTTGTGTAACTCTAGCTTGCTTTTGAGTGTTTTTTCTTTCCTTTGCTCAGTTTTTTTGGTTTCTTTGGTTTGCTGTTGGTAGTTCAGTGAAGTTGGTTGGCAGGCTAGGCATGTAGTGCAGTGGTTATGCTGTCCCTCTTCGGGTTTTAGTTCTTTGTTGTATTCTAGGCCGCTTTATGCGTGTCCTCCCAGTTTTCTTTTCCGGCTTTGTTTTAGTCTATTCGGCCATTGGCCTCGATTGTATTGAACTATGTTTCCCTTTGAGTTATTATAATACTTCTATCGTTCCGAAAAAAAATTTTCACATACGAGTTATTTAAGTGACATGCGAGTATAAGCCAATATCTAAGATTTTGAAAGATATGATTTATATGAGTTAAGTATTTGACCTTGAGTAAAAGTTTAAGAAAAATTTGGTTTTTCAATGATTTAGTATTCATTTGAGCAATAGCATGTTTAATGAATATCTTTAAGATTCGGATAAGTTATCTGGTAGAGTTAAGAATCCCAGCATATTATTGAGTATACGAGCATAATACTTAGTATATTTGTTTATATTGTTATGTAGCTTGAGGAGTTAGCTACTAAAGAACAACACTTACGCTTTTCAAAGTTTCAAAAGAAGAAAGGTGGGGACCCAGACTGGGTATTACATTGAGTATAATATTGATATCATGTTCGAGGTATGTATACAGTTTAAGTTTATACACTTGGGATGAGGAGACATTCAGTTGTCTCAGAGTATATCCTAAGTTCTGATGGAGGCCGTTTGAGTTGCCTTGAGAAATATCCATCAGATTGTGCACAAGTATCCGATTAGATATCGGCCAGATTCAGTTTAAGTTACTGGAACAGATTTCCAGTCAAAATATATACCAAAGTTCATGATATTGTATTATTATTGCTGTTTACTTTAGTATGGGTGATTTCGGGGTACAAGAGGATCAGTACTCACCCCCATTGTGTTTTTCAAGTAACAGGGTCGGGCTGGAGGTGTGAGCTCAAGAAGTGGTGGTGGTGGTCGTGCACTTCTTTAAGTGGACATTTATTATGAACTTGATATGTCTGTATAATTATTCACGTTTTTATGTATTGCCGCTACGCATATTGAGACTTGAACTTGCATTCTAATAAATTTCAGATTTCAAGTTTTTATCATTTCAGAAGTATGAATATGATATAGTTAAATGCAAGTTTAATTAAATCTGTTTTCTTTATGTCTAAAGAAGTATTAGACAAAGTTTAAAGATAAACGGATTTTCAGAAAAGATGAGTTTGAGTAGCATCCCGAGTTAGTCGCAAAAGATTTCGAAAGAGTTATAAGTATTTTCGAAGTAAAAGTTGCGAAAAATTTACTCTGATGAGCGGGGTGTTACAAACAGGCCCTTTCGATCCGATCTCGCCCTTGTCGTAACTCAGGCCCGTCGATCCAATCTCACTCTCATGCTCATGTTCTTCATTCTCAAATTGCATGGTTCTTTTGTTCCCTGTTTTTCTTCTTTATTAATTTTTTATTTGAAACCGAAAGAACTTAATTATGCAGCATCAATGTATATGTAAATGGTTAAATGTTTAAATATCTGTATTTGGTTGGGATATGCATGTTGAAATGACACATGAAATTTCGCAAATGCCCTCATTATGTCGTACTGCTATGAAAATGTTTGTAATGATAATGTTTTTTTTTCAAGTATTTAATTGATTATCAGTATATTAATCGCAATTAGTTGCGCCGTGTAAAATATTTGAATCATATTAATTGGAGTTTAGATTTCTTCATAAGGACATGGAAATCTACCTCGCACTCACGGCAGCCGGCGATGCCGGCATCGTAGGAGCCGGCCGCCACCTACCGATAGACGGGCCAGATTCAGTGCTTTTGTTTTCTTTCTCATTTTTTTTATTTTATTTTTCTGTTTTAAAAACTGTGTGAAATTATAAATGTCCTCATAAATCAACTTTTTCCAGTCCAAACCACTTTTGTATCCGGTGTAGGGGGCAATTTGACAAACTCGTACAGTTCAGGTAGTCATTTTTGCTGAAAACTTAATCAAATTTTATAAAATCATGTGTTTTGAGTTAAGGGCTGAAATTTGGTGGTTTTATTAAGTCCAGTGAGGTGGATTTTTGGTTAGACTTTCAAAGCCTAACTCATTCGGTAACCTGACCAAACTGATTATGTGATTTACCGGCTTTCATTTCGAAAATATAGTTTTTGTGTTAAAAACTGTAAACCGACTCGCATGCTATTCTGTGTTTGTTTGACTTGGTACATCTTTGATTGAGATTATGTGAACTCCCATGCGTGTTTGGTTGAGTCTTAGAGCCGAGTCTATGTGTTCCAATGTCTACAGGACTTCACAAAATACTTAGTCGAATCAAGTTCGACTAAGTCTGATTTGTGTTTTCCCTTTTAAAGTCAAGATAGGTGTTGATAGTAGAATCTTGACTTAACGTAGGTAATTGAGGAGTCAAGCCTCGACCTACATCCATTGCTTGTTGAGTTATTTCAATCCGGAATCCAGGTGGGTTAGTTATTCTAAAATGTTTATGCATATGTGTTGTTAAATGTGTTAAACCGGTATGATCTATGTATGCATGTGAGCATGTAGCCTATCGATGTGAGCTTGATGGCCATCGGCCCGGTTGTCCTCGTCGATGTAATACGGTTACCCTTACGAGGTAAATCTCCTTAAGTCTTATGAGAATGTCGTATCCTTACGCGGCACGTACTCCCGTGTCATTGATGTGGCATGGCTAAGCTTTGATGAGCGTAGATGTGCACATGAGTGAGCCATTGATGTGGCTAGACTCATTAGTGTGACTAGAGATGAGACATATGTTATTATTGTTTATGTTCATGCTGCGACCATGCCATCTTAACATATTCTGAGTTTTTCATATGCATAGTGTGAGCACAATATTTTCCAACTGTACTCACTCCCACCTGCTCTTCACGGATGCAGGTTAAGCAGTTGGCGGGTGACGAGGCAAGACGAGTGGGTGGTCTTGTTATTCATGATTATTATTATGCTTCCGTTTATTTATGACTATTACTTTGACTTAGATTATTCATTCCTGCTTGTTTTGGGATAAATTGATTATGTTATTTGAAACCTTGGATTATGTTTTGATTTCATGGTTTGGAACTTATTGAATGCTAGTAAAGTTTTATAACTATTAGTCATGCATGTACCGATTTTATCTGATGTGTTTGTATTTTCAGTTAATAGTTCTTAGTAGTTATGTAGCGCCCGATGAGTTTGAAATTAAAATTTAAATTTGCGAAAAGTTGACTCTGATTTTTATAAATAAATTCGATAAATCTTTTAAAATAAAGTGGGACGTTACAGTTTGGTATCAGAGCCAGTCTGTGTTTCTGTAGACTGGTCTATATGTGATTATGTGATTAGACCTTATGTTACGACCACTCGTTTTCATCACGCCGCGCTGCTTAAAGGTATGTTTTGTAAGTATCAATGAAAATACTTATAATGTGAATTTTATATTTTTACATAAGTAGCGATGAAACTACTTGTGATGAGAATTGATATATAGATATATATATATATATATATATATATATATATATATCTTGTTGTTATTTGGGGCTTAGGAAATCTATCCACCTTTGGTTTAATGTGAGCTCTAGTGTTTGATGTTGAACTCTAGTGATATAGAGTTAAGTTTGGACTCTAGAGGTTCCTCGTTGTGAGTTTCAATATGTTGTTATCGAGATAACTTATGCCCATAGCAGTTTCCCTTGCTATATAACTCTATTCAATGTCTCCAAGTGAGGACCCAGTCAATGAGAACCGGGAATGTATTCGCTCTCTTCGGACCTTTGCCAGGTTTTGAAAATTATGAGATGAGTCATTGTTTTATAGGCTGCCAATATTATGGATGTTTATGGCCTCTGTTCAACCTCTAGTATTATATGTTTAATGTCTCTTGTGTCTTAGTAAGAGTGAGTTCATGTTAGCTTGAAGCATGATTAGTTGGGTAAGAGATTAGGATATGTGTTTATTTGATGCTCTAGCATGTTTATGTGATTCAGTTAAAAGCTAGAAATTCCTCTCGAAACTTGTGTTATGATGAGATAGGTGTGTTAGGTTGAGGGTCTCCTTTATATCATGATAGGTTTGTTCGGGTTCGTTTTATATATATGTGATTTTTGATGATTCATGTTGAATTTATGTTATGACATGCTTAATCATGACCCTCGCCTTATTACTATGGGTTGTATATGTGAAGAATGATGTTAAATGTTGTTTTGGGTATGACGTGCGAAATCGCTGCTCTGTTGTTGTAGCGCCCCGTTCGTTTATGGAATATTTAGGATTTTTAATTAATATTATTGTCCTTATTATTATTATTTTTATTATTGTTATTATTATTCTATTTAAATGCCTAATTGTGAAATAAATGTTTAATGTGTATTATTATTATAAATAATGTGTGAAATATATTTTATTATAATAGTTGAACTTTTGTTTTAAAATATCGTGCGAACTGAACCATTTTATATTGGCTAAATCAACCGATTTATCGAGCCCGAGAGATTGAGCCCCGAGAGAACTGTATGCATTGGATCGAACCTACGACTTAAACCTTTCGAACCCTTGGCCCATTTAGCATGCGACCCGAACCCGTCTGGCTCGAACCCGCGCGACCCGGCCCATCTCTCTTTTACGCGTGTGACGTCATGAGATTTCTTTTAACCTAGCGTGTATTTCCTCTCGCTCGGTTCTCTCATCGACATCGTAGCTTTTATTTTTTCCTCATCAGATTTTTCTTCCCTTCACGATCGCACCTTCATCATCGATCCTCTTTTTCGTTTTCTGTGTTTTTCTCCCGTCAACCATCTCGTCGCCATAACCAGTCCGACGATCACCCCTACTCCCTCAAAATTCGATCATCCTAGTCATCATCCTCGCGGATTTTCGACACAGCAGATCGCCACCATCGTCGCCGCACAGCAACTCGCGCGACGAATTTTCGGCGGCCCCTCTGTTCGCGATTTTCGGCGAGCCTGACCCTCCTGCGAGCAGTCCACGAACCTCCGACAACCCTCTGTTGCCCTCCTCCACGGACCAGCGAGCTCCTCTTCCGGCGAACAGCACTCCGCGATGAGCACCCCGCCTGCAATTTTCGGCGATCTCTCCTTCCACGCAAAGCTCCTCCGACAACCCTCTGTCCATTCAGCATCTCGACGGGCGACTTCTGGCCGAGACCAGCAGCAGCGACGACCCTCCTTCACCGCTGACCTCCTCCGCAAGTCGAGCAAAGCTGCAGAGCTTCAGCTGCTTGCCGCCGCGAGCTCGCCCTTCTCTTTCGTTCCTTTTTTCGAGTTATCCCGAGAACGGTACCCAGTCGATCCCGTCTCGTTTAAATCGTTTATGTTATTTGCGTATATGTTTGATTTACGAGATGTGATTATTTATTCGATAATGTGTTCGATAGGAGCTATGTGATAATTGTGATTTTATGTGTGTCGTTTAAGTGTTCGAGGACATCTTCAATTATGAGAAATTGAACGAGACCTTGAAACTCGTGTAAGTAGGTGAATATTGGAACAATGTCGAGCCCTTGGTCTTATGAGAAGGCCTCGGACGAGAATTTTCGTGTTTCGGATTAATTGTCAAAATTGTCGAGCTTTATTGTCGTTGTTTTGGTATTGGAATTTTTAAAAATAGCTCGCTGCTCGAAATGACTTAAAATTTTTAGGGTGATGTTCTCTGTTCAATACTAGCCTTGTGTAAAACATTTCGTGGTTTTTAGAAGCCTGTAGTTATTTTTAATAATTATAATGAAATCTGATCAGAGTAGTGTTAATCGCATAATAAATTCATTCGTGAACCAAATGAGCTGAAATTCGAGTATGTCATGCCTCTGTGATGTTTATATATTGTTTTAAATTTTTAGAATTTTTTGACTTGATTTGATACGGTTAATAAATTATTTATCCAATCTTCTGAAAATTGTTCGAATTTTTATAAATCGGTTTTTTGATGAAAAATTCTGAAATTTTACTGAGATGCCTATTTTATGTGTAGAATCATGGGAATTTTCGGAATCCATTTTGATTCAATTTTGATTTAAATTCTATAAACTGCTGAATTTCGTTTGAAATTTTAAAAATAGTAGCAGTTAATGTTAAGTTCTAAGAATTTTATACATGGACTTTAGCATGCTGTATGTTGTTGTGTTAAATTTGCAATTCCTGATTCGTTCATTAAGTTCAAGTATAAATTGATGTTCCCGTTTTGTTGATATCTTGTTCGAATTTTATAAAATAGTGTATTTCGAGTTTGAATCTGAAAATTTGTGATTTTACATGTTTCTGGGAGATGTAATTTTGGGTAAAAATTCAGAGCTTGATTCATTGGGTAACCTGATCATCTATTTTTATGTGATTAATGATTATTATTTCCAAAATATAATTTTGGTATAAAAACCGGTTTTCGACTTGCTTTTTGTTTTGTTGTGTGTTGGACTTGGTCAATCCTTAGATGGATTTATGTGAACTTCCATATGTGGTTGGTCGAGTTTAGTGCCGAGTCTAAGTGTTCCAAAGTCCACAGGACTTCACGAACAACTTAGTCGAATCAAGTTCGACTAGGTCTGATTTGTGTTTTCCGTTTGAGTCAAGATATTGATTGTAAGATCTTGACATAATGTAGGTGTCTGAGGAGTCAAGCCTCAACCCACATCTTTTCTGATTTTGCTATCTTCAATCCGAAATTTCCAGGTGGGTTGTTATTCAAAAATTATCTATGCATGTGTTTTCAATGTGTTAAATACGGTATGATCTATGTATGCATGTGAAAATGTAGCCTATCGATGTGAGCTGTTACGGCCGTCGGTACGGTTGTCCCCGTCGAGTTACGGTACGGTGCCCTTGTGTGGCAATCTCCTTTAAGTCATGATATGGTCGTGTCCTTGTGAGGTACGTCAGCCCATATGGAAGGCCGTGTCCATTACAGTGGCACGTACTCCCGCCTTCGGGTAATGAATCCCCGTTCTGCGGCTTGCGATAGATGTGCACAGGAGTAAGGTTAAATGGTGTGATATTGATAGAAGATGAGACATGTTGTGATAAATGTTTATGTTCATGATGCGACCATACCATTGTTAAGTTATTCATATGCATAGTGTGAGTACGATAGTTAACTGTACTCACTCCCACCTGCTCTTCACGAATGCAGGTTAAGCAGTTGGCGGGTGACGAGGCAGGACGAGTGGTGGTCAAGTCTTTTATTATTGCTTAGTTATTTTTCTTCCGCTAATTTCATGAACTTGTTGGGATATTTGATTTATGTCGCTTTGAACAGTGAATTGTTAATTCCCTTTTTATGATTTCGAACTTCTTGAATGCCATTTGAGGTTTTATGAATTAATAATCGTGCATGTACTATCGTTGTTTAATGTGGTTGCTTTTCTTTTCGGATAAAGGCTTTTGGTAAAATAAGTAGCGCGAACGGAGTCCTTTTTAAGTAAATTAAAGTTTGCGAAAAATTTATTGTGATTTTTATTAAATAAATTCGATTAAATCCTTCAAAATAAAGTGGAGCATTGCAGTTTGGTATCAGAGCCAGTCGGCATTTCTGTATACTGGTTTACAAGTGATTATGTGGTTAGATTTTGAATTATGACCACTCGTCTTCGTCACGCCGAGCTGCTCAAGGTATGTGTTTAAATAAGTATCAATAAAAATACTTATGTTATGAAATGTGAATTTGTGTCCTAAGTAGTAATAAGACTGCTTAGGATATGAAATGTTGAAATTTGGGGCTTAGGATCTATCCACCTTCATTTTAAATTCGAACTCTAGTGTTTGATGTTGAACTCTAGTGATAGAGAGTGAAGTTCGGACTCTAGAGGTTCCTCGCTATGAGGTTCAGTATCTTGTTATCGAGATAAGTTATGCCCATAGCAATTTTTCTTGCTATGTAATTATATTAAGTTTCTTCAAGGGAAGACCCGGTCAATGAGAACCGGGAATTTATTCGCCCTCTTCGGACCTTTGCTAGGTTTCAAAAATTATGAGATGAGTCAATATCTTATAGGCTGCCATTTTTGTGGATGTTCATGGCCTCTGTTCAACCTCTGGTGTGTTATGTGTTTAATGTCTCTTGTGCCTTAGTAAGGGTGAGTTCATGCTAGCTCGAAGCATGATTAGTTGGGTAAGAGATAAGGATTATGTGATTTATTGATTCCCCTTTATGTGATATGATGAGATAAGTGTATTAGGTTGAGAGTCTCGGTTATATCATGATAGGTTTGGTCGAGTTCATGTGATGCATATGTGATCTTCGATGATTGAGGTTGAATTTATGTATTAATGTGAATTGTTATTATGAAACCAAAAGGTGTAATAATTCAATTGAAAGACATAAGACTTTATTTTTCTATCTTGTTTAATAAGACCGAGTTGGACCTCGGACAACGTGTTTGATGATATATCGAATGTGTAAGTCTTAAAGTATTGATATCGAGACTATGTTGTTGTGTGATCATTTTGAGTTGATGAAGGCATGAAAACTCAATTTTTCAAGCTTCAGTTAGGCTCTATTTTTGTCGAATAAGATGGTGTTTCTTGGACCAGTGTTCTTCATGAGATTTGTAGTGCTCTGATTGAAGTTTCTGTGAGTTTTAGAATTTTGTGATGTGGAGTTAAAATGAATTTGTTATGATTTTTCAAAGTTCGTCGAGCATGCTGTTTTGATAGACTCGGGAAGAAGGATTTAATTTTAGTTTATGGCTATTTTAGATGATCTTAACGTGCCTGAATGGAAATGTATTCTTCATGAAAAATGTAGTATATAACGTAAGATGCCCATAGAAATTGGAATTATGCAATTTAGAGTTTTGGTTGATTTTATATGATTTTTCTAAGTTGAATTTATGCCCAGGATTTTGAAACAGCGGCTGTGTGTATGCATGAAATATATGAGCTAAATTGATACCTTTAACGTGATGATATGTAAACATTCTTTTCATGAAATTTGTAGCTTTTCTTGTTTAGTTTCTGCAGTTTTTAGGTTATATTATTTGGAGTTCCAGTTGATTTTATATAATTTTTCTAATTGGGATGTACACCCAGTTTTTATGAAACCAAAATTTTGTTTAAGTATTGAATATGTTCTCTGTTTAGGTGACCTAAATGTGTTCTTATGAGACAGTCTCCTTCATGAACTTTGTTTATTTCCATGTTTACATTATATATGTTTTGAGTTTGTATGAATTGGAGCCGTGTAGCTTGAGTGGCTGCTACTTTACTAAGGTGCTGTATTTTCGAAAAATTGTTCTCTGGCTGTTTTTGCAAACTAAATGTTTTATATTCAAACTTGTTGTTAATGTTATAATTTGCCAATAGAGTCTTCAAAGAAGTTGTAGATAATTAAGTTAGCTATCTTGGAGTTTTTGAATTTCAGTAATATCATGTCTGTAGTTTTAGTTATTGTGCAAATACTGAGAACCTGTCAAGCTCTATGTCTTTATTTATCCATTGCACCCATGTTTTGGATGTTTGCTGTATTATGTGCCTTTAAATGACTTTATCTACCTGAGTGTTCTTCATGAAAGTGATAGAGGCATGAGTTAGGGGTATCTTCTAAGTGGTTTCATCATGATATGATTTGTGGACTGAAAGTTACATGCATTTTTAAATTCACCATGCATGCTGAAAATTGGTGCAAGATCATGTTTAAGTTTCCAAATTGAGTGTGAATTTCAAAAATTATTCTTTGTCAATTTTCATGTATATGTGCTCTATGTGACTTAATCTGATTAGTATTATGATGTTAGCTGGAAACACTTGCGAGAGAAGCTTTACGCTAGACCTCGAAGTGTGGAGGCTATAGTTGTATATGTGGTCGATCTCGTTTAAGACCACCGGCACGATTAGCTACCTGAGTAAAAGTTGTCATGACGGCGACATTGTTAGTCGGAAGGGTCAAGCGAGCTAACCATTCTAATGTTCGGCGATGACCGTCGAGGTTAGGATTTTTCCGGGCAGTGATGCCAATGTTCGATTCCTATGGGAAATTGTAGCTCACAGTAATGCTTAAACTGTTGTAGTTCGAGAAGTCTTGTAAGGAAACCCCTTGTCCTATCTGAGTATCTAGAAATCTATGAACCGGAAATTGAAATTTCTAGTGTGTACCTTAAACTGAACGCCGAACTTGGATGGGTGTAGCCATGCGATGTGGTGGCCGAGCCCGCACGCCCGTGCTGAGAGACGTGAGGCCAACTGCAGTGGCTGGCCGTTGACTCACACGAGAGCTCCCGCCGCCATCACTGAACGCAGGAACTTCCCAAGCCAGTATGTACGACCAAACCTTGACCTTGCAGTTGGTCTCCGAACAGGTGCATGCACGCGTCCCAGCGCCCCGCTTATGCAGCGCCAGTGTGTGTGTCATCTCTCGGGTCACAGTGCATTAAACTCCAAACCGAACCGTTGTATGAAAACCCTAATCAATGACTCTCGATATGTGAGGCTTGTCGATTAGTTTTCCTTTGTCTTATGCGAGATTCTCTCGAGATAGCGAGATATAGGTTCCTCATCGTTTCCGGGCAGTGTCCCGAGTCTCGATTGGACACTATGTATACTACGTAGGGATCGAGACCTACGAAGAGTGAGAGAGTAATGGTGTTAGATCGTTAGTATGGGAATATCGAGCATCCCTAATCGTGAGACCGATACTATGATACGAGATTGTTTTTGAACATCTAGTCGATATTTCCTAAACCGCATTCGAGGTGTTATTCGAGTCGGCAAGGGAAGAGTTGTTGACAACGGTATCAAACAGAGCCGTGTGTTCTGTAGGTATCGGTGTTGAGGTTATAGTGTTATTGTGGATTGTTAGCCCATCCGTATGAGTTTCCGTGGCGGCCTATTTTATAAGGACGCACGGATCATGTCGTTGTAGTAATCGAGTTTTCTACCGTGACCCGGGCACGAGATGGAAGCTCGATATAACAAGTCAACCCTATATGCTATCGAGACACGAAAGGACCGGTTAGGGTCTTGTGTATTGATAGATGAGTAGAGTGTGAGAATTCCTTACCATGGGGAGGTACGCTGGTAACGATGGTTATCTAGCAACAACCCTAATGGTACCATGCGAGGTGACTAGTACGGGTACAGGTGGAGTATGCCGTTGTTCTGGTTACTGCCACGAGTACTCAGTCCTATTTTTGATTCCCGACCAAGTCGATGATTTAGCCTGATGGTTGACTCCACCACCAGAACTCGCAAGGATGCATGACACATTCGGTACCTCTTGATGGAGGAAACATGTGCGTGGTCTCGGAGTACATGTGAGATGTGACGAGCTACGTGATAGGCAGAACCCTACCTGCTTGGAGGTATCGACGACCTATTGGAACAGAGGGTCCATTAGGAAAGTGCTGGGAGGGGTACTCGTCATGTCCAGCGGGGGGTTGTCAAGGCAAGACGACTTGGGAGAGGGAAGCTAAAGTTCGGAGTAGGTACCCGAATTTTATATGTTGATGTGGCCTCCTCTTATTTCCCGTTAATATTTTCGTGGTTTTTTTTTCGAATTCCGAGGACGGAATTCTTTGTAAGGTGGGTAAGCTGTAGTGCCCCGTTCGTTTATGGAATATTTGGAATTTTTAATTAATATTATTTTCCTTATTATTATTATTTTTATTATTGTTATTATTAATCTATTTAGATGCCTAATTGTGAAATAAATGTTTAATGTGTATTATTATTATAAATAATGTGTGAAATATATTTTATTATAATAGCCAAATTTTTGTTATAAAATATCGTGCGAACCGAGCCATTTTATATTGGCTAAATCAACCGATTTATCAAGCCCGAGAGATTGAGCCCGAGAGAACTGTATGCATTGGATCGAACCTACGACTTAAATCTTTCGAACCTTGGCCCATTTAGCATGCGACCCGAACCCGTCTGGCTTGAACCTGTGCGACCCGGCCCATCTCTCTTTTACGCGTGTGATGTCATGAGATTTCTTTTAACCTAGCATGTATTTCCTCTCGCTCGGTTCTCTCATCGACATCGCAGCTTTTATTTTTCCCTCATCAGATTTTTCTTCCCTTCACGATCGCACCTTCATCATCGATCCTCTTTTTCATTTTCTGTGTTTTTCTCTCGTCGCCATAACCAGTCTGACGATCACCCCTACTCCCTCACAATCCGATCATCTTAGTCATCACCCCGACGAATTTTCGACCCAGCAGATCGCCACCATCGTCGCCGCACAGCAACTCGCGCGACGAATTTCCGGCGGCCCCTCTGTTCGCGATTTTCGGCGAGCGTGACCCTCCTGCGAGCAGTCCACGAACCTCCGACGACCCTCTGTTGCCCTCTTCCACGGACCAGCAAGCTCCTCTGCCGGCGAACAGCACTCCGCGATGAGCACCCCGCCTGCAATTTCCGGCGATCTCTCCTTCCACGCAAGCTCCTTTTATCAGATGTGTTTGTATTTTCTGTTAATAGTTCTTAGTAGTTAAGTATCGCCCGTTGAGTTTTAAATTAAACTTTAAATTTACGAAAAATTAACTCTGATTTTTTTAAATAAATTCGATAAATCTTTTAAAATAAAGTGGGACATTACAGTTTGGTACCAGAGCCAGTCTGCGTTTCTGTAGACTGGTTTATATGTGATTATGTGATTAGACCTTATGTTACGACCACTCGTCTTCATCATGCCGCGTTGCTTAAAGGTATGTTTTGTAAGTATCAATGAAAATACTTATAATGTGAATTTTATATTTTTACATAAGTAGCGATGAAACTACTCGTGATGAGAATTGATATATAGATATATATGTCATGTTGTTATTTGGGGCTTAAGAAATCTATCCACCTTTGGTTTAATGTGAACTCTAGTGTTTGATGTTGAACTCTATTGATATAGAGTTAAGTTCGGACTGTAGAGGTTCCTCGTCGTGAGTTTCAGTATGTTGTTATCGAGATAAGTTATGCCCATAGCAGTTTTCCTTGCTACATAACTCTATTCAATGTCTCCAAGTGAGGACCCAGTCAATGAGAACCGGGAATGTATTCGCTCTCTTCGGACCTTTGTCAGGTTTCGAAAATTATGAGATGAGTCATTGTTTTATAGGCTGCAAGTATTATGGATGTTTATGGCCTCTGTTCAACCTCTGGTATTATATGTTTAATGTCTCTTGTGTCTTAGTAAGAGTGAATTCATGTTAGCTCGAAGCATGATTAGTTGGGTAAGAGATTAGGATATGTGTTTATTTGATGCTCTAACATGTTTATGTGATTCGGTTAACAGCTAGAAATTCCTCTCGAAACTTGTGTTATGATGAGATAAGTGTGTTAGGTTGAGGGTCTCGTTTATATCATGATAGGTTTGTTCGGGTTCGTTTGATATATATGTGATTTTCGATGATTCATGTTGAATTTATGTTATGACATGCTAAATCGTGACCCTCGCCTTATTACTATGGGTTATATATGTGAAGAATGATGTTAAATGTTGTTTTGGGTATGACTTGCGAAATTGGTGCTCTATTGTGCTGCTATAATGACCCTGAAGTACACATTTTATAAAGTTGAGTTCTTCGCATTAAATGTAGTTTATCCTGTTGCCATTAAGTGAGATTTGGAATTTTGTAAATCCGAATTATATCAAATGAGTTATGGTTTTTGCAAAAATATTGCGCGAGCAGTTTTAAACAAAACCCGGCAGCAAGTTCATGTTAAATGTTTGACCTGTTTGTTGCATCTTAATGTGCTCAAATTAAAATGTAATCTTCATGAAAGTTATAGATATATTTCTAAGCATTTTGATGAGGTAAAATACATGCTGATTTGATGACTGTAGCTCGGTTCGTGTTAAAGTGAAGTAAGATATGCATGAAGTGTGCTTATACCTTTGGACAGAAACTGATTGGTGATGATAATTGATTTCTCCCGTCTGTAATGACGTTATTTGCTTCAGTGTTCAAATGATAGCTGTAGGGATGTCTCTTAGGTTTCTAAGAAGGTAAGAATCATGTCAATACGATAAGTGTAGCATGAGATGTGGCTTTTATAAAAATGTTGTGCATGCTGTTTTTCTGAAAACCGGGGTATGTATATAATACTGATGTTTGGTCTGTAATTGATATTATAACATGCTAAAATAGGAACTTGGTCTTCATGAAAATTGTTTCTATGCTTCTTGGTTGTTCATAGGTTTTTGAATCGTGTCTTTTGGAGGTCTGTAGCATGATTTAGGTTATCATTACTGAAGTGCTATTTGTAAACCAAATCAAGTTCTGGCAGATTTTATGACCTAAATGTTTTATGTTTAAAACTGCTGATAATGTCTTTATTTGCCATTGTATTCTTTAAAAATTTATATATATTTGAGTTACCTACATTTTGGTTTTGAAATCTCCTTGATAGCATGTCTGTAGCTTCATTTATATTGAAAATACTGAGGTCGTGTCAGTCAATTGTTTCCAGGTTTTTAACAGCAAGTCTGTTTTATGTGTTTGATGTTTTATGACCTGCTAAATGCCATTATTTGTTTTTGATGTCTTCATGAAAATTGTAGAGGCATGTCTTAGAATTCGTATGCAACTGGATTAGTGTTAATATGAATTATGTGCTGTAAATGGTGTCGTTTTCAAAATCGCTACGCGGGTTACGTTTTGAAAAACTTATGTTGTGCTTTCGAAAAATAGAATTTACTTTTCAAATGCATGCTTATGTGATGCATGTTGGACCTTTTTTTTTAGTTTTATCAGTGTTGTAATATTGACTAGAAACACTTGCGAGAGAAGATTTAGGCTAAGATCTCGAAGTGTGGAAGTTATAAGCAATATATGTGGTCGAACTCGTTTAGGATCGCCGGCACGATTAGCTACCTGAGTAAAAGCTGTCGTGACGGCCGACATTGTTAGTCGGAGTGGTCAAGCGAGTTAACCATTCTAATATTAGGCAATGGCCGCCGAGTTAGGATTTTTCCGGGCAGTGATGCCAATGTTCGATTCCTATGGGAAATTGTAGCTCAACAGTATTGCTGAAACTGTTGTAGTTTAGGAAGTCTTGTTGGAAAACTTTTTCCCATCTGAGTACCTAGGAAACTATGAACCCGGAAATTGAAATTTCTGGTATGTACCTTAAACTGAACGCCGAACCTGGATGGGTGTAGCCACGCGAAGTGGTGGCCGAGCCCGCACGTCCATATTGAGAGACGTGAGGCCAACTGCAGTGGCTGACCGTTAACTCGCACGAGAGCTTCCGCCGCCATCACCAAAGGCAGGAACTCCCCAGGCCAGTGTGTACGGCCAAACCTTGACCTTGCAACTGGTCTCCGAACAGGTGCACGCACGCGTCCCAGCGTCCCGCTTATGCAGCGCCAGTGTGTGTGTCATCTGTCGGGTGACAGTGCATTAAACTCCGAACCGACTATGTTTTTTGAGTCGGTAAACTAGTATTCTTTGTCATGTATGAATTCTATAATCAACGACTCTCGATATGTGAGGCCTGTCGAATAGTTCTCCTTTGTCTCATGCAAGATTCTCTCGAGATGGCGAGATATAGATCCCACATCGTTTTCGGGCAGTGTCTCGAGTCTCGATTGGAGACTATGTGTACTTCGTAGGGATCGAGAGCTACGAAAAGTGAGAGGGTATTGGTGTTAGATCGTTAGTATGGGAATATCGAGCATCCCTAATCGTGAGACCAATTCTACGATAGAAGATTGTTTTCGAACATGTAGTCGATACTTCCTAAACCGCATATGAGGTGTTACTCATGTCGGCAAGGAATGAGGCGTTGTCAACGGTATCGAACAGAGCCGTGTGTTCTGAAGGTACCGGTATTGAGGGTATAGTGATATTGGTCGTTAGCCTGATTGTATGGGATTCCGTGGAGGCCTGCATAACAGGAAGCGCAGATCATGTCGATATAGTAATCGAGTTTTCAAGCGTGACCCGGGAACGATACTGAAGCTTGACGTTACGAATTAACCCTTTATGGTCAGTCTGTCGGAGCATACTATCAAGACACGTAAGGACCTGTTAGGGTCTTGTGTATTAATATATGAGTAGGGTGCGAGAAATTCCTTATCATGGGGAGGTGCGCTGGTAACGATGGTTATCTAGCGACAACCCTAATGGTACCGTGCGAGGTGGCTGGTACGGATAGAGGTGGAGTATGTTGTTGTTCTGGTTACAGCCACGCGTACTCAGTCCTATTATGATTCTCGACCAAGTCGATGATTTAGCCTGATGGTTGACTCCGCTACCGGAGCTCGCGAGGATGCATGACACGTTCTGTGCCTCTTGATGGAGGAAACGTATGCGTGATCTCGGGGTACATGTGAACTGTTACGAGCTGTGTGATAGACAGAACCCTATCTATTTGGAGGTACCGGTGACCTATTGGAATAGAGGGTCCATTAGGAAAAGGGTCAGGAGGGGTACTCGTCAAGTCCAGTGGGGGTTGTCAAGGCAAGACGACTTGGGAGAGGGAAACTGAAATTTGGAAGAAGTACCCGAATTTCATGTGTTGATGTTATCCCCTATTATTCTCGTTAGCTTTTTGTCGTAGTTTGTTTTTGAATTCCGAGGACGGAATTCTTTGTAAGGTGGGTAGATTGTAATGCTCCGTTTATTTATGAATAATTTTGAGATTATTTATTATTATTATTATTATTATTATTTATTGTTTGTTATTATTATAATTATTAATATTAAATGTCTAATTGTCTATAAATGTCTAAAATATTTATTTTTATTAATTAATTAGTGTGTGTATTATATATATAAATATTATCCAAATTTTATTTTAATTGTCGTGCGATCAACAGAGCTAGTTTAATGTCGGAATAAATCGCGCCCGAGAACCCAGAATCAAGGCTTATTATTTTCGACCCAAAAGAGCTAAATATTCCGGCATTTTTGTCCAAGTATTATCGGCCCGTTAAAGCCCTTATCCTCGGCCCAGAACTCGCTCCCCAGCCATAAGTACCAACCCGCCTCCTTATGTCTTGGGTGATAAGACTTACGCCCTAATAATTTTTCCCCGCAGCCCTATCTCTCGTTCATCTCTCTCTCGCAAGCAGAAGACGGAATCCGATCGTTGCTCCTCGTTTTTCTTTTTCTTTCGCCATCAACTCCTCCAACTTTGTCCGGCGACCACCACCCATCAACGCCGCCGTGACCACACCAGAGCAGCAGCAAATCCGAAGGCGTCCTAGAACGTCTCCGACCGATGACAGGCGCAATAGAGCCGATCCCGCGGTCGAGACGCGTCAGCTCCTCTACTGAACCAGTGATTCTGGCGACTAAGGAGCCGCGACTGAACTACCGACGACAAGAGCAACGTTCTTCCACAGCAAGGCGAGTTCCTTTGCAGCTGAAGCCACCATCGCCGGCAACTAGCGGCCGACCCGAACCTCTGTCAACTCTTCCTGGTGAGGCAAACCATCAGGTGTAAACCGACAGCCACCCTCCCGGCGAATCCCAATCGCTGCTCGTGCAACCGCCACCAATTATCAACTGTCGTTCCTGCTGCTCCACCCCTGTCGACGCACAGAAGCCGTCGGCGAGCTTTCCGCCTCGCTGCACGAACATCAGCAGCACCTCCGACGAGCCCGTCTCCTCCGCGAGCCGTGATTGCCGTCGCTAGCCACCGTGTGGTTGCCGTCATCCCTCCTTCGTTCCTTACGTATTGTTTCCAGAGAACGGTACAAAGTCTCGAACCCCGTCTTGTTAAATTATGTTTATCGTATTGATTACTGTGTCGAGATCTCGTGTCGGTTTGTGTGAAATCGAACAAGACCTCGTTAAAAACATGTTAAGTTACTGTAGATGTGGAACATAACGTTTCCTTGGTCTTATGGTGAAGGCCTCGGACAATTTCGATGTTTGTCGAGTCGAATATGATTTTGTGGTACTCGAATAGTTGCTATTTATGTGTTAATTTTACCATAAATTGTATGCTGCTCCATTTAATGTGAAATTTTATGTGCAATGTTCTCTGATGATTTTATTTTATAGCTCGTGTAAAAATTTCAGATTAAAATACTACTTGTAGCTATTTTAATTAATTTATGTGAGTTCTGAGCAAAATCGTGTTAATTGCATAATAAATTGCGAAGTGCTCCAACTTTGTGGAACTTTGAGTATGTTGTGTCTCTGGCATATTTACATGTTGTGTAAAATTTTCACAGTTGTTGGACTCAGTTAGCTATGCTAAATAATTTATTGTGTTATTTTGCCGAAAATTGTATTAATTATGATAATCTGATCTGTTGCTGTAAAATTCTGATTTTTTTTAAGTGCTTATTTGTGATGTGTTTCATGCTGTAAAAATATCAAAATTTTTTGAGTTCATATTGGTTCAGTTTTGATAAAAATTCGAAAGCTGCAGATTTTTGTTAGAATTTTTAAAATTTGTATGTTAAAGGTTTAAGGCTGAATTTTTATATGTTGATATGCATACGCTGAGGTTTGTTGTGTAAAAAGTTCAAAGGTTAAATCGTTCATTATATCGGGTTTTAAATTTGTGCTCGTTTTTTATAACGCCCCACTTTTATTTGCCGAAATTCAGAATAAATTTTTCAAAATTTATTTCAAAACACTTGAGGCGCTACTCATTTTCCAAAAACAATTCCAACAATCTCACATATGCAATTCCCAACGAGTTCAAAATTCATGAATAGTCAACACCCAACCGGGTTCAATACTCATAAATAGTCAACACCCAAACCGGGTTCGTGAGATCAACACCCAAAAACGGGTTCACCAGATCCATAAATGCTAGGGAGTACACTCCCTATCGATAATCCAGTACTCAACATAAGTCATGAATGCATAAATCATAATAAGCAATTTAATGCAGCGGAAATAGAAGATCACATGACCACCACTTGCCTCCCTCTGTCGTGCACGCAATTACTAACCTGCATCAATGAAGAGCAGGTGGGGATGAGCACAATAGGAAATCGAGGTGCTCACCACTATGCAATAAACATTTACGTATCCAACGGTAACATAGAAAGTACGATCACAGCATGTATATGAATCAATTTAAGTATCCTAAGTTTCATCGTAAATTGACAGTGTTCAGACTCATGTGCACATCTATACCAATAGACTACTGCCGGTAGATGTATCGAAGGCCCTCACTCGGGTCATGCTTCGAATGCCCCATGGGCTCTACATCTATGCCCTCCGGTCCTACACATCGAATCACCCCACGGGCTTCCATCGATGCCCGGTCAGTAGGAGTAACCCCTCGGGTTTTCATTTCATAAATACGGGACAACCGTTCGACGGCCGGTGTAGCTCACATCGAAGGCTACATGATTCGTAAGCACGCAGTGATCATATTCAAGTAAAGTAAATCATTTAATGCATAGACGATTTTTAAATAAAATCCACCTGGAAAATCGGATAGAAAAAGCACACAAATAATTCGGTAGGTCGGTGAGGCTCGACTCCTTAGACACCTACATTTTAAGTGAGATAATAATCAACAACTTATCTCACTACTCGAAATTAACATAAAAAAACTCACACTTGATCAAAAATAATGATTAAAGGATTTTATCGAATTTTTCGTGGACTTGGAACTCTCGAATTTTTAAAAGAAGAGACCCGCGGAACAAAAGTAGCGCCTCGGGACTTAAAATAATTTTTCTCATTTTTTCATCTCATTTTGACGGTATTAAAACAGACTTCCGGAACTCAAAATAGTCAAAAAGGTCGCACTAGGACTAATATCTGAAAACTGGGCCAGAAATAATGAGGAATGGGCCAGGACCGCACGCAATTGGGCCTGGAATGCGCTGCAAACAGTGTTTTAAATAGCACAATTTCGCGCACTACGAAGCGCGCTATAGCGCATTTTTACCCAAAAACGCGACATAGCTTATATTATTTCGCGCAGTTCCAGAAAAGCGTACGCAATTTGCGCTATATTTTGCGCTATTTACGCAATTTACGCTATATTTTGCGCTATTTACGCAATTTACGCTATTTCTCACGCTATTTGGGTAATCCTTATTTATAGGCAAAAAATAAAAAATAAAATAATAAAATACAAAAAAAAATGTAGGGCACAAAATTGAGTAATTTCTCCCATGGCGAATTTGAGTGATTATTAAATCATGTTTCGTATTTCTCTTGAAAAAAAAAATTTGAAAAATTGATATCAACATATCTAAGATTGATCTTTTGGACTATTAGAATCATGAAATGTTTATGTTTCTTAAAATCAAAAGTGAAATGAGAGGAACACTTCATTTTTTTCTCCAAATGATGAGGAGATGCAAGAATTTGATGAAATTGTACTAATAATTTTTTATAGTGAAAATATCCATAACTTTGATAGAATTGACGATGATAGCCAAATTCAATTGGATAACACCAATCATTTTAAGATTTTGAGTCTTTATTTTAAACATGAAGACATTGGTTGGTTGAAGAATTAATATTTGAATGTTATTTTTTAGATTCAATGTCCAAGTTTATGGTTTAAGACCATTTTAACTATTTATTCGCTTGTATGGTTATATATTATTATTTTTAGCATTAAAAAAGAATTGCTCGAATAGCTTACGCATATTTTAAACATTAAGACATTGGTTGTTTGAAGAATTATTAATATTTGAATGTTATTTTTTGGATTCAATGTCAAAGTTTATGGTTTAAGACCATTTTAACTATTTATTCGCTTGTATGGTTATATATTATTATTTTTAGCATTAAAAAAGAATTGCTCAAATAGCTTACGCAATATGCTACGCTATTTACGCTACGCAATATAAGGACAAAAACGCGACGCATTGCGCGATGCGCGTTTTAAAACACTGGCTGCAAATGAACACGGGCTCGCGGGCTGAAGTTCTCCCTGGAAGTGGGCTGAACGCGGGCTGAATTTGGGCCAGGACGCTGGGTGAAGGAACGGGCCGCGCGGCCCGCGCGCCTTAAGAACAAACCTGGGCTGGCTGGGCGAAAAAATATATAAAAACGCTGCTGGAGAAGGGTTCGAACTCAAGACCTCTCACACAAGACTTAGCATAGGATGCCACCGCGCGACACGTCTTGGTTGAGAATTAATTGAAAAGAATGTCTACTAAACTTCAAATTTTGGGCTGCCAAATAAATTTACAAACAGAAAGGAAAACCTGGGCAACAGACAGAGCATAAAAGAAAAACACGCAGGAACAGGGGCTGCGGATTCGCTCGAACTCGACACTTTCAACGAAAACCGGGCATTCGAGAATTTAAAAAGTTATCGAATTAAACATATTTTCAGCGCTCGAACATTTATAAAAATCGGGTTTTCGGGCTGAATTAACGAAATAACACAAAAACGCTCGGACGAAACATAAATGAACGAGACGACCCGGAAAATTACTACGAGTCTCCAAATCTCATACGAATATACACAGCAACATCATGAATCAATTTTTACAAACGAGAGTTCTGATTTTCCACAAAATTTCACGAAATGGAATCCGACGAACAAAATAACCATACGAGCCGAATAATGAATCAAATAATCAACAAGAAATCGATTTAAATAGCACGAATATGATCGAACGAATAAAAACGAGCACGAATATATCGAGGAGGTCCGCTGATTACCTCTCTTCGGGGCAATTTACGAGCTCGGAAAAGGCACGAGTGAATGGAAAATCGATTGGACGGACGGAACTCGAAATGCCTCGAAAGCTCAAAACTCCTCGAATATGTCGCTGCTCATGACTGGAAGGACGCCAACTATGAATAACGGACGGCTCAGCTGCTTACAAACGGGGTCGCCGGAAAGAATGGCTTCTCCGGCCAAAGATGGGGCGGCTGCTGCAGGCTCTCACGATTGGTCTGCTCGGCGAGAAGGATGGTGGACGTCGGCCGCCCTTGAAGGCTGAAAACGACTGATGACGGATGGGGTACTGAGAGGACGCCGGCTATAAAGGTTCAGGTCGCCGGAAACAATGGCGAAATTTTTTTTTTTTTTTTTTTTGTTTTTTTATATAAAAACAGAGGCTGCGAAATATGGGAAAGGAGAGAAGGTTTGAACAATTCTTCCTCAACCGAGATATTTGAAGTGAGCGACGGACGTGTGACTGATGGAGGAGGAAATATCGCAACAAATTTTTGAATTGCCATGTGAAGGAGACGACTCGGTCATTGATAAATCTGCTCAAGAAAACTCACGTGCGAGAATAAAAGAAAAGGAAATTGGGCCAAGATATTTACAACACAAAATGGGCCAAATTTAAATACCAAGTGGGCTGGAAATAATATGTGAACTGGGCCGAAAATTTATCAATTGAGTTGGAAAAGATAGATCACTCTGGGTCGAAAAAGATACAACGCAAATAACAAAAATTTTCCGGTCGATCCGATTGACGATAAATAATAAATAAAAATTGAGCGACTTATTGAATTAATTAGACGACATCTAATTAAATCATAATATGTCTAAACGAAATATGTCGAGCAATAATACGATAGGTAATTATTTCAAACAATAATAATAATACAAATACACATTTTAATTAAATAATAACACTTAGACAATTAGAAAATTAATTACAATTTGACACATAAACCATTTTAGGCATTTAAATAATTTGGGCTAGAAATATCATATAAATTGGGTCGGAACCAATTTAATCGGCCGAAAGAATTATAACGCGACAACGAGAATCCCGATCAATACGATTGACGATAAATATTAAATAAAATTACACAACTACAACCGGAAAATTAAATAAATAAATCCGGTAATATATATTTATTGCACACCATAATAAATATATCATCAAACAATTATTTCACTTTGGCAATTTAATAAAAATAAGATAATAATAATCCACATAATAATATCACTTAGGCATTCAACTCAAATAAATAATATTTAACATTCAATCAATAATAATAACAACAACAAATAAGGCAAATAATATAAAATAAATAATAAATAATTCTCAAATATTCAATAATTAAACGGGGCATTACATTTTTGCTGAAAACTTGTTCGAATTTTATAAAATCATGTGTTTTGAGTTAAATGCTGAAATTTGGTGGTTTTATTAAGTCCAGTGAGGTGGATTTTTTGTTAGACTTTCAGAGCCTAAATAATTCGGTAACCTGACCAACCTGATTATGTGATTTACCGGCTTTTATTTCAAAAATATAGTTTTTGTGTTAAAAGCTGTAAACCGACTCCCATGCTATTCTGTGTTTGTTTGACTTGGTAAATCTTTGATTGAGATTATGTGAACTCCCATGCGTGTTTGGTTGAGTCTTAGACCCGAGTCTAAGTGTTCCAATGTCCACAGAACTTCACGAACAACTTAGTCCAATCAAGTTCGACTAAGTATGATTTGTGTTTTCCCTTTTAAAGTCAAGATAGGTGTTGATTGTAGAATCTCGACTTAATGTAGGTAATTGAGGAGTCAAGCCTCGACCTACGTCCATTGCTTGTTGAGTTATTTCAATCTGGAAATCCAGGTGGGTTAGTTATTCTAAAATGTTTATGCATATGTGTTGTTAAATGTGTTAAACCGGTATGATCTATGTATGCTGTGAACATGTAGCCTATATGTAACATCCCATTCGGTTTTTAATAAAAGTAATTATTTTTAGTTCCGAGTTTAAATCAATTTACTTTTATTAATAATGCTCGTTCTTAGTTCCGAGCCCAGTTATTAAGTTATTCAGTTGTAAGTTCGACTTTAAGTCGAAAGTATTCTCGATTAAGTTTTATTCAGTAAGTGAGCCAGTTCACTAATTAATTCCGGTCCGTGTGTTTTAGAAATGGACTTTATAAGTCAGAAATTAATTATTCCAAGTTGTCGAATTAATCGAAACCAAGAATATTTCGAGATAATAAATTTATTTAGACATTTTGTCTATTTAAATTAAATTCAGAGTTTATCCAAGATATTATAATATTATTTTTAGTATAGCGAGAGTCGTTAAATATTTTTAGCCCGTGGATATTATTTTTCTTGACTTATTAGAACTAGTACAATACCCGTGTATTACACGGGTGTTGAATTAGAAAGCTTTTGTAAAAAATATTAAACATTTTGTTTTTTTAGAAAACTAAAATAATTTAATTTTATATAAAACTTTACATTGGGTTTTAATTAAATTGTCAAATTATATTTTTTTAATCATAATAATTAAACACCCGTACATTAAATGAAAATGTCAACCCGTGTTTATTTTTCTTACGTATATCATATAAAAGTATCGATATTATATACTATTACATAAGTACAAAAATATATATCTTAATTAAATAGAAATATTATGGTGATATGTATATGCATAAGTGTAGAACATGTTTACTTGATATTAACCAAAATAGATTAATTTTTTTACTTAATTAGATGTCTAAAACATCAAGTGTCGTATCAGTCATGCTTCGCAGTTTTTTAACTTTATATGTAATTTTAGAATTTATATAACAATTATTTATTTTTATTACATTGACAACATATCAATTAGATTTGAAATAAATATCATTTTTAAACGAATACATATTAATTTCTATTACCTTATAATATAATTTAGAGTTTTATCTGATATAATTTATTAGTTTGATAACTAAATTTAAATTTTATCTATAAGGATATATATTACTGTTTTGTATCTACTCTTAGATAAAAGTATTTTATATCCTTATTAGTAATATATTACTACTAATAGGCCTAATTCATAGATAAAAATATTTCGTATATATATAAATAAATAGTAAAATAGAAACGGACTTCATAATATCAATTCAAATGCAACAAATTAATTAAGATTTTTTTTTCTTGACAATATTAACCCTATTTAATGAATGTTATGAGAAATGATGGAGATGAGATATGAAGAGACACTGTGTATTAGATGGAGGGTTAAAAATGGAAAAATATGAACAAAATATCTAGAACAACATTTATTTTATCAATGATCAATTAAGCCAAAGCGACAAATAATAAAAATAGGAGGGAATATATATTATTATATATTTTAGTAAGACACATGTTACTTGTTCGACTTATATGTGTTATATTATAATAAATTTTCTACCTTATAACATATAACTACATTAAACATAAATATATTAATTAATAAATAATTTTATTTTTTTAATAATTTTAATATATAATTTATTTATTTTATATATACAATATGGATATCTTGTTTTTATGCCATTCGGAACTACCACTTTGCCATATACAAATCCACTATTTCAACTTATCGGTTCATCATTCATAGAAAAACATAAGAACGTACAAGGATGATTTTTTATTTTATTGTTTCAATTTTAGAAACTTTGTGACATTACGTAATATTATAACTTCAGAGAATCGATGTTCTCTGATTAACCCTATTTAATGGATGTTATGAGAAACGATGGAGATGAGATATGAAGAGACACTGTGTATTAAATGGAGGGTTAAAAATGGAAAAATATGAACAAAATATCTAGAAAGACATTTATTTTATCAATGATCAATTAAGCCAAAGCGACAAATAATAAAAATAGGAGGGAATATATATTATTATATATTTTAGTACGACACATGTTACTTGTGCGACTTATATGTGTTATATTATAATAAATTTTCTACCTTATAACATATAACTACATTAAACATAAATATATTAATTGATAAATAATTTTATTTTTAATTAATTTTAGTAAATAATTTTATTATTATTATAAAGATAAATATAATTTATTTATTTTGTATATACCATATGGATGTCAAATTGAAGTTCATCAAAAAATGATTAATTTGATATATTATATATGTAAAACCGATAAGAAATACAAAAGTTATCAACTTTTAAAATATATTTGCAATTCAATGGTTATAATAGGAAATGATATTAAAATACAATTAATACAAATATTAATTTATATCCAAGTCTAACTCTAAAGTATGATTTTTTGCCAAATAGGATTCCGAAGCATGAAAATTTGCCACTTAGCGCATTTTGAAATTATATATAGAGGGGATTTTTTCGAGACCAATTTTGAGATTTAAATTTCTTCAGTCATTAAATTTCTTTATTTTTTCAGTCCAATTTCTATACTAATCTCGGTTAAAAGATTTTATCAGATGTCGAGCAGGAATAAATTTTCATTTGATTAAAAATCATGTAATTATCTTTTCGGTGCAAGAATAGGTGGTAAGTCATTTTCTATTAAATCTGATGCCAAATATCCATTACTTAAGATTTACACGCCACCTTCGGTCAATGAGTAAGAGTTAGTAATATTAGATATAATTTATGTCATTGTTAAGTTTTCTTTACGCCACAATTATTAGAGGAAAGGTAGAATTTTTTATATTGTCTTTGTTGGGGTTTTTTATTTCAGCAAGAGTAATACATAATATATGTATATATATTTTATATTCTTCGTTTCCGAATCACGAGAAGAACTCAAATTTCTTCAATATATCAATTTTCCAAGATTTTTGATGAAAAACCTTTATTAATCAAATCTCGCGTCACTATTCGCATATAAAATTTTAGCAGATGTCGTTTTGTGTGTTGATCAGATATTAAGTCATAGCCTTTGTGCAAGTTGAGATGTTTTAAAAATTTATTTCCATTTCATGTGTTAACCGACAACACGCTACCATTATTAGAGTAAGATGGATATGTTATGTATTATATCTTTGTAATTCTTTCTTTACGTCATCATTTTAAACTAAGACATTAGCAAAGTGGTTGATATATCTTAATTTCGCCACTATCATATAACCAAGATCAGATATAATATATTATATGTCTTTTGTTGGTTTCTTCTTTAAACTAGATCAGATACATATTATTGAGTCGGTATCTATATATTTCTCTTCTTCTTTGTTCCTTAAAGCCAAAAGCCGAATGTTCCTCTTCCTCAAACAAAAATCTCTAGTTTCTTTCATCTTTCATCCCGCCATTTTTTATTAGATTAAACCCCTCAGCATATTGATCAATCCTATATCATAAATAGCATAAATCCGCCATTTCTGTTCAAGTTTCCGCAACCTCGCAGCAGTTTTACGGCGAGTTCCGCCATTTTCTTCAAATTCCGCCGGAGAAGAAGGCCATCACCGGAGAATTCCGTTCAAGGGGGCGAGTAGCTGGTTCATTTCACGGCCATCAACAACAGTTCTCGTCGTATCCCATCAATCTCCCTCTGATGAGTCCTTTCACCCTTCACCGTCGAAGAACGAGCAGTTCTCGTCGGGAGTCTAGCCTGCCGGAGAAGAGAACGCCACGCCAAGCGGTTCACGTCGAAAGCACCATCTCACCATTTCTGTGAGCTGTGACGGCGAGCTGAGGGAAGATGAAGCAGACAGCAGGGGATTTAATTCTCCATTTTTTCACTATACGAGCTTCATTTTATGTCACGATTTCGAAAACCCCGTCGGCCCTCGTTAGGCGGGCCGAGCATTAACTAGAGTGCTTTCGAGAAAGCATGACAAAAGGAGAAGCCGTTCGTGTTGTTTAATTATTATTTCGAGGCCCCGAGCATTGATATTAAGTAGCCGAGTTCGAGTGTGCATATTAGTAAAATAAATAAAAAGTCGAACGTGTAGACCTTTTTGGCACGATGCCATTCGAGCCATTTATTGAGTATTTTGGAGCTCCGAGCATTTATTTAGAGGAACATGAAGTTCACGAATACATAGTAGCAAAATGAGCGAATTTGTCGAGGACGAGTTCGAGCGTCCGAGGCTTCGTTTTTCACAATTTCTTTCAGTTTCTCGTCTATTCGAGAGGAGGTATAAAGCTTCAAGTCTTTTTCCAAAATTGAAGTATTTTTCTGATTCAAACCAGTCCAGTTAAGTATATTAGTTTTATTTCCGGACTTAGTATCATTTTAGAAAACCACCAGTGTTCTTTTATCCCCAAGTAAGTTATCTGATAAAGTCGAGCATCCTAACATCTTATTGAGTATTACGAGCATAGTACTTAGTATATTTGTTTATATTTTCATGTAGCTTGCAGATACACCTACCAGCACAGCACTTACAGTTTTCAAAAGTTTTCAAAAGAAGAACAGGTGGGGACCCAGCCTGGGTATTACATTGCTTATAACCTTGTATCATGTATGTTGTATGTATATGAATATTTACCTGAACGTTCGAGTTATCCCGTTCGTGGTCAAGTTAAGATGAGTTTATGATCACCGGGTCTTGTATGGAAGGTTTTCCCATCCTGGGTTTCTGGGGAGGAGACCCCCAGAGTGTGATCACATGATAATCCGGCCAGTTCCCGGATGTTGCATCCGTAAAGTAAAGTTTTATTTATGTATATACTTAGTTCATGATATTTGATTATATGTGATGTATATTGAGTATGGGTTTTTATGGAGTACAAGAGGATTAGTATTCACCCCCATTATGTTTTTCAAGTAACAGTGTCGGTGCAAAGGTGTGAGCTGAACAGTGGTGGTAGGGTCGTGGATTCAGAATATTATTATTTACGAGAACATTTATTTATACTGTCTGTATAATATGATGTTACGTTTTTTTAGATTTCCGCTACGCATTTCAAGTTTCGAACTTGCATGTTAAGTATTTTCAGACTTACAGATTTTAACCAGTTCAACAGTATGAACAGGGTCCAGTTTACCATGTTTTATTAAATCTGTTTTCTTTATGTCTAAAATAATAGTTAAACCAAGTTTAAATAAAAATGGATGTTCAGAAAAGATAAGTTTTAGTAGCATCCCGAGTTAAGTGTAAGATTTCGGTAAAATTTATAAGTATTTTCGAAGTAAAAGTTGCGAAAAATTTACTTTGATAAGCGGGCTGTTACACTATTGATGTGAGCTTGATGGCCATCGGTACAGTTGTCCCCGTCGATGTAATATGATTACCCTTACGAGGTAAATCTTCTTAAGTCCTATGAGAAGGCCGTGTCCTTACGTGGCACGCACTCTCGTGTCATTGATGTGGCATGGCTAAGCTTTAATGAGCGTAGACGTGCACATGAGTGAGCCATTGATGTGACTAGAGATGAGATATGATATAGTTATTGTTTATGTTCATGCTGCGACCATACCATCTTAACATATTCTGAGTTGTTCATATGCATAGTGTGAGTACAATATTTTCCAACTATACTCACTCCCACCTGCTCTTCACTTGTAAAATACTTAAAGAGTTCATTTTTTACTAGGGGCTCATTTGAGAGGCTAGGGTAAAACTATGCCTATAACTAAGAAGTCGTAAACCCTATCCTTAACTCATGCCTCACGTAAAAATACGAATTTTGATTTGTAGAGAATTTCAAAAATTACCTTTAATTTTCTCCAAATAGCGACAATGAAGAGGAAATCGATTCCCGATTATGTGGCTATCATCGCCTTCTTACTCCTTAAGGGATCCAAGTGTCTTCCCTTTAATCGAGTCCTCCTTTTTGATTCCGACTCCGAGAACAATTTCTCCGGAATCGAATCGGTATAAGGAATTAAATTGAGAGGAGATTTTTTTTTATTATTATTTTTCTTTTTGCCAAAATACAAGAGTACTAATGCTCTTTCTTGCAAAATTGATTATATGAGAACTTGTTTCAATGTCATGTCTCATGAAGTCTAACTTCTTTTATACATCAAATGTACAATTTTAAATGTTGAAGACATTATTGATGTTGGGTGATCTGAAACACATCTCACCAAAAACTTATATTATATTTATATAATTAATCATGGTGAGTTGGAGATGAGATTCTCCACTAACTTTGATTTAATTATGTACAAAATGAGTTGGAGATGAAAATAAGATTCCAACAATTCATTACCATTATCATTTATTTAATTCTAATCTTTAATCTTAATTAAAGATTAATAAAAGATAATTAAAGATAATGACTCATAATTTATGAAACCAACTTTCTAAATTAATTGGTCAAAATCTTATTTCTCATAAAATCTCCTCTTTTATGTAGGCTTTTAATATATAATCATATTAATATTTGGATTTGAATTTTAAAGTCCAACTTTAAAATCCAACTATTAATTTAGTAATTCCAATAATTATTTAATTAATATCCAAAGCCCAATTAATCAATCCAATTGATTAATCTATACTATTCCGAATTGACATCTAATCAAAATTAGATTTAGTTAAATAATCAAATTATTTAATCAAGTCTTGCCAATTAATCCAACTATTGGAAATACCAATTTCAATGTTGTCGTCATTCAAAATTTGGTGTGACACTTTTATGTTCACGATTAACACTAGTAGTGAGTTTACAACTAATTTGTAATTTAAATTAATCTAATTAATTTATATTCTTGAAATTAACTCCTTAATTTCAAGAACCCACAAATCATGGTAACACCTAGAAAGTAGCATGATCATCTAGTGATAAGTGAAATAGCGAGTAAACCTTTTCAATTGCAAGTGCATACATGTAAAATGCATTCGACAAATAATTTTCCGATCAAATCTTAGGCATGGATTTATAAGTCGAAACCCAATTGATTTAATAACTATGATTCCATTTCAAGTTTAGTGATTCTTTTATGAATCCATATTCATCTCGCCTTGGCCAAAGTCTTTGAATCACAAACTATGAAAGACATAAGAAATTCACTTATCCATATAATTGTCGAATTTTTTGTTGGTCATGGATAAACCTCCATACATATTAATACAATACTCAAAATATTCCTTTTATGATTGTCCAACAATCAAAGGATAAATCAAAGTAAAGCACAATATGCACAAGATTACTATCATGCCTCAAGTCAGAGGATCAATCATGTACTATTGCAACATGAAAATTCTTATTCGACAGTTAACACTTCCAGTTAAGAATTTTCAACGGGTCATGTTCAGTGAACTTGTTCTCTAACAAGCACCCGCATATATGCATTTGCGTCCATACGCAAATGTTGATGGAATTCAACATTCTCATCCGATGAGCATACATCATATGCACAAGTCTTACTAGGTTATTCGGTATCCCGTCTCCAAACACCCATTGACTTGGAACTTATTTAAGATCACAACTTTAAAGACATGTTCCATGATTGCCATCAAATGCGCGACCATGCCATAGCTAATAATGATCTAAGGACTTTATCATATGTTCAAATATAGGATAAATGCAAATACATAAGATAAAGTTATGCCTTAAAATAATATAATTTTCAATAAATTGTCTTTAAAAATAGAAATATATCCAATCCGATTGGAACGCCAAGTATTCTACTCTAACAATCTCCCACTTGCCCTAGTTCCGATAACTCATGTATTTCAGGCCCATCTTCTCAAGATGTCCGTCAAATGCATTCTGTGATAAGGGCTTAGTCAGGAAATCTATTATATTTTCTACTGAAGTGACTCAATCCATAATGACGTCTCCTCTACCAATGATCTCTCTAATCATTTGGTATCATATCATAATTTGTCTGGATCTTTGATGATATCTTAGTGTTTTCGCTTGCGCTATAGCCCTATTGTTGTCACAATAAATCCTTATTAAATCAACAACAAACGAGACTATACCCAACCATTGGATGAAGTTCCTTATCCAAACAATTTCTTTTTCAGCATCTGATGTTGTAATATCTTCAACATCGGTAATAGAGTCAGTAGTCATTTATTGTTTGGAACTGTTCCAACTAACTACTACTCCATTCAATGGAAATATGTATTCGAACATTGATTTTGTCTCGTCTTTATCAGACTGAAAACTAGAATCACTGAAACCTTCTAATTTTAGTTCCCCATTGCCATATATCATAAAGATATCCTTAGTCCTTCTCAAGGACTTAAGAATCATCTTAACGGCTTTCCAGTGTTTCTCCCCTGGATTAAACTAATATCTGCTCGTGCATGAGCCACATCAGACCTAGTACATAACATTGCATACATAATGCTACCAATAGCTTATGCATAAGGTATACGAGTCATCATTTCTCTTTCTTCATACATTTTTAGAGGTATAGTCTTAGAAAATGAAACACCATGACTCATAGGAAGGTATCCATGTTTGGATTCCTCCATGCTAAATCGTTTTAGCACCTTATTTATGTACATGCACTGGGATAGTCTGATCATCTTTATATATCTATCTCTATAGATATTTATCCCTAGGATAAAAGATGCTTCTCCCAAGTATTTCATGGAAAACTGTTTAGACAACCAAGTCCGTGTTGACTGCAACATTCCTACATCATTTCTAATGAGTAGAATGTCATCAACATAGAGCACAACAAATGCTACTGCATTTCTACTAACATTCTTATAAACACATGGTTCATCCGGGTTTTTGTGAAAATCAAACGTTTCGATCGTTTCATCAAACCGGATGTTCCAACTCCTTGAAGCTTGTTTAAGTCCATAAATAGACTTCTGGAGTTTGCAAACCATTGCTTGCTCCCACTAAAAATGAAACCCTGTGGTTATTTCAGATAAATATCCTCCTTAATGTTTCCATTAAGAAAAACAGTCTTCACATCCATTTGTCATATCACGTATTCATAATACGCATTTATGACTAGCAAGATCCGAATGGATTTAAGTATTGCAACTGGTGAAAAAGTTTTTCTCATAATCAACACCTTGTTTATGAGTATAACCTTTTTCAACCAGGCGCACTTTAAATTATTCACTTCTCCATCTACTCCAACCTTCCGCTTGTAAACCCATCTATAACCAGTAGGTATAATACCTTGTGGTGGGTCTATAAAGGTCTATACTTTGTTTGAGTACATGGAGTCCATTTCGGACTGCATAGCTTCGTGCCATTTAATCGAGTCAATGTCCAACATTATCTTTCATAGCTTATGGATCATTATCCAAAAGGAGTCTCTCTTTATTGTTCTCTAACAATAGGTATAGCCTTTAAGGCACCCTAGAAACCCTCATAGATTTCCGAAGAGATTGTGGTTCAGAAGGTCTAGTCTCAACTGGTGTGTTATCCGTGACAATTTGTGATATACATTGTGGTTCGACAACCTCCCCATTCTTATCAGATAGATACTCTTCTTCTAATAAAATGGCATTCCTCTAAACAAACACCTTTTGTTCAGAGGGATTATATAAATAGTATCCTATAGACTCTCTTGGATACCCCACAAATTTACATAAGATGGATCTCATATCCAGCTTATTTCCCACTTGCTGCTTTACATAAGCAGCACACCGCATACTTTGAGATACTAGTACGAAGGTGTTTTGCCACACCATATCTCATAAGGTGTGTTAGGCACGACTTTACTTGACATCTTATTTAATAGATATGTCGTCGTTTCTAAGACATAGCCCTAGAATGAAAGAGGTAAAGTATTGGAACTCATCATTGATCGAACCATGTCTAACAAGGTAATTCCTCCTTTCTGAAACTCCATTAAAATGTGGAGTACCAGGAGAAGTCCACTGCTAGAGAATCCCATTCTCCTTTAGGTAATCTAGAAACTCAGTAGTCAAATATTTACCTCTTCGATCTGATCGAAGAATTTTAATATTATGATCTCTTTGTTTCTCCAGCTCTCATCTAAATTCTTTGAACTTTTCAAAGGCTTCAGATTTATACCCTAAAAGGTATACATAACCATACCTAGAGAAATTATCGGTAAAGGTTATAAAGTAGTGATAGTTCCTTCTCGCACTAACAATTAGTGGTCCACAAACATCTGTATGTATCAAATTCAACAGACCTTTACCTTGCTCCATTTGTCCAACAAATGGTGATTTTGTCATTTTTCTGTTAAGACATGATTCACATGTAAGCAACTTATCCTCTCCCCTAAGGTCGATTTTTGGTCCCAATTTGTGAATTATCTTTTCAGATATATGTCTCAATCTAGCATGCCAGTGTAAACGAACTATGATTATCTAACATTCTTTTATTTTGTTGAATAGTTAGGATGGGACTTTAATGTGTAACAGTGTATAAACTGTTTGTTAAATACAGAAATATATAATATCGGTATATTTGAAAATGGAACAGCTTCCATTCTCAATAACAAACTTACACCAATATTCAAAGCTAGATAAACAGTCCCTATAGTAAATGCAACAACTTTTGCTCCATTGCCCATCCTAAGAACTGTTTCCTTACTGTCCAGCTTTCTACTTCTTGCCATCATTTGCAAATCATTGCAAATATGTGAGTCAGAGCCGGTATCTAATACCCAAGAAGCATCATTAACTGATAAGTTAATTTCAACAAAATAAACACATGAACTCTTCAAGTTTGCAAGATATTTCTTACAATTCCTCTTTTAGTACCTTAATTTGTCACAATGAAACACTCGTGATCAGTCAATTTGTTTTTCTCAAGAATACATGCAATTGGATTTTTAGCAATTTTAGTAGAATGATCTACCAAAATAAACGAAGCAGAAAATAAGTAGACTATGGAAAATATATTTATTTAGTATAAGGTCTTTGATATTAAATGTCTCCCACTATTTTAATTAAACCCCATAAAATTTTAAAAATTAAATTTTCATAGTGGGCTTGAAGCCCAATAAAAATATCCCATATCTCAATTTTATGAGTACGCATGAAATATTTATATTGGTAGTCAACATTTTTGACAACTGTATCACTATACAACCTTCAAAGAATATTTTGCCTCACCTTTCCCATATACCCCAGTTTTATGACCGTATATAGTACTAAGTGTCAAATTAAACTCATCAAATATTCGTGATAATGGCGCATCAGGGTGTCCCACGACTCGTGGCCAACACAAAGACGAATCCATTTCATGAGCATCTCAATGCTTAGTAGAGATCACAGCTTTCAGCACAAAGCCACCCCACGACTCATGGTCAATGACTAAGCACCGTAGCATCGTCATGTCATCTACTTTTGATGGAAGGCATGGATTAATAGGTCCAACCTATTTTTATCCATTATAATTTGATATGGAATTAATCGAATTAAATTCCTTAATAGTTTCAGAAACTCAAGGTTTATTTTCAAGACCTCATCAACTTAAATTACTATGTTGGTTTATTTAATGCAACATTCATCATATGAAACGCAATCAACAAGCATTAAATAAATCTAATATGCATCTAATGCAGAAAGCGATAGGATGATCACGACCATGCCTATGCGACCCATTCGAGCTAAAATGGGTCTATGCCTATATACGGGATAAAATAAATAGAACTACTTCTATTACATTTTATTTTATTTACCCGTACAAGAACAGGCCTTCAAAATTTACAACTTTTAAAATTACTCACACAAGCGTGGGCCTTTTTCATCGAACGACCTTCAATCTGATCTAATCTACTCTCGATTCAATAATTTAAAATTGTACAAATTATTAAATAAGAGACTCGCAGGTCTCGATAAATTACAAACATTCAATCATATTGAATAAAAGGCTCATGATCATCCCTTAAATAAATATGCTAAAAACATTCATCACATGAATTAAAAGCATATAAATTTACGAAATTTTGTGTGTTGATTTAATTTTGAGATTAATAAATATTAACTATTCATAATAGTTAATCTAATTAGTTTAGATTTAAAAGATCTAATTAATTTAGATTTAAGTTTTAAATCTAAACTTAAATAAAACAAATAAATACACATTTGTATTTATCACTAGAGAACCATTCTCTTATCACATACAAATTGATTTGCACTTTTTTTTTTTCAATATTATGTGGGGCGTAATAAATTTGCCCCACAAACATTTTACTAACATCACGGTGGGTGGAGAACATGTCAACCACATGAAAACACAACACCCCTCTCATTATTTTATTACGAAGATGGACATGTACAGAGATTCTAAATCTCTGATTTTTTTATTTTGTTTTTTTTTTATTTTTTATTTTGTAAATCAAATTTGCAACCCACCAATTAAATCATGATATTAGAAAATTCAAATCATATTGGGATAGCATTTAATTGCTAATAGATCTACTGTCTCTACAGCAATACATAATTGAATTCAATACTGAAATAATTTCAGCTATTAACAAATCAACACATCTTTATTTGTTATTATTATTTTCAATCTCAAAATTAAATCAACACACAAAATTTCGTAAATTTATATGTTTTTAATTCGTGTGATGAATGTTTTTAGCATATTTATTTAAGGGATGATCATGAGCCTTTTATTCAATATGATTGAATGTTTGTAATTTATCGAGACCTGCGAATCTCTTATTCAATAATTTGTATAATTTTACATTATTGCATCGAGAGTAGATTAGATCAGATTGAAGGTTGTTCGATGAAAAAGGCCCACGCTTGTGTGGGTAATTTTACAAGTTGTAAATTTTGAAGGCTTGTGCTTGTACGGGTAAATAAAATAAAATGTAATAGAAGTAGTTCTATTTATTTTATCCCGTATATAGGCATAGACCCATTTTAGCTCGAATGGGTCGCATAGGCATGGCCGTGATCATCCTATCGCTTTCTGCATTAGATGCATATTAGATTTATATAATGCTTGTTGCTTGCGTTTCATATGATGAATGTTGCATTAATAAAACAACATAGTAATTTAAGTTGATGAGGTCTTGAAAATAAACCTTGAGTTTTTGAAACTATTAAGGAATTTAATTCGATTAATTCCATATCAAATTATAATGGATAAGAATAGGTTGGACCTATTAATCCATGCCTTCCATCAAAAGTAGATGACATGACGATGCTACGGTGCTTAGTCACTGACCATGAGTCGTGGGGTGGCTTTGTGCTGAAAGTTGTGATCTCTACTAAGCATTGAGATGCTCGTGAAAATGGATTTGTCTTTGTGTTGGCCACGAGTCGTGGGACACCCTGATGCGCCATTATCACGAATGTTTGATTGGTTTAATTTGACACTTAGTACTATATACGGTCATAAAATTGGGGTATTAGGAAAGGTGAGGCAAAATATTCTTGAAGGTTGTATAGTGATACAATTGTCAAAAATGTTGTCTACCAATATAAATATTTCATGCGCACTCATAAAATTGGGATATGGAATATTTTTATTGGGCTTCAAGCCCGCTATGGAAATTTAGTTTTCAAAATTTTATGGGGTTTAATTAAAATAGTGGGAGACATTTAATATCAAAGACCTTATACTAAATGAATATACTTTCTATAGTCTACTTATTTTCTGCTTCGTTTATTTTGGTAGATCGTTCTACTAAAATAGCTAAAAATCTAATTGCATGTATTCTTGAGAAAAACAAATTCACTGATCACGAGTGTTTCATTGTGACAAATTAAGGTACTGAAAGAGGAATTGTAAGAAATATCTTGGAAACCTGAAGAGTTCATGTGTTTATTTTGTTGAAATTAACTTATCAGTTAATGATGCTTCTTGGGTATTAGATACCGGCTCTGACTCACATATTTGCAATGATTTGCAAATGATGGCAAGAAGTAGAAAGCTGGACAGTAAGGAAACAGTTCTTAGGATGGGCAATGGAGCAAAAGTTGTTGCATTTGATATAGAGACTGTTTATCTAGCTTTGAATAGTGGTGTAAGTTTGTTATTGAGAATGGAAGTTGTTCCATTTTCAAATATACCGATATTATATATTTCCGTATTTTAACAAACAGTTTATACACTGTTACACATTAAAGTCCCATCCTAACTATTCAACAAAATAAAAGAATGTTAGATAACCATAGTTCGTTTACACTTTGGCATGCTAGATTGAGACATATATCTGAAAAGATAATTCACAAATTGGGACAAAAACTCGACCTTACGGGAGAGGATAAGTTGCCTACATGTGAATCATGTCTTAAAAGAAAAATGACAAAATCACCATTTGTTGGACAAATGGAGCAAGCTAAAGGTCTGTTAAATTTGATTCATACAGATGTTTGTGGACCACTAATTGTTAGTGCGAGAAGGAACTATCACTACTTTATAACCTTTACCGATAATTTCTCTAGGTATGGTTATGTATACCTTTTAAGGTATAAATCTGAAGCCTTTGAAAAGTTCAAAGAATTTAGATGAGAGCTGGAGAAACAAAGAGATCATAATATTAAAATTCTTCGATCAGATCGAAGAGGTGAATATTTGACTACTGAGTTTCTAGATTATATAAAGGAGAATGGATTCTCTAGCAGTGGACTTCTCCTGGTACTCCACATTTTAATGGAGTTTCAGAAAGGAGGAATCGTACCTTGTTAGACATGGTTCGATCAATGATGAGTTCCAATACTTTACCTCTTTCATTCTAGGGCTATGTCTTAGAAACGACGACATATCTATTAAATAAGATGTCAAGTAAAGTCGTGCCTAACACACCTTATGAGATATGGTGTGACAAAACACCTTCGTACTAGTATCTCAAAGTATGGGGTGTGTTGCTTATGTAAGGCAACAAGTGGGAGATAAGCTGGATATGAGATCCATCTTATGTAAATTTGTGGGGTATCCAAGAGAGTCTATAGGATACTATTTATATGATCCCTCTGAACAAAAGGTGTTTGTTTAGAGGAATGACATTTTATTAGAAGAAGAGTTTCTACCTGATAAGAATGGTGAGGTTGTCGAATCACAATGTATCTCACAAATTGTCAAGGATAACACACCAGTTGAGACTACACCTTCTGAACCACAATCTCTTCGGAAATCTATGAGGGTTTCTAGGGTGCCTTAAAGGCTATACCTATTGTTAGAGAACAATAAAGAGAGATTCCTTTGGATAATGATCCAATAAGCTATGAAGAGACAATGTTTGACATTGACTTGATTAAATGGCACGAAGCTATGCAGTCCGAAATGGACTCCATGTACTCAAACAAGGTATAGACCTTGATAAACCCACCACAAGGTAATACCTACTGGTTATAGATGGGTTTATAAGCGGAAGCTAGGAGTACATAGAGAAATGAATAATTTAAAGTACGCCTGGTTGAAAAAGGTTATACTCATGAACAAGGTGTTGATTATGAGAAAAACTTTTTCACCAGTTACAATACTTAACCATTCGGATCTTGCTCGTCATAAATGCGTATTATGAATACGAGATATAACAAATGGATGTGAAGACTGTTTTTCTTAATGGAAACATTAAGGAGGATATTTATATGAAATAACCACAGGGTTTCATATTCAGTGGGAGCAAGCAAATGGTTTGCAAACTCCAGAAGTCTATTTATGGACTTAAACAAGCTTCAAGGAGTTGGAACATCCGGTTTGATGAAACGATCGAAACGTTTGATTTTCACAATAACCCGGATGAACTATGTGTTTATAAGAAGGTTAGTAGAAATGCAGTAGCATTTGGTGTGCTATATGTTGATGACATTCTACTCATTAGAAATGATGTAGAAATGTTGCAGTCAACAAGGACTTGGTTGTCTAAACAGTTTTCCATGAAATACTTGGGAGAAGCATCTTTTATCCTAGGGATAAATATCTATAGAGATAGATATATAAAGATGATCGGACTTTCCCAGTGAATGTACATAAATAAGGTGCTAAAACGATTTAGCATGGAGGAATCCAAACATGGATACCTTCCTATGAGTCATGGTGTTTCATTTTCTAAGACTATGTCTCTAAAAATGTATGAAGAAAGAGAAATGATGATTCGTATACCTTATGCATCAGCTATTGATAGCATTATGTATGCAATGTTATGTACTAGGTCTGATGTGGCTCATGCACGAGCAGATATTAGTTTAATCCAGGGGAGAAAAACTTGAAAGCTGTTAAGATGATTCTTAAGTACTTGAGAAGGACTAAGGATATCTTTATGATATATGGCAATGGAGAACTAAAACTAGAAGGTTTCAGTGATTCTAGTTTTCAGTTTGATAAAGACGAGACAAAATCAATGTTCGAATACATATTTCCATTGAATGGAGTAGTAGTTAGTTGGAAAAGTTCCAAACAATAAATGACTACTGACTCTATTGGCGATGTTGAATATATTACAGCATCATATGCTGAAAAAGAAATTGTTTGGATAAGGAACTTCATCCAAAGGTTGGGTATAGTCTCGTCTGTTGTTGATTCAATAAGGATTTATTGTGACAACAATAGGGCTATAGCGCAAGCGAAAACACTAAGATCTCATCAAAGATCAAGACAAATTATGATGCGATACCACATTATTAGAGAGATCATTGGTAGAGGAGACGTCATTATGGATTAAGTCACTTCAGTAGAAAATATAGTAGATTTCCTGACTAAGCCCTTATCACAGAATGCATTTGACGGACTTGAGAAGATGGGCCTGAAATACATGATTGATTGAAACTAGGCAAGTGGAAGATTGTTAGAGTAGAATACCCGGCGTTCCAATCGGGTGCTTGTTAGAGAACAAGTTCACTGAACATGACCCGTTGAAAATTCTTAACTGGAAGTGTTAACTGTCGAATAAGAATTTTCATGTTGCAATAGTACATGATTGATCCTCTGACTTGAGGCATGATAGTAATCTTGTGCATATTGTGCTTTACTTTGATTTATCCTTTGATTGCTGGACAATCATAAAAGGGATGTTTTGGGTATTGTATTAATATGTATGGAGGTATATCCGTGACCAACAAAAAATTCGACACTTATATGGATAAGTGAATTTCTTATGTTTTTCATAATTTGTGATTCAAAGACTTTGGCCAAGGCGAGATGAATATGGATTCATAAAGGAATCACTAAACTTGAAATGGAATCATAGTTATTAAATCAATTGGGTTTCGACTTATAAATCCATGCCCAAGATTTAATCGGGAAATTAATTGTCGAAAGCATTTTACATGTATGCACTTGCAATTGAAAAGATTTACTCGCTATTTCACTTAACACTAGATGATCATGCTACTTTCTAGGTGTCACCATGATTTGTGGGTTCTTGAAATTAAGGAGTTAATTTCAAGAATATAAATTAATTAGATTAATTTAAATTACAAATGAGTTGTAAACCCACTACTAGTGTTAATCGTAAACCTAAAAGGGTCACACCAAATTTTGAATGATGACAATATTGAAATTTGTATTTCCAATAGTTGGATTAATTGACAAGACTTAATTAAATAATTTGATTATTTAATTAAATCTAATTTTGATTAGATGTCAATTCGGAATAGTATAGATTAATCAATTGGATTGATTAATTGAGCTTTGGATATTAATTAAATAATTATTGAAATTACTAAATTAATAGTTGGATTTTAAAGTTGGACTTTAAAATTCAAATCCAAATATTAATATCTATACTTATATAATAAGGTGTACCATTTACGAAATTTAGTAAGTTGAAAAGTCAATGCAATAAATGCATTACTATTTTGAGCAACATAATATAATATCATATCTATACTTATATAAAAGGAGATTCTATTTACTACATTTTTTATCCAGAAAAGTCAACTGCATTAAATGTCATTACTATTTTGGTATTATAATATTTTATTTATTTAATTGATTTATTTATTTGTTTTATTTTAAAAAGGTAAGTATAATAAAAAAAATTTAATAATAAAAAAATCAAATATCAAATAAAAATGTACACTTTGACTTATTTGATTATATTTGGTATTTGATTATACCAAATATATTCCTATTTAGTATAAATCAAATAATTTTATAACAATTCTACTACACTATTTAACAATATTTTTTTTTATTATATAATAAAATAATAAAAAAATATTATATGGTGAACAACAATAAGTAAAACTGTTACTTTCTCTTATATCAAGGGATAAATTTATATGCTAAAATTAAATTTTTATTAGTATAAATGTGTTAGTGAGATAATATATAAATTATTTTACAAGCTAGCCCTAACATGCTCATATTTAATGTTTTTAAAGATGTAGGAAAAAACTTATAATAACTCTATTGTTTTTTAGACTTAAACGTTGATTAAAAGAGGTAAACATTTCTAATTTTTTAGACTTAAACGTTGATTAACACCATAAATTGAGAGTCTATATTTAGTAAAATTTCTAATTGTAATTAAAAAATTAATGCTTGCTATATTTTAGAATATCTTTAAATCATTATAAAAAAAAGAAAAAAAATACAATGAAAAAAGCAAGTCAGCTATATATCGATTTGTTGTACTCCTCAAATCGCATTCACAATTTGGCTACAAGCAAAGGAAACTCATTGATTAAAATATTATTTTGTCAGTAGTCTTAATGTACAAGAGACTTTAAGACTCCACTTGAATATTATAAAACTTTTATTGAACATTGTACAATTTTCTTGCGTATTATAAACTTTTATTGAATATTGAATCTTATAAAATAATATTATCCAAATAAATATATCCCATGCTTTGCACGGGTCACGTATTATATATATATCCCGTACATTTTCTTTATTCATGTATGTAATTATAAGCCTGGATAAATAGCCTTAAAATTGTGCACCCCGTACATCGCACGGGCTCTGTACTAGTGATTATATATTAAAAGCCTACATAAAAGAGGAGATTTTATGAGAAATAAGATTTTGACCAATTAATTTAGAAAGTTGGTTTCATAAATTATGAGTCATTATCTTTAATTATCTTATATTAATCTTTAATTAAGATTAAAGATTAGAATTAAATAAATGATAATGGTAACGAATTTTTGGAATCTTCATTTTCATCTCCAACTCATTTTTACATAATTAAATCAAAGTTAGTGGAGAATCTCATCTCCAACTCACCAAGATTAATTATATAAATATAATATAAGTTTTTGGTGAGATGTGTTTTAGATCACCCAACATCAATAATGTCTTCAACATTTAAAATTGTACATTTGATGTATAAAAGAAGTTAGACTTCACGAGACATGACATTGAAACAAGTTCTCATATAATCAAGTTTGCAAAAAAGAGCATTAGTACTCTTGTCTTTTGGCAAAAAGAAAAAAAAAAAAAAAAAAAAACGTTTGAAAAAGAAAAAAAAAATCTCCTCTCAATTTAATTCCTTATATCGATTCGATTCCGGAAAATTTCTACTAGCGAAGAAATTGTTCTCGGAGTCGGAATCAAAAAGGTGGACTCGATTAGAGGGGAGACACTTGGATCCCTTAAGGAGTAAGAAGACGATGATAGCCACATAACCGGGAATTGATTTCCTCTTCATCGTCGCTATTTGAAGAAAATTAAAGGTAATTTTTGAAATTCTCTACAAATCAAAATTCGTATTTTTACGTGATTTTAAAAGATGCCGATCATTTTATTCGCTATATGTACTTACGGATTAAGTATTTATTTGATAAATGATAATTATATTGTATAATTTCCGCTGCGATTTTAATCCGTACAGTATAGCGAATATCACTTTCATGAAGAACACGCAGACAGATAATGTAACGCCCCGTTTTATTTTAAAGAATTTACAGAGTTTATTTATAAAAATCAGAGCTGATTTTTCACAAAATCTCAATTAAATCTTTAAGTCAACGGGCACTACTTAACTACCGACAACAAATAAAACAAATACGAACAAAAAGGCAGAACCTACACATGCATAAACTAACAGATATAAAAATCAAACCAACTAATTTACAAGTCACCAAACCAACTAGATAGTTCAACATGATTCAACGATTCATTTACCATGTTCATAAAATCAAGCGGAAGCATAATTATCCAATATAAAACAAGTGGTTCAACAATATAACAAAAATGGAAGCAAAGACATATTATTCCAACGGCCACCACTCGATCGTCTCTCGCTGCCGCCGCCAACCATGCTCAACCTAAAAAGATAGGAAGAGGAACAAGAGGACATAAAAGCAATGGGGGTGCGTACAACCATTATACTCACCATTACCGCACAGTATATCTCGCATAAAGATTCATAACTATAAATAATGTATGCATAGAATCCAGATCTAACTCCCTATATGGCCCTATCGCAAACCTCCTATGTACATACAACAAATCTTCTGACCAGACATCGGCAAGGATGTAACCGGAAACATTCCCACCCCGGATGCAACGGGCACAGGATCTTATCCAGGAGACAATGGAGCTGATTTACCCTCCGCTCTACACGGATTCGAGTATTCAGACATTCCTCTCCGCTCTACACGGATTCGGGCGTCCACCTCCCGGATGCAACGGGCAGGTGATCTCCATTGATTATGCATTCGTCAAAGGCACTATCCACGGGACACTTAGATTAGGTTTGTCACGCATACAGAAGCTATTGCGACAAACATTATACGAAATAACAAGTGCGATAAATGTAGATTCAACATAAATGACCCACCTGGTAACAACCGAGATAAACACAAAATAAGGATAGGCGGCGAGCTCGACTCGTCAAGCACCTACATTTATTAAAATAGCCTTATCAAAGACTATTCGACAATTACTTAATCCAACTAAGTTCACATAAGCATTTAAGCATGCATTAAATCAAGGGAATCACATTTCCGAAAATATCACATAAGTTTTGAAAAACTTGACCCGGACAACGTTTTTAAAACCGACGCAACTTTCAGCACACAACTCATATGGACATGAATCAAGTTGCATTGGAACCCTAAGACATGTATCTACAATTATAATGCAGACACTGAAAGAAAATAAGGCCATTTAACAGGTGATAAATCAACAAACATTATAATTTGAGTCACAGTCCAAAACTAGGAAAAATAAACATGAACAGACTTCAGTAATTACTATCTAACTGGAGCTACAGGAATGCTTTCAATGAATTTCAAAAACCACATGATAGATAACTCAAATGTCTACAACCTTGCTGAAGATCACATTGGCAAATAATCACATTATCAACGAGTTTAGACACAAAACATGTGATTCCGTAAACCTGTCAAAAACTAACATGTGATAAGGACAAGCACCTCAGATTTTATCACTTATCTTGAGTTACAGACCTCGAAATGACATGGTTCAAGTCTCAAATTAAACCATAAGAATGCCTCTACAACTTTTATTTAGAACACATAAACATATGAGATCATATTGATAGTGAAAAATCGGTTAACATTCCATTTCAGATTGCTGCCAAAATGATAAGTCGTAACTCATGCATATCTAACTTCATAAGAACACAACTCGAGCTACAGAGCACATATCAACATGAAATTTATCTCATTTGGAAGATAAGAAACAGACCTATAACTTTTATGAAGAGCATAAATTCATACGAGCACATTAAGACAGAATAAAAAGGTCATATTTTAATTACAGACATGCTGCCGGGTAACAGGAAAACTGAACGCACAAAATTCTTGCAAAAATCATAACTTTTTCGATATAACTTGGAATCAAGAAATTCCAAAGCCCAGGTACAGAAAACTGAACATACTACATTTCCCATGAATATCACAACTTCAAATAATCAGTCTCAGAGGGCTTAAAATGCTGCACAACAGATCAGCAAAGAAGGTGTTTTTACATAAAATAACAATTAACTTATATAATGAATGTTCTAAGCTCGACAACCATTATTATCACTTCTCCACAGAAATAAACGAGCACAATGAGGTTCATCACAGCAACAACATGATATTTGATTTAACAAAGTTACGTATATAATCTGATGAACGAAACGACATATACGAGCCGATAAACAATTCGTAATAAATCCGACTTCAAACAAGAATTCGGTAGCAGCATGATATATATATATATCATCTGATATACGAGCACGACCGGAATAACGAGAGGGTTCGAAAAGGTTACCCGTCTTCGAGAATCTACGAGCACGACCGGAATAACGAGAGGGTTCGAAAAGGTTACCCGTCTTCGGGAATCTACGAGCTATCAGAAGAAAAACGGGCCAAACAACGGGTCGGGAATCGGCTCGCAAAAGAATTCGGAATAAAGAACCGAGGGTGGCGCTGACCTCGACGGGGCTGCCGGCTGAGATGGCGGCTCGAGGGCGACTGAAATGGCCGGCTGGGGTGCTGCATGCGGAGGAGCGGGCTCGTTGGAGAAGGAGAAAGCTTGCGGACGGAAACTCGCCAGAAAACGAGAAGCCCAGGTGCTGCTCGAACGGTGGCTTACTGAGACGGGATCGCCGGAAAACGGGAAGCCGAGGGGCTGCTCGAATGGTGGATTACTGAGACGGGCTCGCCGGAAAACGGGAAGCCGAGGGGCTGCTCGAATGGTGGCTTACTGAGACGGGCTCGCCGGAAAATGCAGCAGCGAGGTGATTGGGGAAGGACGGAGGAAGAGAGCTTCGCTGGTTGGAGGAGAACTCGCCGGAGGTCGGGCCTGAGGACGATGGCTTGTGGAAGCTCGCCGGTGGTGAAGGTGCTGCGGGTCGCGGCTTGCTGGCCCCGCCAACTCGCCGGAAAAGCAGCGTGGAGGAGATGAATCGTGGCGGGCTGCTGGTTTGCTGGCGCCGGAAGTTGCAGCGGCGACGGGGAGGGTGGTGGCCGGAGGTGGCCTGCTCGATGGAGGAAGATGAACGGAGGTGATGAGGATGATGATGATGGCGACAATGGTGCGGCCTGGGAGAAGATATTGAGAAGACGATGGGAGAGGAGGTAGCGACAGGGAAGACGAAAGGGAAAATTTCAAAATTGGTCCTATAATTTGGCCACTGTCCAAAAAACCACCCCGATATTGACCACTTTCAATTTAGGTCATATAATTTGTCGATTTCATCAATTTTGGTCCTTTTTTATCTGTACCCTGGATTAAAAAGTGACGTGGCATGAAAAAAGGACCAAAATTGATGAAATCGTCAAATTATAGGACCAAAATTGACGTGCCACGTAGATCATAATCACGCCATGTAACATTGAAAAACTGACACGTCATGCCACGTCACTTTGTAATCCAGGGGCGGATAAAAAAGGACCAAAATTGATGAAATCGACAAATTATAGGACCTAAATTGAAAGTGGTCAATATCGGGGTGGTTTTTTGGACAGTGGCCAAGTTATAGGACCAATTTGGAAATTTTGCCGAAGACGAAATCGTGTGCTAGAGAAAGAGATGGCTGAGGTGATTTATTTTCAAATGACAGATATTAATGAGAATTGAAGGGAAAGAATAATGAAGGGAATCAATCCGCTCATGAAGGCAATATGTGCGTTACTGCTGGAGAGATAAGGGGAAGATGAGTCGGTCGGGCGGATATGAATTAAGATTTTATCTGGTTCTGGTGATGTAAAACGAACAGATAAACAAACAGAGCTAATTAAAACAAACAGATAAAAATTTATCTGTTTGATCGCGACTGATAAAAGAAAAAGGAATGGAAAATTATATCTGTTTTGGGCTTGGCCAAAAATGTTTATCAAATGGACTAGAGAAAATGATCCCAAAATGGCTACGGTAAAATAATCAAAATCGGCCGGTTCTCTCGGGCTCGACTCGAAAATTATTTGAGGCCCGGTTCAACGTGATGATTTAAATCCGGCTAATACATAATACTTATTTAATAATAATAATAATAATAATAATAATAATAATAATAATAATAATAATACATATACATATTCAGGCAATTAAATACACACATTATTTATTTATCTATAATAACAAACAATTAAGGCAATTACGATCACACATAAAATAAATAAATTTATTTGGACAAATAAAAATAAATAAAATAAATAAATAAATAATAACTTTCAAAATAATCTGGAACAAATGAGGCGCTACAGATAAAGTCATTTAAATGCACATAATACAGTAAACATCCAAAACATAGGTGCAGTGGATAATTGAAGACATACAGCTTGACAGGTCCTTAGTGTATGCATAATAACCAAATTTACAGACATGATATTACTGAAATTCAAAAACTCCAAGGTAGGTAATTAAATTTCCTAAACCGTTCTGAAGACCTCACTGGCAAATAACGACATCACAATGAGGTTTAATATAAAACATTCGGTTCACAAAACAGTCCAGAGAACAATTTTTCGAATATACAGCACCTTAGTAAAATGACAACAACCACGCTACACAACTCCAATTCATACATACTCAAAACATACAGAATCTACACAAGGAAATCTACAAACATTATGAAGAGCAGTTTTACATATAATCACATTAAAGGCATCAATTCAGAGCATACATTCCATGCATACATACAACCACTGTTTCAAAATTCTGAGCATAAATCCAAATTAGAAAAATCATATAAATCCAACCAAAACTCCAAATTGCATGATTTCAACTCCTAATGAAAGCTTATAACATGTAATACATGTTTCATGAAGAATACATTTTCATTCAGGTACGTTAAAATTATCAAAAACAGCCGTGAACTGAGGTCAAAGTTTCTGTCCGAGTCTATAAAAACTGCATGCTTGTCTGACTTTGGAAATTCATTTCAAACCCAAATCACAAAATTTTAAAACTCTTTGAAACCTAACTCAAAGAACAACAAAACTCAGGAAGAATACTTGTCCAAGAAACAGCTTCTTGGTCGACAAAAACAGAGCACAACTGAGGCTCAAAATTTAGGTTTTTCGTGGTTTTAACAACTCAAAACATTCGCATAACAACATAGCCTCGGAACCACGTAAATTACACGTTAAGCAAGTCTCGATATTAATACTTTAAGACTTAAAACATTCGATGTATCGTAAAACACGTTGTCCGAGGTCCAACTCGATCTTATTAAACACGATAGAAAAATAACATCTTACGATTTCCACTTGAATTATTATGTATGTTAATTTGATAATATTGAGCAACAATATGAATTCAGCCCGGGCTCGAAAGAATACCGTTCTCGGAAAAATGTTCAAAAATGGGATGAAGAGGCGAGTGGCAATCGGCTCGACGGCGGAGCTTCTTCTCGCGGGGAGCAAGTGGCGGGGCTGACTGCTCGCGGCTAGGGCTTGGCGAGGAACAGCGAACGGAGGGCCTCGACGGTGATGCGAGGGGGTTGAAAGAGGGCTCATCGTCGGTTTGCTGGAGTTCGTCGGAGGTGATGACGAGATGCGGCGTCGCTGCTGGGGCGTTGCGGACGTGCAGTGGAGTCGATCGCGAGGATGACGACGGAAGGGAGATGAGGGTGGCGTCGGGATGAACGTGAGGGTGGTGATCGGAACAATAAAGCGAGAGATTTCTTTCTCGCTTCTCTGTTCTTGCCGCCGTGATCGAGAGAGAGAGAGAGGGATAGAAAAAAGGGTTGCGGTGTGTTTCTTAGCGAGNTGACAAAAAAAAAAAAAGAAATACAATAGATGGGCTGGTTCGGTTCGGCAATAGCTGGGTTGGTTCTGTTTGCTAGACGGGCTCGCGGGTTCTATACGCGCGGCTTGGTTTCTCGGTTTCTCAGGCTTGACCAAACCGAAATACAATCCCAATTCTGCAATAAATAAAATTTAACGGCTCGGTTCGATCGTTCAAAATAAAATCCGGATATTATATAATTAATACACACATTAATTATTATTATTAATAATAATAATAATAGGCATTTAAATATTTAATGACAATTAAGCATTTAATAACAAAATAATAATAATAATAATAAAAACAATAATAATACTAAATAACCCCAAATAATTCATAAATAAACGGGGGCCTAGAACTGTGTCTGGGTTGCATGTAGTGGTGCTGGGAGGTCGCGTCACTGCATGCGGCTGGGCGCAGCTGCTTGCGTTTTTCGGCGGCGATGGGCGATCTCCGATGGCTGAAGACGGTGGTTCTGGTCGCCAAATTATATATGATAGGCTCGAATAAATATTACCTAAAAGCCTTTTAATGTATTACCTGAACACCTACTTTGAATAATCTTGGTGTGCGATTAATCGAAACTCTCGAACTCTCAATATATATGTAATGCTCGATTTTTTTCTCTTTTCAAGACCTTAAAATCGGCTAACACATATTATGGGGAGAGGTTGGGACATGTTGTATTTATAGGCTACATTAGGGACCTTAAGAAGGTGCTAAATATGGGCTTATTCAACTAAGGTTAGTAATCCTATTTACTCTCCCATTATCTTTCCCTTCTAAAAGACATCATTCCTCCTGACCCTAATTACCCCTTCTATGAGACTTCTTTAGTCTCATAACCTTTCATAATATTCTAGAAGAAAAATTCATCTTCTTAGGGAATTAATTAATTAGAGAATAAATAATTCTTATCTCCTAACTAAATTAATAATAAAATATTCCACTAGAGTAATATATATTATTGTTCACCCCATATAGCTCCAATTTATTCAATAAATTTGAACCTCCACTTAATTAATAAATATTAATTTAATTTATCGATTTACCATCCCTATGTTTAAGATATAAATTTAAATTTAATTTATCGTCTGCAGGGCTCGACATAATATTCTTTCCTGAGCTCATTTCAGGAATGTCATCAACCCAACGCACTAGGACATAGGGACCGTAAATAATTTATAACAACACATCATATAAACATTATCATTTACCAAAATACCGATTATGTCATCCCAGTAAAATGAGAATCACTCTTGGTAAATCAAATAAACAAGTAATGAACATATATGTCATTTTATATTATTTTACGGCTTAAGAGTATGCATCAATTACTGAAGGCCTAGATTACTTCAACGATCAATATTTAAATAATCTTATCCTTTTTGCGGTCATGTTCAATACTTATCATAAGTACTAGTGTAATCCATCAATCAAAGACCAACTGAATCAAGACTACACTGCATTCTTTTTCCAATAGGGTTTTCAATGCCTGTATAGAGTGTGAACAATTAGTTCATCATACAAGGAACAGACAATATGATCTTTCTGTTCGACACATCGAACCATACTTTCTACAATGTAAGATAAATGAATTATGATTGCATAATTAAATAAACTTGCAACAATACTTTGACTAAAACATTATTGTCAGATCAAAATGGAATTGTCAAAACCTGAAAGCCAAGTTTTTACAGTATATCCTAACACTTACTACCAGTGTTATAGTATAATAATTTTCTACCATAGGGCATCCACATCCCACCATTAATGAGACATTTAAATGACACACTACACCATTCAAACCAATGCAACCCGGTTAATTTGATTCCCTTGCCACAGCCTGTTTTATCAAGTTAGAATTTGATTCCTCATAGGATTTGTATTTTATTTCCCATAGGCTAGTATCTCTCTCTTATAAATAAACTTATGTATACATCATTATTTTTCATGAATGAAAAAATAAGAATATCGTCCCTCTTGAGCAAAAATCGCTTGTGTTATAATTCTTAGAGTTTTATCACAAAATCCTTGTGTCAAAAAGGTCGTTTTACCGAACAGTTCGTCATAAACTCGAATTTGGCAAAGACATCACACGTCCGAGCTGTCTAAAAAACGTGAGAAGGTAAGAAAAATTCGAGTCATCTACAACCTATCGCCCAGAAGGAGACGGTTTTCGTATCCTTTGAACTAACCTATCGTCGAGAAGAAGGTGAGTCGTCTACATATTTTTCTATTATTACCCTCATTTAGCTAATGAATACACTACGCTTTTTTATATCTACTCTTAATTTTCACGCTATTAATTTTATTAAAGAGAGTTATTATAAGCAAAAAAAAAAATTCTTAATTATTTTGTAACTTTTTAAAACGACACATATTATGAACATGATGAAGTATTATATTTATAAAAAGAAAGATATAAAATAAATTTTATTAAATGAGTGGATAATTGGTCCCATTTATATGTATTTAAATGAGTTGATAGGAATATGGGTGATGTTTAAATAGAAAAATGTTTAGCGCTCAATTATTTGTCAAATATTTAGCCAAAAAAAGTGAGTTATTTGATATTGAGCAAATTTGTTTTCTTCCCACTGTTCACCCAATTTGACAAGAGGCTGCAAGTGGGCTCCCGTGTCAAAGCATTGTACATTTTGTAGTCCAAAACCTGTAAAATTAAATTGTGTCGGTCCTTCCACCAAGGGGGTAATGGATCCCCTTACCACAGCCTGTTTTATCAAGTTAGAATTTGATTCCTCGTAGGATTTGTATTTTATTTCCCATAGGCTAATATCTCTCTCCTATAAATAAGTTTATGTATTAATCATTATTTTTCATGAATGAAAAAATAAGAATATTGTCCCTCTTGAACAAAAATCGCTTGTGTTATAATTCTTAGAGTTTTATCACAAAATACTTGTGTCGAAAAGATCATTTTACCGCACAGTTCGTCATAAACTCGAATTTGGCAAAGACATCCGAGCTGTCTAAAAAACGTGAGAAGATAAGGAAATTCGAATCGTCCACAACCTATCGCCGAAAAGGAGACGGTTTTCGTATCCTTTGAACTAATCTATCGTCGAGAAGAAGGCGAGTCTCCATATCCTTTGAAGCAAAATCGAGCATCGAGATAAACGATCTTCATTAGTGTACCGATGATAGTTGATAATCGCTACAATACAACCTTCCTAGATTATTCAAGAGTGAAAAAATTCTTGTTGGTTGTTATATCTTATAGGAACTTTTCAGATAAACTTCGTAGTAGGAACAAAAGAAATGATTTAAAAATTACTACTGCTGCACCCAAAATCCCCAAATAAACTAAAAAAAAAAATAAAAATAAAAATTGGATGTATATTCAAGGGACCAAAACACCAAATCATTTGGAGTGACAATGTTTACACACTTGATCCATGCGAACCAATTTAGCACTTAAATAGTGTATACAATTTTTTTTCTTTAAAAAAAATGTACAAAGCGTATCAAATCTGAAAGTTGACAAGCAATAAGCAATAATCGCCATTTCTAGATCCTTACGAGAACCAAGTAAATTACATATATACTAACACTACACAGAAAAACTTGCACAATAAAGAAATCAAACTACTCGGCTCAAACTATGGTAGCAGTTAGTTAAGGTGGACGGGAAGTGGCAGGGCCAGTTACCCAAGTCCCACCATCAGACATGTAGAAGTTGTTGTAGTTTATACGAGTAACTAGAGCTGCCAAGTGAGGGAACTGTCCGACATTGAGCTTCACAGATAAAATCTGAAATGCCCGTCACAACAATAAATAAGCATAAAAATTCCATATTAAATAGAGAATAATAAAATCTCTATTAGACAACCATTGCAGCAGCAATTCTGGTGTTTACTAACCAAAGGCTGACCATGAAAGGTTTGATATGATATTATTCTCATATGCGAGATAATATTGTGCGCTTTTCTTGCGAAGATCAAATAAGAAAGATTCATTAGGTTGCATGTAAACAGTAAAATATTAGAGATTGGTCGTTCTATTTCATAGTTTTTCTACAGTTAATGTTCTATTTATGCATATAGCATGGATACGGGCAAAAGCTCGTGCACGAAACTACACGCAGCACGAGACCTAAATCTAAAGAGAGATGATTAAAATTCCTACTTTGTAGCTCATATGTATTTTCTTTTCTGACATCTCATAGTGTAATTACAATTATACCTTAAAATAAACATAAGATACTTTTAGATTTTTATTTTTTTTTTCTTTTTTCTGTAAAAGCATTAGTAGTTTTTCGAGAAGTATAAATAAATAGACACAAATAGATAAATTTAGACACACTGCTTACATAAATAATGATTTAAATTATTATACACATAAAGTCTTGCTATCAAATATAGATTGTGCTAAAAATAAGGAATGAGAAACTTCAATTTAGAGAAGAGAAGGGACTATAAAATTTGTTATTATAATCAACTTTACAGTGAGACGACCCAAATGTCAGGCGAGTCAAGCCGTCATACTTTACAAAGTCGTAATATAATATGTCAATACTTTTATATTGTTATGAAATTATAAAATAATGTATGTGAATGACTATTTTGCCCTCGATGTATTTGTATTATTACGAGTTGTGCCATCAGAAGTTTCCTATAAATAGGACCTTCAGTTATAATGAAAATCGTACCTAAGAGAATACATTTTCTCTATTCTCTCTCTTTCTCTCTAGTTTTATAACACGTTATCAGCACGAGTCTCTGCCCTCTAGAGCTCGATTTGTAATATAAGAAGAGTATGCTCTACAGTTGCGTCTTATAGACGAACCTCTGTATCAGAAATTCGAGATGGCATTAGATGAATTATCTACGAGCTAAACTCCAGGAATTGGATGGTCCAGATGCAAGAATTGCAAATTATTTTGATGAAATAGCGGGAACAACAAGCACTGGTGTGTTTTTGGAAACAATGATAACAACTCCTGAAATATGGAGATGAAGGAAGGTATGCCGAAGAAAAAAAAAAAAGGTTTGCAGGTATGTAACAATTGGAATTCTACTTTTATTTTGTATGATAAACATAATAATAGAAGGTATGAAAAATGATTGTCGGCAGGAATGTGAAATTTATAAATAAGAATTCATGAAACTAGGAACATTGAAAATGTTGAACACGAAGAAGAAATTGGTGTCGGCATGTTTACAAAATGATTCATTGTCTTAAAATCCAATTGCCACCAAATTTATGAGCAATGACAAGTCTCATTTAATATGTTTCAACAAGACAAATAGTACCTTCCTTTAATGTGTTAGGATGATTATTAAATGAGGGCCCCTTCACTATTTGTTCATCTCGTGGTCATTTTATGTAAAACAAAAACGGTTGAGATCAATTGCACCCACAAAGAAAAATTGATAAAATATTTACTTGATTGATTTAATTGTAAAATGGTGTTTTGCCAAATATAAAAGGCAAGAATTATCAAAATATATTTTTATTAAATGCATACTACTCTATTTGACGATAGCCTCGATTTAAGACCAATATTGATATGGTTTATTATATGATTATAAAATGTTTGAATTAGTATATTGTGAAAATTATTTGGTACGTGGAACATGTGGATATATGTGGATTGACCCTTGTGATATGAAAATAAATAGGTGTGGCTACATAGACCGGTCAGTGCGGCTCTGCCGCCGGCAGGTGATATTTAATGGTAGCCGACGGGTCAACTGTTGAAATATGAAAAATCATGCGAAATGGCTGAGCAGTGTATCCACCGAAATAAGATTTGAACAACTAAGTGAACCGGTCAGTGTATTGAATAATGATGACCGGTGATGGCCAAACGATAAGCGTATTTATTAATGATAGCCGGTGATATAGAATGGCCAGGTGGCAAGGCTACGTGCAACAAATGAATGGCTATACATGGGCCGGCCAGTGCGGCTCTGCCGCCGACGACAGGCAGTACTAATAAGTGATAGTCGATGAGTGAAATTAATGATACTCTGGCCATGTGAAAGTTAATTAAAGTCCTTGTCGAGAACGGACATTATATGGACTAACCTGATCCTGAAGAAACAGTTGATAAATTCTTCAAATTTATTGATGTAGAAACGAATATTGATGAAGTAGTACCAAAAGTTACTACATAATGATTAAATGATATTTGGTATATAGGTTCTATAAGCTACCACATTATGGTGATGAAATGATACCAGAAGCTATCATTGGATGATTAAACGAATGAGAAAGTGGTACCAAAAGTTACCAGTTATGGATGATCACACAAAATGATTTCTCAATATATTATATGAGTCTAAGGGGCTATATCAGACAACGAGATCATATTGAAATACGAGATCATACAGATATTACAATAAAGTGCTCCGGAAGAAGCACAAATGATAATGATTGTAGTCATGAACTACTATACACTGAGAAAAATCGAAATTGATATTATTATTGCTGAGAAACAAGTACAAAATGTTCAGATGGTGGAAATATGGAAAAGAGGCAGTAAATACTCGATGAATACAAAATACGCAAAGATTACATAATAGAACCCATAAAAGAAGGGTGCGTCTCGAGAGTGTAAAACTTCGTAACTCTGCCACCCATGAATGATATCTGGATTCATATTTGAATAATATATGGGTTCATAATGAGAGATCTAAAGGATCAAAAGCTCTTTTTCGCTTGACCCCTTGTGTTTCCACAGAATCTTGAAATGTGATGCATTCTTGAAGCTTTTTGATAAGTTCAGCAGACGTGTCAGCAGATTTGAATACTTCTCTCATCGAAGGAGATATAAAGGTTTGATATACTCCTATGTCTAAAAATCCAAGCAAACCATGAAAGAAGTTATTAAAGTTCAATAGACCTATGGGCTTGTTATGAAGTTTCAATTCTGCCCATAAAGCAATGGTGAACATTGTCATTAGCGTTCCATACCCGCCTGGAAGAATGATAAAAGCATCGCTATTGTTCACCATATCCATCATACAATCATGAATGGAATGAGTTAACATCATGCTTGTGGAATCCTTGACGACCTTTGTTGAAGCTCTACGAAAAGGTATGATACTTTTCACTTCTATCTCAAAACATTGTCCAACCATTAAGAGACTATCATAGAAAGTATTGCTAGTCCCTCCATACAGCAAATTGATTTTCTGATTCCCCATCTCTTTGACTAACTGACTTACAATATCAATAGTTTGAGAAAAACTTACCAGTTTAGAACCACCAAGAACACATATGGTTTTGATCAGTTGAAGAAAATTATTACCTTGCGAAGACTCTGAAACGTCCATCTATTTATTGATAAACTGAATTTTTCAAAACTTTGTGAGGCATATGATTATGATGAACGACTCGCTATTTAAATAGAAAGCTTTACAAAGCAATAAATAATTTTACTGTTTTCTTCTGACAATTGCAACTGATAGATAAGGTGTTGGATTTTAAATAAATCTTATCTGTCGGCAACCATAAGTTTTTCTAGAAAATTACAGTACAACATACTAAACTGTATTAGTATGATTTTTCATACTAACAAGACCAGTTTTACAAACTTGATCTTTCGAAATAATATTTTCGAGACTATAACGTTCTTCTTCATTTTTGAACTGAATCCATAAAGACATAAGCTCACGATGCACGTATCCACTAGGATGTGTCTCAAGAATCTGTTGAATCGTTTGATCCAAAGACTCCTTATTCAATCCATCCTTTATAAACGTTATTTTATCTTCTCGATTTTTGGACACGTACCCCACAGATATACATCGTGTGTCACAAGTCCATCGAGCGCATTTGAAGCATCCACCTAACCTTTTTGCTCTTCGTTTCTTTGCATAAGTACTTTTACCCATACCTGGCATATATTTATATGAATTTGGAAACTCTCCAGACAATCGAACTTGTGCTTCGATCAACCATCTAACATCATTTGGAATACCATTATTCATTAGCATCCTCAATCTTTCTAATCGAGATCGATAAATCCTTTTTATGATACTTTTTGGAAGAAAAGAATAATATTTACGGATATTTGAGAGTGCTAAATCCATTTGTAAATTCGGACCTTTGTTAAAGAAAATTGAATGAATTACCTGATAATTTATAGAAAAATATGATGCGTATGAGATACGACTCTGGACTTAAACAGTGTTCAAAAGTATGTGTGTCAGACAGCATGATACGATTCTTGATTTAAACAGTGGTTAAAAGATATTGTACCAGAGCCTACACTTAAAGTGCATTTATTGCCGCCGAAAGATGATGTGAAATGTTTGTGATAAACATGTCACAACGAATTATTGTGATCACTTTAAAAATGTTTACCGATATTATTGTTAATGGTTTGCATGATGAACTTATTCTTTGTGATATGAGATGCTTGTTCCCGATTGGTGAAAAATATTACTAGCTAAATATTTGTGAATCGATATATGATCAGTCTGAGTATGAAAGGGGTACGATATATATGGGCCCACTACCCCTCCATGTGTGCTACTAGATATTATGGATCCACTAGATAGCCACATGTGTGTGATTCGTAACCTGAAGTTACGAGATGATTTGATCAAAGAATGTGTATATGACATGTAACCTGAATTTACGAGATGGTTTGATCTAAGGATGACACAAGATGATTATGAAAGAATGAAAATAAGTGTCATATGAAAGTGATGAAGCTAGTAATATACTCACCTGATATGATGAACTCTTGAAAGAAAAATGTGCACATTACAAATGATATGAGTTCAAAATCTTCCAAATATATGTTGAAATCGAGAACAAATTGGAGACTAAATGAACTCCCTACTGAAAATACAGATCAGGGATCTGTTAAGATGAGGGGGAGAATCAATGATTGAAATTTGGAATTAATATATGCATCACACTGAAAGTGTGCAAATCATAAACTATATGATACTGATGATGGTGAAATATATGAAATGATATGATAATGGAATAATACGCTGGAAGCGTCGGTATTGTGCAAATTAAAATCCCCCAAGTAAGTGATGAAATAAGGCATATATATATATATATCATTGATGAAATCAATTGATAATGAGATATCTCAATATTACGGGGAATAATGGAAATGAATAAGTGTCGACACAACCAAATGAATAGCGCTATATAAATGATATTGACGAGAATGAAATCAGCTGAAATGTGAATATTGGGAACTATTGGCAGTAACACCATTGAAATCAATTGATGATGAGAATGAGTTTAAGAATAAACGTTGCACAAAGCATGATATAACATATTGTCATGAATACCATCAGTATCTGAAAATCTGAACGAATTTATATGATACTCATACAAATTATGGAAAGATTATTATGGTGAATATATGAAATACGCGTTGTACTCTTTTTCCCTTGGCTGAGGTTTTGTCCCATTGGGTTTTTCCTAGCAAGGTTTTTAATGAGGCAACAAGGATGACGTATTCATATGAATAGTGTACTCTTTTTCCTTCAATAGGATTTTGTCCCACTGGGTTTTTCCTAATAAGGTTTTAACGAGGCATATTCATGGTATGATGAGGACTACTGGATAAATGATATGATTCTTCACGATGATAAGAGATACTGGAGTAGCTGTACTCTTTTTCCTTCGATCAAGTTTTTTCCCACTGGGTTTTCTTGACAAGGTTTTAACGAGGCAGCGCATGGATATTCCACTAAAGATGATCTATTTGAGGGGGAGCTATGTTGTGCTTCCACAATGCTCAGGTTTTGTCCCACTGGGTTTTCCTGAAGAAACAATGTTATGATTTCAAGATGATCAGGTTTTGTCCTACCGGGTTTTCCTGACGTGCTGAAGCAACGGTACCTGATGGCCACAAGATACACTTGAAGATGTGCAGATTGGGCTTTGTTCAAATCAATTAAAATATGTTTAGAAAATAGTCATTCAAGGAGGAGTGTTATGAAATTATAAAATAATGTATGTGAATGACTATTTTGCCCTCGATGTATTTGTATTATTACGAGTTGTGCCATCAGAAGTTTCCTATAAATAGGACCTTCAGTTATAATGAAAATCGTACCTAAGAGAATACATTTTCTCTATTCTCTCTCTTTCTCTCTAGTTTTATAACATATATGTATTTTTAAAGTATGTCATTTCGAAACAAAATATACATCTTTTTAAGAAATAATACATAAACGTAGGTTAATTTTAAAATCTGGAGACCAAATTTGAAAACAAGGTCCTATAAAATGATGAAAGAAAATAGGATTTAGCACATGCTAGAAAGTAGAAACAAATCAAGATGGGAAATTGGCTAATGCAGAATCTTGACGCAAGAGAGAGAGAGAGAGAGGGGGTACCCTGAGAAGAAAGGCCATGCAGTCATCAAACTGTCTCTCTATCCTCTCCATTTCCTTCACGCATCTTGCTTTGATTGCAGAAATTGATCCACCGCTACTTAGTGTCTGTTGTACGGAGTAGAAATCGAGGGCCAGGCCAAGGATACTGTTTATACGACTAGCAATCAATCCCCACTGAAAAACAATCATAAAAAAAAAGTCACCAAGTGGTCACAACTTTTATACTTGTCCCAAAAAGTTTGCATTTAATAAGAAAACAAATATTAAAAAAAAAAAGAAAAGAAAAAGAGAGAAAGAGAGAGAGAGAGGCAAAGAATGTGGAATAATGGACCAGCTTGTCTGGCACGACAAAACACTGTCTCTGGATTGATAGCAAGTAGGTCTCATGTGCATCGATGACTTCATCTAGAGTGCCAGCTGATGTCACACCCTCGCAAAGCTCACGCCATGCATTGTGGTATACCTGTTCTCGCCATACGATTTCATATTGATGTATTAACTTGAAATATTTGTCTTAATAAAAGATTTTAGTTATGCAGTGATGTAAAAGTTGAAGAATCACAATCCACATACCCTGTCCATGACATATTGATGAAAGGCATCCACGAAATGAAGCAATTTTTGCTCTAGTAACCAGTGATGCTTTTGTTCTATTGTTGCAATGCCTCTATCCTGTAACACATAATGTGACAGCATCAAATATCCAAAAAAGCAATTAGGAGAAAAAATAAAAGTTGGCATCGCGAATGCAAACTTTTTTTTCACAAAATTAATCAGCTTCTGAATTAAAAATGTCATTCGTAACAAAATACAGTACAAACTGACTATGCAAGCACGTAATAAAAAAAGTCGAACATATATTGTTTTCGTCTACCTTCCACATCATCTTCCGAACCTTATCAAGCACAAATTTTGCATGTTTTACTTTCAATAAGAAATTCATCACCTGCAGAAAAGTTCAAATAAATTCATCAAATATCAAACAGATTGTTCTCTATTTAAATTTTTAAATACAAATACAAAGGGAAATTAACTCTTTGCCATCCGAACTTTTATGAAATTTTCAACTAACCATATAAACTATTTTTTTTTTTTTACAAACCACCATCCAACTTTGACTT
>BKCP01004472.1:774720-800335 GCA_008636005.1 Striga asiatica | reverse complement strand
GTACGGTTTGAATTTTTTTTGCCTTTTTCAATTTCAGTGGTACTAGTCACCGGCCCATTTTACTAGTCATCGCCCCTTTGGACGATTTTGCCATTTTTTATTTTTTCTAAACATCTCATAAGAAAGTGCACGATGAAATGTCGTCAAATTCGGAGGTACGAAAATTTTTGTGTCCGGCCGCCGGAACCGGACGGCTTTTAGCCGGTCCGGACGGGCTAAAAGCCGTCCGAAAAGTTCGGCCGATCGGACGGGCCCTGTCCGAACCGGCCGTCCGAAAACGACGGCCGGTCGGAACAGGTCCGTCCGGTTCGGCAGGCCGGACAAATTTTTTTTTAAAAAAATTATTATGTTATATATTTGAAATAATTATGTTATAATTGGACTATATTATTATGTTATAAATTATTATGTTACATTTTAGACTTAATTATGCTATAAAGTGAACGTTTTTCGTGTTAGGAGTTACAAATTATTATGTTACATGTTGATTATAATATAAATTGGACGTTAGATATTATCATGTTACGAGTTAGAAATTATTATATTACATGTTAGTCTTGGTTATGTTAAAAATTGACGGACTATCGTGTTAGGAGTAACAAATTATTATGTTACATGTTATAGTTGATTATATTATAAATTGGACGTTAGATATTATCGTGATCGTGTTAGGAGTTACAAATTATTGTGTTACATGTTAGACTTCATTATGCTATAAATTGGACGTTAGATAATATCATGTTATGAGTTACAAATTATTATGTTACATGCTAGAATTAATTATCTTAATTTAACACGTTCTAAAAATATAAATATTGTACTATATAGCAGGAGTCATGGGAAGATTTTGGAGGAGATGGTGTTGATTACAGTCTGCGTTTCGATACCTGTACATTATATAATAGTGCTCAGGACGCTATTGAAGCTGCAAAACACCAGGCAATGTTGAATGGTTTCCTATTAATAATTTCGAGCCACAAAAAGAAAACGGCCAGGCTTTTGAAGTGCCATAGAGGCGAACGGTACAGAGGCACAGGCGGAAATTCTAGAAAGACAAAAACTAATTAATTGTATGGTTCCTCTAAATTACAAAATAATTATACCGTAGTTGAGGAGCAGACCGATAATTCTTTTCTAACAGTACCGATAATTTGCTATGATTAAGTGAAAATAATTTATGTTAAACAACAATAAATACGTAAATTATTTACCTGATGAGGATGAAGATGGGCAAAAACGCCCCCCAGCCTGTCGTTGAGGAGCAGCCTGTGTAGGACGAATAGCCTGTACCGGACGAACATGCTGTAGAACCGGCTGTACTGGACGAACAGGCGGTACAGGAGGACGAGGGTGGTTAGGACCGTAGGCTGTGCGTGGTCCTGATCATCTGAAGAGTCGTCCGAGTCATACTCGTCTGGACCCTGCACCCTCTCGCCGTACGACTCATCATCAACATACCCCTGTTGACCATAAGGTAATGATACGCGTGCGCGAGGGGGTATCAACTTCCCTACGTAGCGGGGAAAAGCATATCCCGGCTGATCGTACGGTCCTGGTGCCGGGGCATCGAATTGCCCGCCTGGCCAGGATAATAAAATCCATGCTCGCCGTACGGGAGGACTCCGTGGGGTCGCGAACTATCTGGCTGACCCTGTGGACCATCTCGTGCTAGTGTGGGGGGTCTCGAACTCTGTCTAGCCTGAAGAGTCTGTACCCTCAGAGCCTCATCGATCAACGTTTGTCTGTCCCGACGAACGGGCGCATTGACACCCCGACTTCTAGTGTGTCGGGTGCCAGAACCATCATAATAGTCATCGAACGCCTCGTCGTCGTCCCTGGCATTAGATTGTCCAGGTCTGCTAACACCCTGAATCAGAAATATAATTATTAAATTTTTCCATATGTAATAACTATTCTAATAACTACTAAAAATAGATTATAATTCATTTTTATTTTCATATATAAATTTTATTAATTATTATTATAATTATAATTGTTGAGATTTATAATAGTTATTATAATTTATTAGTTAAATTATTATATTTAATTATAATTATCATTACAAATTATTATTATTATTTCTTACAATATTATTATTATAAGCATTTATAATTTATAAATATTAATATTATTAATATTATTTTTACAATTTATAATTAATTACAATTTATTCAACTTATTATTATTATAATATTTAATAATTATAATTATAATATATAATTATTATTATAATTTATAATTGTTATTATAATTATTTCTAATTTNAATGCTTTGCCGAGGCCGTAGGATTTTTTCGACATTTTTTCGGATTTTTTTTGGTGCTCGAATCGCTCGTTGAAAGTTCGGGAATTTAGAGAGATGGAAAGTTTAGAGAGATAGAGTATGAAAAAGGGTTAAGGGCAAAAGAGTAAATTGGAGGGGTGGTGACTAGTAAAAAGGGGGCAGTGAATAGCAATTGAGTTTCAGAACATTGCACTTCTTTTTTTTTTTAAACCATAGAAATTCTCATAAATAACCAATTAACAAGAGTTCAACATACAAAGCCGAGAACATGGGAGCACCACTCGGAGTGGGCTAGATAACAATCACAAACCAACACACTAAAATCAGCAGACCAAACTAACGCAAAGCAGTCACACCCGACTGATCCTTTGCCAATAGCCACAAGATCAACATCCACAAAAACCACAAAGTAGGAAAACTAAAACTAAGCTGCAGAACTACAAACAGAATTAGAATAGTATTACAAAAAACTAGACACAAACATAGGCCAGAGACAACACCCTAATGCTAGCAGAGTGGTCCTCTCTTGGTAGCCAAGAAAGCTTGTCATTGTTGAAAAGCCACTTTGATAAGCACAGGGGCTGGCCTTCTAATGCGTTCAAAGAGCCAAAGATTGCGAGTCTTCCAGAGCCACCAGAGTATGTATGTTGATAACTGAATGAGGGCTTTGAAATCTCACAATGATCAAGTTGGCAGATTTGCCACCACCATGATTTGAAGGACTCTTGGCTGCCAGGTCCATTCCAGTTAACAGGTGCTAGCTTCCACACTTCTTTGGCAAACCTGCAATGAAAAAGAACATGCTTTATAGATTCATCCTCTTCTCCACACTGAGCACAGATAGGATCCACTTGAAGGCCCCTAGCTTGAAGCTGAAGTCCAACAGGGAGGGCACCATTACAGCATCTCCAGATAAAATGTTTCACCCTACCCATCATTTTGAGCTGCCAGCTTCTGTTCCTAACTCTGAGATCATTAGCAGGGTCTCTACCACCTTGTGGGCTGCATTGCCTCAAGAACTTCTCAGTGATGAGGTGGGCATAGGTGGACTGAACCGAAAATAGACCTTTTTTATGAAGGTTCCATTGCCATCCATCTTCTTTTATGTGGTCTATGGAGTCAATAGTCAGGATGGCATTGCTCCACTCCTCTGGGAATGAGGACTTCACCTTTGCAACATCCCAGCTTGTTCCATCAACTGTCATCAAGTCTCTAACACATTTGATATTTCTACTAATTCCAGGTATGAGCTCCACCTGCTAGCCAACTTTGGAAGGGATCCAATGTCTATCCCAGATTGGGTATTACAACCATTTTTAATTACAATTTATATCCACTTAGCACAAGACTCAAGGATCTTTAACTAACTGTTCCAGAGCCAGGAGGAATTTTGTTTTTTCTGGGCTTCAAATAATGATGTAGTAGGATAGTACCTGGATTTGAGGAATTTGCTAACAAATCTATCAGGCTCAGTAACCAGCTTCCACAATTTCTTGGCAATGAGTGCAAAGTCAAGGAGCTGGATATCCTGGATCCCTAAATCTCCATGCTTCTTAGGCAGAGTGATTTTAACCCAGTCTACCCAATGCATACCTTTCTGTCTATCTGCACCCCTGCTCCACCAGAATTGGCCACAAACCTGTGCAATTTCTTTACACAAGCCAATTGGAAGTACAAAAGTAGACATAGCAAAAGCAGGAAGAGCATTTAAAACAGCTTTAATGAGCACCTCTTTACCAGCAGTTGAAAGCCACTTATTTTTCCAGCTGAATATCCTCTTTTTAACCACATCTAGGATGAACTCAAAAACCTCTCTATCAGCTTTCCCAATTCCCCCTGGCAGGCCAAGATACCTGGTTGAGGAGTGACTTTTAATGCCTGAGAGGAGGGAGCATATTTTGTTCTGAGTGTCCATTGGTGTATTTCTGCTGAAAAAAATGGTGGATTTCTCAAAGTTGATCTTCTAGCCAGTGAAGTGTCTGAACACTTGTAGGATATGGATAAGTCTGCTTGTTTGAGCCTCCTCTGCTTTACTGAATATGAGAGTGTCATCTGCAAACATGAGATGTGTCAGCATTGGTCCTTCTCTAGCCACTCTGATCCCCTTAAATATCCCAACATAAGATTCCTCTGAGAGTTTAGCTGAGAGCAATTCAGAAATAATGAGGAATAGGTAAGGGGATAGAGGATCCCCTTGCCTAATCTCTCTTGAAGCAGTTATATAGCCACAGCTCTTTCCATTGATGTTGAAGGAGAAAGATGGGTTAGTGATACAAGCCATAATCCATTGCACAAAGAGTCTATGGAAACCCATTCTAATCATAGTAAGTTGCACTTCTTTCCACTCGACACAATCAGAGGCTTTCACAACATCCAGCTTCAAAGCCATAAAGAAGTTTTTACCACTGTTGTGTCTATTCAAAAAATGAAAGACTTCATGCCCTATCACCACATTATCTAGTAACTGAAGACCAGGAATGAATGCATTTTGGTTTTCAGATATGCAGAGGTGCAGACACTGTTTAAGTCTTAAGGAAAGAATTTTTGAAATCACTTTGTAAATGACAGCACAAAGGCTTATAGGCCTGAATTGAGTGATGGACAATGGATTAACACACTTAGGGATAAGAGTAATTAAGGTGTGTTTCCAGTACTTTAACATCTGTCTGGATTCAAAGAAGCTCTGCACAGCAACACAAATGTCCTTGCTGATGAGTGGCCAGAAGTGCTGATAGAAGAGACCAGTCATGCCATCTTCCCCAGGAGCTTTATCTGGATGGATACTGAACACAACTTGTTTAATGGCCTCTTCCTCCACTGGAGCAATCAGCATGGTGTTCATCTCCTCTGTGATAGTGGTAGGATATAAGGCAGAAGTTCATGGCCATCTCTGGTACCCTGAGTTGTGAATAATTGGCCATAATAATCAGTGATAATTTTCTCAATCTCCTCTGCTTTTTCAGTAATGACATTGTTCTCAGTCAACAATCTTTGGATAGAATTAATCTTCCTTCTTTGCATAGCATAGGCATGGAAGAACTGTAAGAAAAGTTGGTTTTGTACCGATTCAACAGTTCCATTTTTCGTAAGTGGAAGACTTAGAAAATTCTCAAAAACCATTTTAAGATGAATGAGAAATTAATTCTAAGTGTTAAATGTTGAATAATTGAGTTTAAGTAACTCAAAATTTTGAAGGGTTCACAAACATTATGTTTTGACAAATGTTTAGAAAAAGTAAACGAGCCATAATCAAGCATTATGTATGCTAGAATTGTATAAAGGCTCGTTTCGGACAAGTAGGAAAAAACGGAACTAAATTTCAAGTTCGAACGAACACGTACGAGCTCCCGAAGTGCAGCTGCGCATCAGGCCTGTCGCTGGCGCGACGCCCGTCACGGGCGCGACACTCTGGACGCCAGGCCTGTCGCAGGCGTGTCTGCCATCGTGGGCGCGACAACCCGTTTTACGTAGCTTCTGTGAAAGGCCACAGTTCGTCGCGAGCGCGAGGAGGTCGCGACACTGAAGCACCTGTTCGTATTGAAATGGTTCCTAATCGGTTTAAATTGACCGGGCACGTCCTAAAAGGTGTCTTTTGATGCCCTGAACCCTCTGGAGATGTGTTATAACATCTATAAATACCCATGAAGTGAAATAGTCATAAATAGTATTTTTCAAAGAGCTCTTTGCATCATTTTTTACAAAGTTCATAAATCATCTTGTGTTCTTTGTGTTCGTTTCTATCTTGAGAGTTCGAAACAATAGTATTGTTCGCCGAAGGCTTGTGTATTTGAAGTACCACTATATACAAGTCGAAAGTCGTTGTATCTTGGAGGCGTTTGCCGTTAACCGTGGGTATTTGACGAGGCAATTTCGTCTTAAGGAGAACGTAACTATTACGTGCCTCGACTTTGATTTTTTGTTTCGTTTTCTTCATTCTCCTTAAGCCGTCTTTTTGATATTCACAAACCACACAAATATACTACAATCTTAAGACAAAATATTTGTGAGTTCATAAGATGGCAACTGACGGGAAACAAATGTCTTCTTCAAGTGCTCAATCGATCGCTGCACCGGTTACTAATCCATTTACTCCGATGGTAGCTATTCCCGTCCAAGGCGAGAGACCACTGAAGTTCAATGGTTTTGATTTCAAGAGATAGCTGCAAAAGATGTTTTTCTACCTCTAAACTCTCTCCTTCTCTCGTTTTCTTTCGGAGGACCCTTTGATCATCCCCGAAAGTGAGACTAACATATGGTCTTGGATACTTGGCATCATAGTGATTTCTTGTGTAGAAATCTAATACTTAACGGACTAGACAACACACTATATAATGTGTATAGCCCGGTTAAGACGTCTAAGGAGTTGTAGAACTCTTTGAAAGCAACGTACAAAATCAAAGATAACGACACTAAAACTTTTGTCAGTAAATTTCTTTAGTACATGATTAACACAAAGTTGGTGGTTAATCAAGTTCAAGAGATTTTAATCATTTTTTAGGATATGTTGGCCTATGGAGTGATTGTGAACGAAGCCATTCAAATGGCGACTAAGTTTGAAAAGTTGTCTCCTTTGTGGAACGACTTCAAGAGTTATCTCATGCATAAACGCAAGTAGATGAAACTCGAGGATTTGATAGTTTGTCTTCGGATAAAAGAAGACAATCAAAATTCGAAATATTGGGCAAATGGAGCGTGATAGAGGCTAGGTAAACTTGGCCAAGCCGAGCTCGAGTAAGAAGCGTAAAAACACTTTTAATGGCAAACCAAAATAGAAGCCAAGAAATCTGAGGGATGTTGTTAAGATGTTGACAAACCCGGGTACCTTGTCGAAGATTACTAACTTCTAAAGAGGGATAAAGGATAGTGCAAATTGTCGAGGACAAGATAATACTTGACAGAGCTCAAAATTTCCGTCGTGGTTCGAGTACATACTTGAATAAAATTCCACGTTTATAGCGGATAAGGAGGAGCCATTTGACCCATAGACGCTTATAAATGTTGTCCTACAACCCTACTACAGAAGGAAGTAATTGTGAAATTCCTCGACTTCAAGTGTTGAAGGAAACAACAAGGTAGTGTGCTAAGAATTAATATTGGAGATCATCATACCCAAGACATCCATAAGAATCTAGTTTTTGGACCATTAATTGAGTAAGGCCGAACTTAGATTAGTTTGTGATTATCGACAAATATGTTATGTCGAAATATGATGTATTCTTAGCATAAGTAGCCTTAATAAAGGTCACTTTACAATTATTATAAAAATTGTAAACTATTGTTTGACGAAAAGATAAATAAGTTGGTCTTACTTATTGAGTGTTCTAATTTATGGCATGATAAATTGGAACTTGTGAATTTTAACACTAGAAGTTAGTGAATCTAGAATTGATTCATACAATAAGTATGAAAACTGTGTTAAAATGAAAAAGTGACAAAACCATCGTATGAAATGGTTGCTTTAATTGGCTAGTCCTCTCGAGATAAGTCACAACGGTAAATGTGATTTAACAGTTTGTGCAAACTCGAGTTGAAAATATATTATAATAATGCACAATGTATTGTCATAAAGCTTTTGTAGCTTTAAGCCACATATGAATGATGTTGATATTCAATGAAATGGTCGAAAGAAATATTCACTCTTTAGTAGGTGATAATTCTTGTTGGTAAGCTTGAATTTAAGCTAAATGCTTATGTTAGAATTAATTATTCGACAAAATTTCAAACACCACACGAGGTAGATACGAAACTCCTTTTATGTTTTAAAAAGAGCAAAAGCATTCGTACCTATACCTTGAAATGTGGGGGTTTGTTCGGGCATGGAAAGCACCACACATAGGTAGATACGAAACTTCGTTTGAGTTATAAAAAGAGCAAAAGCATCTGTACCTATACCTTGAATGTGGGGGTGTTCGGTCCAAGGTAGAAATACCTAAATAATGGCATGAAAAGATTGTTGAAATGATTTTGTCGAATGGTTTCAAATTCATTGAATAACAAAATGAGTCTACGAAGGTTTTTTCGACTCTTTGTGATCGTAAGTCTTATGTAGACAATATGATGATCTTGGAATATAATCATGATGTGTTCATGAATACCAAGAAGATGAACTTTGACATATAAAGTTTGTGAAATTCCGACGTAATTTTGGAGATTAAGTTTCTAATAGATCGAAAGTAATTGTCTGACACAATCTCATCATGTCAAATGTATGTTGAAGAGGATCGATGTGTTCGATAAAACCTCAAGCTAAAGTAAATGTATAATTGACTCTACACTTACCTAATAGTTCGAGAGCAATTAGTTTCTCGGAAAAAAGTATGTTGAATAATTGGAGGCTTGAGGTACTTGTCGGATAGTACTCATCCCAATGTTGCATTTTCGCAAGCAAACTAAGATGTTCACGAGTAACTCGAGCGATGAATTTAGATCATGCTGAATAGAGTATTAGACATGAAAAACTCTAAGACAAAAAGTGACTACGTGTTCACTTTAGGTGGGTAGAGTTGGGTCATGAAAGTTATCTAAGTACAAAGCTAGATCCACAATGATGTCCGAATTTATAAATTTGGACTAAAGGCGTGGAAGAAGCTAATGACTTAGAAATTTTTTAAAAGATATTCCTAGGTGGAATAAATTGTACTCATGAAGATGATTATTTATCAATCAACAAATGGAAGAGCACAAAGTAATTTGTACAATAGTAAGTCTAGACATAGATGTCGGAAATTTCAATAAGAAAATTATCTCGTGTGGAGGTTATATCGGTTGACTATGTGAAGTCGAAGATTAACCTAAAGGATCCGTTTACACAAAGCATGAAACGAGATAAATTGTACAAACTGGTTAGGGGAATGAGCTTAATAAAATCCACAACAAACAAACGGTCTTAGCGGTAACCCAACCATGAGAATCGGAGATCCCGAAACCTTGGTTCAATGGGAAAACTAAGTTTTGATAGTTCAGTGAAACACTTGAAAATTTTTGCTCATTTCTAGAACCGTCAAGTGTTAAAATTTGCCTAAGTGGTGAGGCTAAGTCAAGGACTTTTAATGATTACTATACCTACGAGTGGAGTAAGGCAAGATACTCTTTATAGGAGAATCACTTTTGTAAGTGAGAAGTAAATAGGCCACTTCAACGAACACTAACTAAACCGAGATATGGTCCAAGGCCGAAATGGACACAACGTGAGAACAAGAAATTGTTAGAGCTGTTGTTGTGTGAGTATTATTGTCTTGGTGCACACAAACAGCCGGTAAGTTCAAAGCATCACGCTACTAACCGGCTAGTGTATCCGATAGTATTTCACTAAGGAAGATTCAAAGCCACAAGCTATCTATCTTGATGCAATGACGGTTCGCTGGAACTCTCAAGTATTGCATACATGCATTAATTTCATTCATGTGGGGGATTGTACGAAAAATTGGTTTTATACCGATTCAACGGTTCCATCTTTTGTAAGTGGAAGACTTAGAAAATTCTCAAAAACCATTTTAAGATGAATGAGAAATTAATTCTAAGTGTTAAATGTTGAATAATTGAGTTTAAGTAACTCAAAAGTTTGAAGGTTCACAAACATTATGTTTTGACAAATGTTTAGAATTAGTAAACGAGCCATAATCAAGCATTATGTATGTTAGAATTGTATAAGGGCTCGTTGGGGACAAGTAGGAAAAAATGGAACTAAATTTCGAGTTCGAACGAACACGTACGAGCTCCCGGAGTGCAGCTGTGCGTCAGGCCTGTCGCTGACGCGACGCCCGTCACGGGCGCGACACTCTGGGCGCCAGGCCTGTCGCAGGTGCGTCTACCATCGTGGGAGCGACAACCAGTTTTACGTAGCTTCTGTGAAAGGCGACAGTTCATCGCGGGCGCGAGGAGGTCCTGACACTGAAGCACATGTTCGTATTGGAATGGTTCTTAATCGATTTTAATCGACCGAGCACGTCCTAAAAGGTGTCTTTTGATGCCTTGAACCCTCTGGAGATGTGTTATAACATCTATAAATACCCATGAAGTGAAATAGTCATAAATAGTATTTTTCAAAGAGCTATTTGCATCATTTTTTACAAAGTTCATAAATCATCTTGTGTTCTTTGTGTTCGTTTCTATCTTGAGAGTTCGAAATATTAGTATTGTTCGCCGAAGGCTTGTGTATTTGAAGAACCACTATATACAAGTCAAAAGTTGTTGTATCTTGGAGGCGTTTGCCGTTAACCGTGGTTATTTGACAGGACAATTTCGTCTTAAGGAGAACGTAATTATTACGTGCCTCGACCTTGATTTTTGTTTCGTTTTCTTCATTCTCCTTAAGCCGTCTTTTTGATATTCACAAACTACACAAATATACTACAAGAACTTCGTGTTATTTTCCCCATCTTTAAACCACAATGCCCTGGCTTTTTGTTGCCAGAAGATTTCTTCAGAGACATTGGCAAAATCAAGCTTCTGCTGGAGTTTATCCCAAACATCCCAATTTCTATTACCTCCAGCTTGCCTCAAATCTTCAAGTTGCAGAGTCAGCTTTCGAATGTGGACTGCATTGTTAGTTCTGAAATATTTATTCCAGTTGAGCAGGGCTTCTCTGGTTCTTTTGATTTTTTCTTTCAGGACAAACATTGGGATGCCTTCAGATTGTACCCCCCAGGCTGACTGAATGATTTTGTTGATTTCTTTCTCCTGAATCCATCGTTTGCCAAAATCAAACCTTCGTTTGTTTCTGATTTGTCTTCTCCAGTGTTAATGATCAACATACAATGGTCAGAGGCATTTCTGAACCAGCTGCATGTTAGATATGCTGTAAAAGCTTGGCTTTCAGATATTAATATACCATTTTGATCTGGCAATCGTGTTTTAGTCAAATTATTTATGTTTGCAGTTTAATTATATATGCAATCATAACTCCTTTATTTTACACTGTAGATAATATGGTTCGTCGTGTCGAACAAAAAGATCATATTATCGGTTCCTTGTAAAATATAAATTTATTGTTCACAGTTTAGACAGGCAGTGAAAACCCTGTTGGAAAAAGACTGTAGTGTATTCTTGATTCAGTTGATCTTTAAATGATGGATTGCACTAGTACTTATGATAAGTACTGAACGGACCGTGGAAGGATAAGATTATAAGATTTACTGATCGTTGTTATAATCTAGACCTTCAGTGATTGATGCGTGCTCTTAAGTTGTAAGATAATATAAAATGGGCATATATATTTATTACTTATTTATTTGATTTGTCCCAGTGCGCTGGGTTGATGACATCCCTGAAATGAGTTCAGGAAAGAATATTATGTCAAACCCTGCAGGTGGATAATTATCCAGCATAATGATTAATGAACTGAGTGGTACTAATTTCGAAAATGAAAGAAGTCAATTTAATTTAATTGTCAGTAATTAAATAAATTGACGGATGTTATATCTTAAACATAGGGAGGTAATTCGGTCAATTAGATTAATTAATTAATTTAATTAATCATTTGGAGGTTTCATTTAATTAATTAAATTGGAGCCAAATGGGGAGAGCAATAATAATATTCTAGTGGGATATATTATTATTTAATTTTAATTAGGATTTTAGGAATTAATTTTATTTCATAAATAATATTCCATAATTAGGAGAATATTCCTTCCGGTATAATCATAACCTTATTAGGTCTGGCTGCCGGTTCCTTCTACTCGACTGAAGGACTTTGTGGTTGATACTGTCTGTTCTTCGACTGCTCCCCTCCCCTCTTCCACAATTAGGTGAAGACCAGGGGACAAGAAACCCCAACGGGAAACCCCGTTTAAAAGCCGGGCACTACTGCGAGGCGTGAAAACACCCGATCCCTTCCTTCCGCCCTTGATATGTGCAAGCGCCTCGAATGTGGAGCGCGTCCGGCGACATCTAGCCGCCTCTGATAGCTGTGATTTTTGTGGCCATAGCGAGTCGGCACTACACTTATTCTATTTCATATATGTCTGAGGATCCACATAGCCCTCGATTTATGTGTTATTTATCCATTTCTACTTTTTTTATGCCAATGTTTGTGCCTCATTTCAGTCATCATTTTGATTTTAATGACATCGGATTTCCGCTTTCGCGCAAGAAAAGAATATTACCTAGGGTTAGGAGACTTGAGAGTCTTCTAGAAGGTGATGTTAGGAGAAAGGAATCATGACCTAATAGGGATTAGTATATGGAGTAGAATTAGGACTCCTTAGCGTAATGAGATAAGCCCCTATTTGACACCTCCTTAAAGTCCCTAATAGAGTTTATAAATACACCATGTCCCAATCTCTTGTACACACAATTAAGAGGGCCGATTTTTCTACTTCACAAGAGAGGAAAAATTGTCTTGTTCAAGAGTTTGAGAGATTCAATTAGTCGCACCACCAAGATTAATTGAAGTAGGTGTCTAGGTAATTCATTAGAAGTCTTTAAGGTAATATTCATCAAACCTTGAAGATCTACTTTTTCCGGCCATCATCATCAGCCGTCCGCCGTCGTCAACAGCCGCCGAAAATCGCCGCCGCCACCTGTCACGACAGAGATCTGCCCGATCCCAGCGCCGCCCGCGATCGCTCCAGCACTCGCACGTCCCGTCCAGCGCCAGACGCGACTTGCGTGACCAGCTAACGACCGCAACCCTCACCGTCTACCGGGGACCGCGACCCGCTCGCACCCTGTCCGCGATCCACCCAACCCGAGACGTGTCCTGACCCAATTTGACCCGAGTCCTTGCAACCCGAATCCGATCCAACCGGGCTGAGCCCGACGAGCCCGATCCAGTGATCTGTTCAGGATTCAACACTCGACTAGAGTCGACAAAGGCCAAACCGTTCCACCGACTGGGTTATGGCAATCAGACGATCTCCATCAAAGGAAATCAGAAATGTCCTAACCCTAACTATCGATTCCCCAACGTTAGGGTTTATTTTTCCAAAATTCAAACGTGCATGTTATTGTCGTTACTAATAGAACCCAACACTGCAAACCTCAGTATTGGGGAATCTCACCTTCCTACCACCATTGACAAACATCCTGTCCAAGATTTCCTCCACATATCCTTCCCCAGATCTATTGTTAGCCCAAGTGTATTGAATTCCCTTTAGAGGAATTTCCTGTAATCCCATTTGAGCTAAGAAATAATTAAAGCCCCACAGACTGCCAACTGTTCTTCTAATGCCTCCTTTTTTGTCCTCCACTGCAAAAACATCATTCCAGTCTCCTGTTAGACACCAAACTTGCCCTTATTTATACTTTTCTTGCAGTAAGAATTGCCACTGATCCACCATTTCATTCTTGCTAGTACTCAGGTAAACAAAAATAGACCAGCAACTATCAGACTGATTGTTAGCTTTATATTGGACAACAATGAAAAAGGAATCCCCATAACATTGCAAAATCTCCACATCTGTGGTCTAAAGCAAAAGAAGGCCACCTTTAATTCCCACATGCTCAATAAGAAAATGCCTGTCAGAAAAGCCCAGTTTATGACAAGACTGAGAAATATATATATATATATATATATATATATATATATATATATATTTAATTTCAGAAAGAAAGATAAAAGATGGGTGATGGAGCTTGATAGCTTCCTTGATCTGGAGAATTGTAGAGGGCCCACCCAGACCTCTACTGTTTCACACCAGAGCTCTCATTGGGAACTTGAGGGCCCTTTAAGGTTGGCCCTCCCCATCTGTTTATTCCCAATTTTGGCTTTCTTTCTCCCACCATCTTGTTGTTGGTCAATGATCATTAACTCCATGCCTACACCTTCCATGTCTCTCCCTCTTTTGGATGAAGGATGTTGCTCTGTGGAGGTGCTAAAATCAATGTTTCTGGTGAGTCTGCCATCAGTCTGTTTGGTTCTTTTCCATTTCTTTGGTTCCACCTCTGATATCTTGATCCCTTTAGACTCCCTTCTCCTCTACTCTCTATTCATTAAACTGGGTGGTTCTTTGTGAATAGAGTCCATAAAAGTCTCGAGGGAAGCAACCGTGTTAACTACCAAGTCTGCTTTACTAGGAGCTGATGCCTCATATAGTATCATATCTTGAGGATGATTTCCCATTGATTGAGCTTCCCTATGTTTTAGTGTGTGAGAGTCCTTACCTACTGGGGAAGGATCCTAATGAACAGAACCTAGGGTGAACTATTGGGAGTCCTCAACTTGGTCCTCATTAGTTGTTCCCTGATAGTTTCAATTTAGCTGGGAGGAGGGTGATCTTTTATTTTATCCTGAGGAAGAGGTAGCATTTCCCCAGTTCTGTCCTTGCAGACCCTCTGAAGCCCTCATCCATTCTCCATATTGTCCTTCTTTAAGCCTGTGCAGCTCCACATCATGAATGCTAAGTTCGCACCATTTTTCTAGGTGACCAACCTTACCACAGTAGAAGCACATATTGACCAATCTTTCGTATTTGAAGGTGACTGTAACTAGTTGAGAGCCCAGTCGGATAGTAGCACACCGAGGCAAAGCTTCATAGAGGTCCACTGTTACAAGATGTTTTAGAAGATGACATCCTTGATTACCCAGATTGCAGACTAAAAACGTTGGATATAGATTATAAATACCTTCCCTAGCTTCCACCCAACTTCCAATGTTAACCAGATCAAAGGGACATAGTTTACCTGCACCCAGAGTTTAAGTTCATTGAAACAATCTGATGAACACCGCAGCCCTGCAGACCAACTTCGGAGCACCAGATATTGATTATCCAAAATCCAATTCTTTCCCCCTGCTACACTTTTCATATCTTCTGAGTTTTTAAAGATAAATTGGAAGAAATTGGCACCTAGCTCTCTTACCTCCATGGCTGAATTGAGTCTCCAGATAACCCCCATGGCTTTCTTAACCCCTGCTAAATGGGCTCTTTTGTCGCCCACGATTTTACCTACCAAACTTTTGTGACATTCTTCAACTCCTGCTTGGACGTCTTCCGAGCCTAGGTCAATCATTTTGTTCTCCACTACCGAGAGCGAGAATGCCCACAACCACTGCTCTACCTCCTCTGTGGAGTTATGACCCAGTTGGTCTACCATTACGCCCAAATTGAATAGCACGATAAGAACCCTAGAATTTCAGAAAGGGATAACTTGAGTAGTGAAATAGAAACGATCCCCTCATATTTTTTATTTAACGTATTTATTTGATATTTTGAGCAATATTTTACTTTTACAAAAAAAAAATTATTTTTTTTCAAAAATATCTAATGAAAACTTTCGAAATGTTAACTCCAAATGTAGGAATTATGATGGATATGATATACGTAATTTATTTTTAAAATCACAATCTTAAAAACTCTAAAATATGTGTTTTTGGTAAATAAATTGAGTATCTAATTAGCTTTTAAAACTTTTGAAATTTCAATTAAATCGCATGATATTTTTATTTATTTTTTGTAAATCTCAATTGAATATACAAGAATTCTTAAAGAAAAAATTGAAAAAAAAAGGTTCTAAATGAATAAAAATAAAGTTGTAAAAGAATACACCTTGTAACCTAAAATCTAAAAATGAAACCAAACCAACTTTTTTAAAACTAACCCTGATTAACCAACAAATCCAAAAAAACTCAAATTAATTTATATCCAACAAACCTAAAGGTTTTATACTTTTCGAAAAAGAAATATTCTTTTGCATCCACATATTCTTTTATAAAATTCGATGCTTACATGTACTACTCAATAAGGACTTGAGGATATGTGTTTTGATCGAGCACGATGGCGACATGTGATCCATATAGTAGACTCTAAGCATGATTGGTATGAGGGAATAATAGGGAATGGAATGTTCATTCCTTACTCATTCATTTTCCCACGATTGGTATATTTTTTTGGAATTGAATGATCATTCCAATGGGAATTGCAAAACCCATCTCCATGGGATTAGTCATTCCATAGCAAATGTAAAGTTTTTCCCATTCCCATATGTGTAGCAATCAATTTCTCAAAAAATAAAATTATCAAATAATAATAATAAATAAATATATAATATGTACTACAAATTATGATTAAATTATATTAAATAAAATAATTCCAAAAAATAAATTTCAAGTAAAAATTTTAAAAACTTATATTTATTTATTGTTCATATTTTAATTAGATATATTAAATACTTATACAACAACAACAACAACAATAAGCTGTTAAATCTCACTGAGTGAGTTAGGCTATATGGATCGCATATCACCGACTCGCCATCGTGAGACACACATCCACATTCAAATTTAAATATTTAAAATAATTTTTGATTATTTCCTTCCAAGTATTCTTAGGTCTACCTTCTCACTTTTGATTTGCGTTCTGAATTCTAATGTTTCTAAGTCTCTCCTACGCACATGCCCAAACCTTCTTATATAAAAATAAAACAAAAAATACATTTCTAAATAATTTAAAAAGATATTATTTTATTTTTATAAATCATATATATTATAAATAAATTCATAAATTGAATTATAATATAAAAAATTATATTCGACTACATATGCTTATATGGATTTATGTAATCCTCTATTTGTATTAGCTAATATGTATATGAATACACAATTCACTAATTTATTATATAATATATATGAGTGTAAAAATACAAAAATATATTTATTAAAATATAGTATACTTTAATTGTAATACTCCGTTTTATTTTAAAGAATTTATCGAATTAATTTATAAAAATCAGAGTTTTTTTTTTGTTTTTTTTTAATTTCAAGTTAAAAACATTTAACGAGGAACGGACGCTACTTGCTAATGACAACACATAAACACATCCATCAAACAAAAGAACCTACATATGCTCGGACTAACGATATGAAATAATCCCTTAAATTTATAAGTCTCAAAACCTTCAAATAGGTCTAGCATGAAACAAGGTTCAACCAAAACTTAATCATAATTCGAAAGCGGAAGCAAGAATTAATCCACAGTATGAAAGCAAATAATTAAGTAACAAGTTCATGCATAACACTTAATCAATATACAAAATCAAACCAGGGATATAAACACATAATAAAATATCCAAACCCAAGCGGAAAAATAAATCAAGTCAAGTTTCTGTTCAAAAAATCATATACATGCGGAAGCATAATATCGCGACAACATAATTTGACCAACGACCATCCTCTCGCTCGTCTTTACGACACCGCCACCAACTCAGCTCAACCTAAAGAAAGGAAGAGGAGACAACAACAGAAAATAATGGGGGTGAGCAACCAACAAGCTCACCATTATCGCACAATTATCTTGAATAATAATATTAAAAACAAGTAACCACAGTATACAGTATGAACAGAATTCATAGCCTAAACCCCCTACTTGGCCCTATCGCAAACCTCCTATGTACATACAACAACCTTCTGGATACAACGGCATGGCTGTAACTGGAAACTTTCCCACCCCCGGGTACAACGGTTCGTAGGATCCTTTCCAGGAGACAGCAGAGATGTTTTTCCCCTTCTAGGTACAACGGCTTGGGGCGTCCCTCCCGAATACAACGGGCAGGCGACCTCCTACTACTTTCGCATTCATCAAAGGCACTATCATTCGGGACACTTAGACTAGAGTTCTCATGCATACAATAATTTCCAAAAGAAACATTACACGAAATAATAAGTGCGATAAATATGGAATACATAATAAATGTACCCACCTGATTGCAGCAACAAATCAAATCACGATTCTCGAAAGTAAGACGAGGTCAACACCTCTAGACACCTACATAAGTCCAGATACTAAAGTCAACACTTTAATCTAGACCTAAGTAGAATATCACAATTTGACTTAGTCGAACTCGATTCGACTAAGTGGTTCGTGAAGTTCTGTGAATATGGGAACTCTAGGACTTAGACTCGATCAAACCACATATTCAAGTTCACATAATTGCAAATGAAAGACAATCAAACGAGCCACAAGTAAACACATAGCAAATTTGGTCAACAACACTTAACCATTTTTAATATAGAAAACAATTTCCAAAATTCACACTTGAATTAGAAGGTATATCAAATCAACGAGTTAGGCTCTGAAAATTTTAAATAAAATTCACCTCCAAGTTCTAAGAAAAATCACAAAGTTTCAGCTTCAAACTCATTATACATAATTTTATAAAATTCAAACGAGTTTTTTTGATAACAAAGAGCCTAAATTAGTAACACATGATAATGAACGATTCAGACTATAAAACTTTTATCTAGGCAACTCCACCATATGAACAACAACATGTAAAAATAGCAGCCTTAAATTTTCAGCATGTGAATTTATAAAATTAAAACAACATTCAACCAATTATCAAATTTTCATTAGAACCGAATGTAACTGATCTCCGAAAATTTCAAACTTTTTACAGCATGCAAAACATGACAGAATGAGCTTCTCCACCAAAAATTGGAATTTTTCAGCTTCTGACCAATTTATCAAAATAAAAACAAATTCTGAAAGAAAAACAAAATAAATTATTAACCGTATGAAACCTAGTACAAAAATTTTAAAACTTTTACACAACACATAAACATTATATAAATAGAACATACTCTAATATCAGCCAAATAAGAGCAATACAAAATTAATTATGCATTTAATGAGAATCTGGGCACAAATCAATTTAATTTTTAAAAATAGCTACAGGTCTTTAAAAATCACGAAATATTTACACAAGTTACAATTTCATCAGAAGCAGCTACACCTAAAATGTCAAGGCAATTGGCTCAGTATTCCATTTATGGTGAATTTTACATTTAAAACAGCAATTTCAATCTTCAAAAAATCATAACTACAAATTTACACGCCCAATGGACACAAGTCCAACGCCATTGTGTTCGCAATAATCCTAAGTCCTAAATCCACAGCAACTAATCACTTATATCCAGTTCTCGTTCGATTCGCACGAATCGACGAAATTCACATATAAACACAACCTCAAACGATCACATAAGATCATACCGCTGAACAATTTCACAAAGCATGTCAACATCACATACACACATAAAATACGAACAACACGTCATATAATCACGAAATAAGTAAACGAAGAGTCGAGTCTCGATACCGTTCTCGAGAAACGTATGAGAATGGTTCGAACGGGGTTCGACGGCAAACGGCGACAAGCCCGGCGACTTTGCTCGACTCGCGTGGGAGGAAGGCAACGGCTGGGGCTATGACACGGCGGCGGGGGCTTGCTGCTGCGAGGAAGAGCAACCGACGGAGAGAGCTCGCGACGGCGGTTCTACGGGCGGCGGAGCTTCGCGAGGATGGCGTCATTCGCGGCATGAGGAGACTTGCAGGCGGAAGAGAAACGGCTGAGACGGCGGCTCAGGGCCGTCCTTGTCGTGATGGTCGCCGGGAGTTACACGGGCAGAGGGTCGCCGGGCTGCTCGTGGTGGCAGGGGGCGCGGCCTGCTCAAGAAGGCGCTGCGACGAGGCGGAGTGATGAAGATGTGGGTTTCGAGGTACGAGAACGTCGAGGGCCAAGGGTCGAGACGATCTGAGAAGGCCGAGAAAAGGGCCAAAAACACGCATGCATGGCCTAAGAGACGGGTACGAGCTCGTATGCGAGGTGCAACAAGTACAAGGGAGCCGACCAATGAAGGTCGCGCATGGAGGTGCGCGAGGGCACACAATAAGGTGCACATCCAGCAGCTGGAACATGCACGCGAGGTGACCCGACGGCAAGGGCGTGAATATGCACATTGGCGTAGACGTGCACGGTCGACTTGAGATTCCCGCACGGCGAAGGCGAGGACTGGATGAGATTCGGGCTAGACAACGCGGGCCTCGAGTGAGGGGACGGATACGCGCGAGGGGAGCTATCGCGAGAAAAAAGGAACGCACGTGTCGGGAAGATACGCGAACGGGCTTGGACTTGAGAGCACGTATGGGCCTGGACTTAGCAAAAGTGGTCCGGTCGAGCCCGGGAGTTGGCAACGGGTCGCGCGAGGAAGCACGCGGAGGTGTGCGTGGGCGTGATGCACGATCACACGAGGCGAGCCGTGCGAGCTGAGGGACGAAGCTTCTAGAAGAATATAATTAGATTAATTACGTAATTAGCATTTTATTAATATTAAGTTAGTTGTTAGATTAGTTTAATTAATATGTTAGTAATATAAGTCAGCAAGTTAGTTCACGTAAGAATAGGTTAGTTTATTTAATTAGCGTTAATGTTAGTTTGGTTAGTATTAGATTAGCATATTTATTTACGTTAACCGAATTGGTTAGTAATTTTAGTAGTGTTAGGATTTATATTCGTGAGTTATAGTTTGGTTAGGATTAGTTAGTATTAGCCGCATGTTAGGGGCTACTAGTACAGAGCCCGTGCGATGCACGGGTGCACAATTTTAAGGTTATTTATCTAGACTTATAATTATATACATGAATAAAGAAAAATGTACGGGATATATATAGCACGTGACCCGTGCGAAGCACGGGATATATTTATTTAGAGAATATTATATTATAAGATGAAATATTCAATAAAAGTTTATAATACGCAAGAAAATTGTACAATGTTCAATAAAAGTTTTATAATATTCAAGTGGAGTTTTAAAGTCTCTTGTACATTATGACTACTGACAAAATAATATTTTAATCAATGAGTTTCCTTTGCTTGTAGCCAAATTGTGAATGTGATTTGAGGAGTACAACAAATCGATATATAGCTGACTTGCTTTTTTCATTGTAGTTTTTTTTATAATGAATTTAAAGATATTCTAAAATATAGCAAAAATTAATTTTTTTTTTACAGTTAGGAATTTTACTAAATATAGACTCTCAATCTATGGTGTTAATCAACGTTTAAGTCTAAAAAATTAGGAATTTTTACCTCTTTTAATCAACGTTTAAGTCTAAAAAACAATAGAGTTATTGTAAGTTTTTTTCTACATCTTTTAAAACATTGAATATGAGCATGTTAGGGCTAGCTTGTACAATAATTAATATATTACCTCGCTAAAACATTTATACTAATAAAAATTTAATTTTAGCATATAAATTTATCCCTTGATAAAAGAGAAAGTAACAGTTTTACTTATTATTGTTCACCATATAATATTTAATTATTATTTTATTATATAACAAAAAAGGAATATTGTTAAATAGTGTAGTAGAATTGTTATAAAATTCTATGGTTTTTTTTTTTACAATATGGATTTAATATTTTTTTATGATTTGATAATATAAACAAATCTATCCTTAACTTTGACAAATAAAACAAATAAATACTTTAGAAAGTATTTAACGTATATACTAAATAGGAATATATTTAGTATAATCAAATACCAAATATGATCAAATGAGTCAAAGTGTACATTTTTATTTAGTATTTGATTTTTTTATTATTAAAATCTTTTTATTATACTTACCTTTTTAAAATAAAATAAATAAATAAATCAACTAAATAAATAAAATATTATAATACCAAAATAGTAATGGCATTTAATGCAGTTGACTTTTCTGGATAGTAAATGTAGTAAATAAAATCTCCTTTTATATAAGTATAGATATAATATTATATTATGTTGCTCAAAATAGTAATGCATTTATTGCATTAACTTTTCAACTTACTAAATTTCGTAAATGGTACACCTTATTATATAAGTATAGATTAGATGTTAGGAAATTATTTATTTATTTAGGCAAGACATTATTTAGTTGGTTAGGTATTTTATATTTTGGTAAGTCTTGATATGCAAGACATTTAGTTACCTTAGAATTAGATATATTTTCCATAGATTAGAATTATAGTGTTCATAGGACTAGATCTAGTATTTCTTATAAATACCCTATGTATCATTCGAACTATAAAGGATGGAAAAGTAAAAGAAAATCGTTCGTGAGAACAAAACAGAGAGTTTTATCATACAAATCAAGTTGACAAGGCTAAGACTCGAACCATCTCAAAATCGTGAGAATATAAGGCTAATAACCGAGTCGTTTACACCTATCGTCGAGAACAAGCCGTGGCAAAGCATCGTTCGAGACAAATGAGTTGGGAAAACACACACGATCCTTCATCATTGGTGCTTTCATTGAGAGGTGTTAGATCGTGTGTTTTGTTTAACTTTTTCTATCTTCTTCTTTTTTCGATTTTTCCCTTTTTCTTTTCATGAGGGGTATAAAAAAAAAGACAAAAAACTATTTGTGAGGGGTTGTGCNAGAGAGATTGAGATTTGAGGGCGTAGAAAGAGTTGGAGAATATAGTGGACGGAATTTTGAAAGATTTATTTTGTAAGAGTGCGTGAGGTAAAAAAAAATGTTCTTCGAGCCATTAGACGAGTTGGAGTGGAAGGATGTAGCAATATTGGAAGGGTTGGAGAGAAGATTAACCCCGTGAGAGCAAAAATATTTGGAGGAGTTGTACGAGCGAAAGGACCTCGAGGAGAAGTGTGAACAACGAGCCAAGACCAAGAAGGGGATCATTGTCGAAGAGCCCATGTTCACGTTCGATCTATCGGGCTTCTTTGAAGACGAGGAAACCGAGGTCAAGGAGGAGATATTGGTCGAGGCCGATGGAGACGATGTCAAGAAGGAGCTACCTCGATTGATGGTCGATGACGAGTCCTTAAGGACAAGGACTCATTCGAAGGAGGGAGGAATGATGAAGATGTGGGTTTCGAGGTACGAGCACGCCGAGGGCCAAGGGTCGAGACGATCTGAGAAGGCCGAGAAAAGGGCCAAAAACACGCATGCATGACCTAAGAGACGGGTACGAGCTCGTATGCGAGGCGCAACGAGTGCAAGGGAGCCGACCAATGACGGTCGCGCATGGAGGTGCGCGAGGGCACACAAGAAGGTGCGCATCCAGCTGCGGGAACATGCGCGCGAGGTGACCCGACGACATTGGCGTAGACGTGCACGGTCGAAGCTTGAGAATCCCGCACGGCGAAGGCGAGGACTGGATGAGATTCGGGCTAGACAACGCGGGCCTCGAGTGAGGGGACGGATACGCGCGAGGGGAGCTCTCGCGAGAAAAAAGGAACGCACGTGTCGGGAAGATACGCGAACGGGCTTGGACTTGAGAGCACGTATGGGCCTGGACTTAGCAAAAGTAGTCCAGTCGAGCCCGGGAGTTGGCAACGGGTCGCGCGATGAAGCACGCGGAGGTGTGCATGGGTGTGATGCACGATCACACGAGGCGAGCCGTGCGAGCCGAGGGAAGAAGCTTCTAGAAGAATATAATTAGATTAATTACGTAATTAGCATTTTATTATTATTAAGTTAGTTGTTACATTAGTTTAATTAATATGTTAGTAACAGTCAGCAAGTTAGTTCACGTAAGAATAGGTTAGTTTATTTAATTAGCGTTAATGTTAGTTTGGTTAGTATTAGGTTAGCATATTTATTTACGTTAACATAATTGGTTAGTAATTTTAGTAGTGTTAGGATTTATATTCGTGAGTTATAGTTTGGTTAGGATTATTTAGTATTAGCCGCATGTTAGGGGCTATTAGACGTTAGGAAATTATTTATTTATTTAGGCAAGACATTATTTAGTTGGTTAGGTATTTTATATTTTGGTAAGTCTTGATATGCAAGACATTTAGTTACCTTAGGATTAGATATATTTTTCATAGATTAGAATTCTAGTGCTCATAGGACTAGATCTAGTATTTCTTATAAATACCCTATGTATCATTCGAACTATAAAGGATGGAAAAGTAAAAGAAAATCGTTCGTGAGAACAAAACCGTGTGTTTAGAATTCGTGAGAGTTTTATCATACAAATCGAGTTGGCAAGGCTAAGACCCGAACCATCTCAAAATCGTGAGAAGATAAGGCTAATAACCGAGTCGTCCACACCTATCGTCGAGAACAAGCCGTGGCAAAGCATCGTTCGAGACAAACGAGTTGGGAAAACACACGATCCTTCATCACGGAGCGGCAGCGTGATGCGAATGTGGGTTTCGAGGCCCGAAGACGCCGAGGGCCGATGGCCGAGACGACCCAAGAAGGCCGAGGAAAGGGCTAAATTCACGTATGCATGGCCTAAGAGACGGGTACGAGCCCGTATACGAGGCGCACGAGCACAAAAGGAACGGCACGAGTCGAACCATCAGGGCTGTGCAAAGGAGGTTCGTGATTGGCGCGCGTGAGGAAAACGCGCAACGCGTAGACACGCGATACGCGTGAGCCACGTAGCGAGACGCACGAAGGTACACGTGAAGATGCTCATCCATCAGCCCGAACGGGTGCGCGAGATGATCCGACGGCAAGGACGCGAACACGTGCATTGGTGTAGACGCGCACGGTCGAGACACGAGAACCCCGTAGGGCAATGGCGAGGACAGAATGAGATCCGGGCTAGACGACGAGGACCTCGAGTGAGGGGACGGGTACGAGTGAGGGGAGCTCGCGCGAGAAAAAAGGAACGCATGTGTTGGGAAGATTCGCGAACGGGCCTAGACTCGGGAGCAAGAGACGGGTCACGCCCGACGCCGGGCGACGGAACGATGATGAGGGTCAAGCTGGTCGAGATGTTCGGGCGCCACGCTAGTATGCACAGGATAGTAGGCTCGAGGAAGAGAGACGTCCGCATCAGGTCGTGCGAGAAAGCCACGCGGGGCACGAGTGGCCAACCGGACAATGAGTCTAGGGACACTAGCGTGGACTTGGCGAGTATGGGCCTAACGAGCTTGGGAGAAGGCAACGGGCCGCGCGACGAGGCACGTAGGGGCGTACGCGGAAGCGATGCGCGATCACACGAGGCGAGCCGTGCGAGCCGAGGAATGAAGATTCTAGAAGATTAATGTTAGATTAATTATGTAATTAGTATTTTATTTAATTAGCATTAATGTTAGTTTGGTTAGTATTAGGTTAGCATATTTATTTATGTTAGCCGAATTAGTTAGTAATTTTAGTACTGTTAGGATTAGTTATATGTTAGGTGAATTATTTAGTTAGTGCGATTAGAATTGTTAGGTTAGTATTTTAATTTAGTCGTGTAGATTAGGAATTAGTATTTAATTATTTAGTAAGTCTTGATATGCAAGACATTTAATTACCTTAGGATTAGATATTATTTCCTACTTAGAATTATAGCTCTCATAGGATTAGATCTAGTTTTTCTTATAAATACCCTATGTACTCATTCAAATTATTCATCATGGAATATTAATACAAATCCCGAACTTTTGTTCAAACATTTTGCCTTAGATTTCTTCTTGATTTCTTTTGCAATTTTATTCGTTTCAAGAGGCGCTCACGTGGCTCGCGAGACACCTATCGTGCGATTTAAGGCGCGGGAGCGGCTTGTCGACAGTCGGAACACACGATCTTCACCATTGGAGTTTTTATTGAGAGGTGTTAGATCGTGTGTTTTTTTTTCTTCCCCATTCTTTTTTTCTCGTTTGTTTAAAAAA
>BKCP01004472.1:751069-774609 GCA_008636005.1 Striga asiatica | reverse complement strand
AAAAAAAAAGCGACCAAATAGGGTCGCGAAATAAAAAAAAAAAAAAAAAAAAAAATCTCTTCAAAATGAGTCCACGAAGTAAAGAGCGAAGGCAAGAAAGGAAAGACATGGCCAACAAGGAGATGACGGACAAACTCGAGAGCTTGGACGTGCAAGTCCGAAGCATGAGCAAGGCCATGGACAACCTAGGCGAAGGGCTCGACACCACCAAGGCATCGGTGCGGGATTTAATGGAGAACATGAACCGGAGGTTCGACGAGATGGCGCGCAGCTTCCAACACCAGCAGGCGCAGCCACCACCGCGGCCGCACGGGCGCGAACGACACGAGGAGCACAAGCAGCGCCGCGCCGAGTACGAACAAGAGAAAGAATTCGAGGGCCACCGTCTCGACAAGTGCTTAAGGGTTGCGCATCGACCAACCCCGAACAATGCTCGACCACCACCGCACGATGATCGACCATACCCGCATGAAGCTCGACCATCACCTTACGGGTACGATCGGGCCAGGAGAGAGCTCGAGCAAGCTGAGATCGAGCAAGAGGAGTCGCGAGCGATTGGCAAGGCCCAAGGCGAGTCCACGAAGGAACAGCGCCACATGGTGCAGGGCGCGAGCGGCAACAAATCGGAGGCGCGACCACTGGACACTTTTCGACTGCCAGCCCTAGACGTTAAAAGATTGTCGTTCTTGGAGGTAGGGCGCCAAAAAGAGAAAGGCCTATGCTTCAAGTGTGAGGAGAAGTCCACGTTGGGGCATCGGTGCAAGCAGGCCTTTGTGATTCGATTGGACGACTCGGATGAGGAGGAGCCAGAGGGTTGGAGTGAATTTTCGTTTTGACAACGAAGAGGTGGCCAAAGACGAACACATCCATTCGCACCAACCAACTACGAGAAGTCACCTATCTTTGATACTTATCTCGACGGGCCCGATGAAATCGAGAACAAAGAAGAGGAAGTCAGTGCAGAAGGTAAAGAAGAAGAGCCCCGATGGGAGTCACTTGATGTGTCCTTGAGGACAAGGACAAACTTTTAGGGGGCGGGAATGATGCGAATGTGGGTTTCGAGGCCCGAGGACGCCGAGGGCCGATGGCCGAGACGACCTGAGAAGGCCGAGGAAAGGGCCAAATTCACGCATGCATGGCCTAAGAGACGGGTACGAGCCCGTATACGAGGCGCACGAGCACAAAAGGAACGGCACGAGTCGAACCATCAGGGCTGTGCAAAGGAGGTTCGTGATGGGCGCGCGCGAGGAAAATGCGCAACGCGTAGACACGCGATACGCGTGAGCTGCGTAGCGAGACGCACGAAGGTACACGTGAAGATGCGCATCCATCAGCCCAAACGGGTGCGGGAGATGATCCGACGGCAAGGACGCTAACACGCGCATTGGCGTAGACGCGCACGGTCGAGACACGAGAACCCCGTAGGGCAATGGCGAGGACTGGATGAGATCCGGGCTAGACGACGCGGACCTCGAGTGAGGGGATAGGTACGCGCGAGGGGAGCTCGCGCGAGAAAAAAAGGAACGCATGTGTTGGGAAGATTCGCGAACGGGCCTAGACTCGGGAGCAAGAGACGGGTCACGCGCGACGTCGGGCGACGGAACGATGATGAGGGTCAAGCTGGTCGAGATGTTTGGGCGCCACGCTAGTATGCACAGGACAGTAGGCTCGAGGAAGAGAGACGTCCGCATCAGGTCGTGCGAGAAAGCCACGCGGGGCACGAGTGGCCAGCCGGACAATGAGTCTAGGGACACTAGCGTGGACTTGGCGAGTATGGGCCTAACGAGCTTGGGAGAAGGCAACGGGCCGCGCGACGAGGCACGTGGGGGCGTACGCGAACGCGATGCGCGATCACACGAGGCGAGCCGTGCGAGCCGAGGAATGAAGATTCTAGAAGATTAATGTTAGATTAATTATGTAATTAGTATTTTATTTAATTAGCGTTAATGTTAGTTTGGTTAGTATTAGGTTAGCATATTTATTTATGTTAGCCGAATTAGTTAGTAATTTTAGTACTGTTATGATTAGTTATATGTTAGGTGAATTATTTAGTTAGTGCGATTAGAATTGTTAAGTTAGTATTTTAATTTAGTCGTGCAGATTAGGAATTAGTATTTAATTATTTAGTAAGTCTTGATATGCAATTATTTCCTAGTTAGAATTATAGCTCTCATAGGACTAGATCTAGTTTTTATTATAAATACCCTATGTCGACAGTCGGAACACACGATCTTCACCACAGCGGCTCGCGGTGGTCTGCTCGCGGAGGTCTAAATTCCGGTGGACATGACTCGCTGGTTGTCGGATGTGGGCCTACGGGTCTGGTTCTTCAGGAGATGGGTCAGCGGCGGTGGTGGTCGTGTCTTCTCGCGGGGAAAGGATCAGCGGCGAGGTGCCTGTGCGCAGAGGAGATCGCCGGTTGCAGGGTCGCCATGGAGATCGCGGACAGAGACTCGCCGGGAAAGAAGGACTGGTCGCGGCGGCGACTTGAACGGAGAGCTTGCAGATCGCGGCGGAGGAGGGAGAGGCTTCGCGTGGAGGGAAGATCGCCGAAATTGGGCTCTGATTTGCGGACGTGCGGAGGAGTTTTCCACGGCGAAATCGCGAGGGAGGGTTTGAGGAAGGCTAAGCGATCGAAGCAAGAGAGAACGAGAGAGATTGAGGAAAATATGAGGGCTGCTGCGGTTTGGAAGAAAACAGAGAAGGAGATAGATTCACGATTTATATGTATACAAGCTAGATTTGGCCTTCTTGGATCCCAAGAAAACAAAATCCCACACGCACACTAACACATGGATTAGAGAAAACGGGTCTTGGGCGGGTTAACGGCTCACGGGCCAGTTCGGTTCGGCTGGGCCAGTTCGCGCGCGGGTTCGAGATAACAATTCTGCTCCCAGGCTCGATTTAAGTCGCACAATTAAATAAATACAACTCGGATAATTATTAACACATTATTTTAAAATAATAATATCAAATAATCAAATTATAAAATTAGCAATTAATTTGACAATTAGACATATAATATTTAGACATTCAATTTGGCAAGCAATAATATTTATAATTACACAATAATAATAATAATAATAGTCAATAATAATAAAAATAAAAATTCCCAATTAATCCACAAATAAACGGGGCATTACAGTCTACCCTCTTTAAACGATTTCCGTCCCCGGAAATAAAAGAAAGTCATCCCACAGGACAATTTACACAAGAGAGAAGCTCAAACCACTAAACTCGGATACTCCGTCCGAATCCCCCCACTCTACCAAGTCACAATGCACTAGCCACAGATACCCCGTCGAACTTTGACGAGTACCTCTCCCGGACTCTCCCTGCTGGATTCGTCAATCCATTAGGTCATGGGTACCTTGTCAAAGGTAAGGTTCTGCCCACATGCAGCTCGTCAAAGTTCGCCACGTGCCTCGAGTCATGCACATGTCCCTTCTCCACGAGGCACTGAACAGGTCGTGCACTCTCGCAAGCTTCGGAAATGGGTTCAACCGTCAGACCTAGCCGCCGACTCGGTCGAGAATCCCAAAATAAACCGACAAAGTGTGGCTGATACTTTCTCTCTTCCCAGAATTCGGGGCGTACAACACCCCTTTCCGTACTCACAACCTCGTACGGTACCATCGAGATTGTTGCTCATTAGCCATTGCTATAAGCTTACTTCCCATGGTAGGAAATTTCACACAACATATCTATCGAGCACCCCAGACTCCAACCAGTCTCTCAAATAGAGTTACTCGATAATTCAATATTAACGATCTAAAAGGACATAGCCAGTCCAAGGTTAAATGCACTGTCACCCGAGAGGTGTCACACCCACTGGCGCTACATAAGCTGGGCGGTGGGACGTGAGTGTACATCTGTTCAGAGACCAGTTGCAGGGTTAAGGTTCGGCCGCACACACTGGCTTGGGGAGTTCCTGCGTTCGGTGATGGTGGTTGCAGCTCTAGTGCGAGTCAACGATCGGCCCTGCAGTGCCTCACGTCTCTCAGCACGGGCTCGCGTGCTCAACCACCACTTCGCGTGGCTACACCCAGTCAGTGTCGGCACTCGATTCGAGGTAGAGAAAAGGATTTCTCTAATTCAAGGTTCGCATTATCAGGGGTAACCTGAAAAGAAAGGTTTTCACAAAACTTCCAAAACGACAAACTTTAGGGTTAAACAAAGAGAATTTACTCCAAGCATTTTGGTATTAACAAACTCGAAAGGTTCAGGGTTCACAAATCATCACATCTTCCCCAAACTATACAAATTCAGGTGGATATCAAAAATTAGAGATACAGAGGAATCTCCTAAAGAAATCGAATATCGGCATCCTCAGCTAGGGAAAATCCCAACTCAGCGGTCATTGTCGATAATGAAAAAGATCAGCTCGCATGAATCTTCCGACTAACGGTGTCAGCCGTCACGTCAACTCTCTCGCCGGTAGCTAATCGTGTCGGCAGTCCTAAACAAGCTCAATTCCTACGCTGCTATGATTTTTCACGTTTCTGGATCTCATCACGAAGCCTCCTCGGTTGATCCTTCTCGATCGCGTCTCGAACATAGGTCGTCAATGATAAAGGCCATAACAAATCGATCCGGGTATGAACGAAGTACCCAGACCGAATAACATCACCACAGTCGAAAGAAACGATATAAGACAAGCGGTAAAACGAAAGTACTCGTCTTAATCAATACATAAGGTCGCAAATCTTGAAGTGGAAACTCCAACGAATCAAAAACAAGAGTTTTCAAGGGATTGCAAAAAGTCAAAGAAATACAAAGGATCACTCTCGAAACTTCGAAGGGAAAAGAATGAGAGTTTTCAAAGATTAACTATGAACGCAATTCGAAAACGAACATGGCTCTGCACCGCACGATGTGCTTACATCTGGCTCGACTACCCTTCTTAAAAGATTCTCCTATGACAAAACATCCCTAGAAAGGTGTCGAGGCTCCTCCCGATCAGTTATGCGATGATTCTCACGTACGCTACTTCGGTTCAAAGTTAAAATAGATCATGAAAGAAAATTGATTGATCGCCGTTTATCTTGAAGCTAAGGTATTCTCAAGTTAACCTTCACATCGACTTAGCGATGTTACTGCACACGGTTCAATATCAGATAAGGATCAATATAAACTGAAATTCGATGCTCAACTCCATCCCAAAATTTTACGCAAGGAAAAGAAAATCAATCGAATTTGCCACGGTACAAAAATCAAATAAAAAGAATGGTCACGAAATACAATTCAAACTTGTAAGAGAAAGGTAGTAATCAAGGACAAAGGAAAAGCACTCGGGTAGCAAAGGCATGAACGGTAGGTTAAAGGGTTGAAAACGGATCAAGCTCGCACATTAATATTTGCTGCAAATTTCCAGAAATCTGATTGCACGAAGTTCGTATCTTGAACGCATCCCCTGAATGAATCTTGCGCCGTTTGAATCCTAAGAGACAAAACTACAATTCATATGAAGACATCGAGGTTCCCAGATTACCAGAAGCATGCCAAAAATAGCAAAAAGGAAAGACTCAAACTGTTGCGATTTATACGAAAACTGGCCGCGCAATGATCGTATCGGCGCAATTCTCGATACAAAAAAGATAAACACGCGATTCCTTTTCCTTATGAAAAGCGACGAGCTGATCTCCAATTTACAAGAAGGCTTCAAAAAGAGACGACGAGGTTTCAGGGCTCAAAAACAGTTCACACACAAACCCGAAAAACCAGAAACACTGGACACGCTCTCGAAGAACTTTGGTCACATCTTCAGCACACGATGGACAATCAAAAGCATTCAATCATTATCGAACCTAATCAATCATCCCCTATCCCTAGCGAATGGATTTAGCTACTCATAACGAATTTAACATCAACATGCATATAAACCCAAGTCATCATCACCAACAAGCAATTGAGAAAAAGAACTTACGATTAGTATAAAGAATCCAACGTCAAATCCAAGTGCATCCAAATCCAAAGCAAGAAATAGGAGTTTTTCAATCTTCAAAACAAATCAAAAGTGAAAAAGTATGAAAATGAATGAGTTTCTCTAGAGAAAAAGCGTAAAAAACAAAGTCTGGAAGTGAATTCTTAACCCTATACCTTCTAAGAGATCCCTAGTCTGGCACAAGGACATCTATTAAGGGAGGGATTACACGTCTTGAACCCTACGCATTATCACAGAACGTGACACTTTCAGCCGCCATCGTGAGGAGAAAGTGACGTGAAGGGTTCGGAGAAGATAAGACGCAATCTGCTCCTTTTAACCATTTGGTAGATTGTCGTCCATCCGCGTCCAAACGTGGTCAGGACACAGACTAGAAGATCGCTCAGATCGAATCAAAGCCTCGAAGAAATGTACTTCTCTATTCATACTTTAGGAGCATGCCTAGGGTATATTCAAAATCATGTATGTACGTGTTTGGTATCCGATATAGATCCGTGAGATGGACCGCCACGTCGGCGTGTTCCAGCAGGTTCTGCACCAGAAGCTATTATTTCAAAACGCTTTTTCATTACACCAGAAGCTATTATTTCAAAAATTGACTGGACAATCATGGTTGTGTAGACGGGTTCGTTGAAGACATATAGGAAGAAGCGGAACTCAATTTTGAGCTTGGACGAGTTCGAACGGGCCCAAAAAGCAAAGTCGTGTGAAGCACGTTTACTGTGTAGGTCAAGAGGTTTGGGAGAAAATGATTTCAAGAATAATTTGGCCATGCAAGAATCATTGAATAGAGGGGGTTCGTTAGCGGCGCCTAAGAAAAAACGGAACTCAATTTCGAGTTCGGACGAGCTCAAACGAGCCCGAAACGCAAAGTCGAGCATGCAGCCCAGTTTTCCTCACCGCGGGCAGCGGAGGATTCTCGCGGCCGCGGAGCACTTCTGCAGCTGAAATCGCGCGGCCTCGGAGCTCCCCACGGCTGCAGAGGTCGCGAACAGATTTTTATAAACTTGATTTTTTTCGTTTTTTTCGAGTACTTTACATTGGGACTCGTTCCCAGACCTAGAAAAACACCCCAAACTCGTTTTTCTTGATATTTTCTCCCTAAGAACACCATCTTGATCTTGTCTTTCACTTGGATTTCTTCATTGCTTTCGGATTAATCTTGTATTTCAGATTCAACTCTCAATTCCGTTTTAATCGTAAGTTTTTCTATTCATTTAATCCATGAATATGATTGCTTTGATTATTGTGGTTGATGGTGTTGAATTGAATATGAGTGGCTAAACCCAATTGCTAGGGAGAAGGGATGATGTTTTGGTTCCGTTTGTGATTATTTTGTCTGTTGATTGTTCAATTCATACGAGTTATTCTTAAATAGGGTTTTCGATGATTATGCTTGAATGTTAAGAATTGTTGAAGGGTGACACTTCTATCTCCATATGATTCTTAATTGAATTTGATTCGTTCTCGTGTAATGTTGTTAATTCTAAATGGACTAATTGATTAACCATCTTCTACGATAATTTAATCGGCTCTTAGAACCAAAAAGGTAGGAGCCGATCGATCTAGGCTCGTATAAACTAGGCTTGTTCGTAACTGTATTGCCTAGGTATTAAACGAATCGTTAATTTTCCCTTCACGTTTGTTCTCTTGTTACGAAAAGTTATTGAGGATGAATCTCTTAACGAGTTGGTTATTCGAATCATTAAACCGAACATTCACTTGACTGTTAACTGCAATTCGAACCGAAACAAATATTCCCGATTCCCTAGCTTCTTTATCATTGTTTGTTTCATGTTTTTGAGTTAATTTATGTTTTATGAATTTTCTATTATTTCCTAGTTGATAGTTCAAACCTCAATTGTTATTAGAGTGTTTAGAACTTATTTTTCTTTTGTGTACGATCAACATCGAATCTAGTCTCCGAACTGCCTTCTTTGAGAGATCGACCCGGGGAACGAATCCTTTGATTCGGTACTCGGTAAAAATAATTTGCGACAACAAATTTGGCGCCATTGCCGGCGAAGGCAAGTATGATATTTAGTTTTGGTGTTGATTTTATTTTTTGCGTTTCTCTTTATTTTGTGTCTTTCGTGTTCGTGTTCTTTGTCTGCATCTTTGTTTTTGTTTTTCTCTCCTTTTCTTCTTTCTTTTCGTGGCTTGGCGTGGTTGTTCTGTTCTTGTGTGCAGGTATTTTGAACAGAGGTATCAATGAACCCGAGCAACGTATTCCCCTCCTTGCAAACCCTTTACTGGAATAATGGCTCGAGCTACTGTTCGTGGGAGTATGGGTAGGCATGTGCCTCCCTTACGAGCAACCCTGGAATCCGTTATCGTTCGAGCAATTATATGAGTCCCCCGTGGACAATCAGATCTGCAAAAAGTGAAATCTAAATCAGAATTAAAAGCAGGTAAGTCGCGACCTTCGGCCGCGAGTCGCGACATACAGTCGCGACATAGGTCGCGAGTCGCGACAAGACTCGCGCCTCGCGAAACAAACAGAGTGCAATGGCAATATATCAAGGGACAACTAGCGAGTCGCGACACTGTCACGGGTGGCGACTTCCAGCTCGCGAGTCGCGAAAAGTCTCTGCGAATCGCGAAAGAGACTGGGACCCATAACATGTCCCGTGGGCTAACTCGCGACATATCTCGCGAGTCGCGAAAATTGATTTTTTTCTTTTTTTTTTTTGGTTTTTTGTTTTTTTTAAATATGCAATAATAATAAATATATACACATAATGAAAACACCTAATAATGTAAAAGTTCCCCACACTAAAAACCGAACAATGAACCCAGAGTTGATGATCAGAGCTAGAAACTTTTACCAACTCAATAAACCAGCAGAAAAAGAAATAGAAAAATTGAACCTAAATGCAAAAAGAAAAAGGAAGAGATATACAATCATACAGTGCACAGTGACTAGAACAGTCGCTGTGAATTCGGTGGTGCAGGCGGAGGATGGAGATAGTCAGGCCCTGAACAGCGGCGGGCGCCTGCCAAATCATATCTTTCGCTCTAGTGGAAACGAGGCAGCTCCATCGAACTCGGCCCGGAGGGGACAGTGTGACGGTTGGTATGGACATGACCCTGCACTTGCTTTGGCGGCTCAAGCTGGGACCCTCGGATGGAGATAAAGGTAGATTCTCCCAACACCTTCATGGTTGCAGTCCTCTTCTTCACATCAATTATTGTGTTGGTGATCGCCATAAAGGGTCGTCCGAGGAGGATGGTGTGTTGATACCCGTTCTCTCTAACATCCCCCATATCAAGAACCACAAAATCAACGGGGACTATCAGCTTCCCCACTCTTACCCGGACATCTTCCACAATCCCTTTGGGTTGACGGAGTGAGTGATCGGCAAGCTGTAGACGCATCCTGGTGGGCCTCAGACCGCCGAGTCCTAGTGTCCGATAGATAGAGAAGGGCATCAGATTTATGCCTGCCCCAAGGTCTAGCATCCCCGAAGCATCTTTCCCACTCCCAAAAGCTATATTGATCATAAACCCACCGGGGTCTCTTTCTTTCTTCTCCTCCAAAAGTCGGCCTGGGAAAGGAATCTTCGGCCTGTATGGGTTCGGAGATTTGTGTAATGTTGGCTCAGCCAGCGGTGTCACTGGAGTTTCTTGCTTCTTTGGGCCCTCTTCTCCTTCATTCTTCTTGTCGCCTACGATCTCTCTTTCAATGTCGGGCAAAACCACAGTCACTGCATTCACATGCTCCGGCTGACTAGGCAACTTCCCCTTGTTCAATTCAGTCTCGATAGTGCCGACCCCGTGTGGCCAATTGGCCCACTTGCGTCTCAAGCCGCTTGATGGATGCATCTTGGTTCGTGATAAACTGGAGGATCTTATCAAGCTTGTCGTCCTGGAGAGATGAACTCTGCCCTGCTCCCGGTGCTTACATCCCGGCTTCTGGTCCTCTCTACTGCTGCTGGTAGTTCGGACGGGGAATGAAGTTGGGTCGAGGTTGTGCTGCATGAAATTCGTACGGGGTTGTTGAAAGTTCGTGTTGTTGGACCAGGAGAAGTTGGGATGGTTTCTCCATCCCGGGTTGTACGTGTTTGAAAATGGGTCATTGCCAGGCCGGGCTTGGTATCCCTGTAAGGCGCTGGCATCTGCATACTGCTAACCGGACTCCTGATCGAAGGCTGAAGGGCACACTTCAGACCTATCCCTGGGACTCCACAGGCCCCACACGTATCAACGGCTATGGTCTGAACCGGCTGAGCTCCTCGTGCGTTGAGTAAATGCATTTGCTCTGTGAGCTCGGCTAACTGCTGGGCCATCACATGCTGCCCGACCCGACCTCGTTCACTGTCACTCTCTTCCCTCGGCTGCTTTTCTGTGACGAATTCGTGCTCATCGTCTCGAAAATTTCGAACATCTCTCCAGCCGTTTTAGCTCTGATATCTCCCCCTGCCGCATTCTCAACCATATACTGCAAGTTCTGATGGAGGGAGTCGTAGAAGCAGTTGATTAGTAGCCCCGGAGAGAGGTTGTGATGAGGGCACTGCCGTTGGAGATCCTTGAATCTCTCCCAAGCCTCGTGAAGAGGCTCATTCGGTAGTTTAGAAAATGAGACGATTTGCGACCGGAGCTCCTGGGTCTTCTGGGGAGTAGTACCTCCCAATGAACTTCGTGTATACTTCTGTCCAGGTAGTGACAGAGTCCGGTGCGAGGGTCATGAACCAAGCCTTGGCCCAGTTCTTCAATGTCTCAGGAAAACACCTCATCTTCAGTTGCTCCTCGGTGAGCCCGTGGAGAGGGAAGGTCTGTAGCACATTGTAGAATTCCCGAATGAAGTTAAGCGGGTCTTCATTCGGGAGCCTGTGGAAGGATGGCAGCTGGTTGTAATGGATCATCTTAAGCTCATAGTTCCAAGCTTCTTGTGGTAACCGGATGCATGAAGTCATCTGCCCAATCGTCGGATGGGCTAAGTCTCGAAGGAGATCGCGATGTTGTAGAGCCATGTCTGGATTTGTTGTTTCAGATGAATCGAGGTTGTGTTTGTCAAACAGCTCCCTTACGCTCTCGTGACTGGGTTCGTCGTTTGGTCCTATGGTACGCCCACTTCTAGTACGCATACACAAGGACAAAAGAAACCGTCATGAGCACCAGATAAACAAAAGAGAAAGCTAAAGACAGCAAGAGCTACTAGACTTTGGAACAAAGAGAAACACGAAAACAAGAAAAATCACAAGAAATAAGAGAAACACTAAAAAAAACGAATAGGGGCACAATTATAGTCCTAAACCTTCCCCGACAACGGCGCCAAATTTGTTGTAGCACAAATTGTTATTTTTACCGAGTACCGAATCGAAAGATTCGTTCCCCGGGTCGATCTCACGAGGAAGGCGGTTCGGAATTCAGCGTTTATTCAATCACGAAAAAAGAAAACAAATTCTAAACATTCTGGTTCAATATTCTTTGGATTTCAATCATCAACTACTGATTTAAACTGAATAAAATGAAAGCAAAATAGCAAATGAATTTACTGAATGATTAAATTGCTAGGGAATCGGGGATAATTGTTTTCGGTTCTAACACAATCACCGGCAATCGATTGCTCTATTAAAGGTCTTGAATCGTTTCTCGTTCAGAGGTTCACTCTTAATAACTCTTCGTAACAAGAGAATGAATGTAAACGATCAACTATCAATTCCAACAACACATAGATAATACGTTTCCGAACAAATCTATTCTAAACGAGCCTAATTCGACCAACGCCTCCCCGCTCGATTCTACACGTTGATTATCTAGGTTAGAAAGGTGATCAATCTACTAACCCTATGATTCACACAACTCGAATAGACATAAACAATCAAAAGCATTCAATCGTTATCGAACCTAATCAATCATCCCCTATCCCTAGCGAATGGATTTAGCTACTCATAACGAATTTAACATCAACATGCATATAAACCCAATTCATCATCACCAACAAGCAATTGAGAAAAAGAACTTACGATTAATATAAAGAATCCAACGTCAAATCCAAGTGCATCCAAATCCAAAGCAAGAAATAGGAGTTTTTCAATCTCCAAAGCAAATCAAAAGTGAAAAAGTATGAAAATGAATGAGTTTCTCTAGAGAAAAAGCGTAAAAAACAAAGTCTGGAAGTGAATTCTTAACCCTAGGGTCGAAATCTGCTCTAAAAATCCCGTCCTCGAAATTCACGCCGGTTAAGTCGCGAGTCGCGAGATGGTCTTTCCTTCGGTCGCGAGTCGCGACTTTCTCGTGAGTCGCGCGTCTTCAAAATGTTAAACTTCTGGGTTCTGGTCGCGACTCCATCTCGCGAGTCGCGACTCGTTCTTCGGAAATCCTCTTAAGCCTCAGTTTTCCCCACGAGTCGCGAGAAATTCTGGGCGCGTGTTTCTGTCCGTTTTTCTGTCCTCTTCATCGTCTTCTGGGGTCGGCCACGGAAATTCTCAATATCATGGTCTCGGCTCAAGCAATCCCAACTCGACCGGTACAACCTATCTCCTGAAAACACAAAAACAAAGAAAAACACGAAACAGAACACGGCAAAAAGACACTCAAATATAAACTAAAGAGAAAAACACAAAACGAACAAAATGGACCAAATAAACAACGAAAAACCTACAAATGGGGGAAAACGAAAAGAAAATAAACATAAAATAAAGACACAAAAATGGGACAAACAACTCCCCCACACTAAGACCTTTGTTCGTCCCGATCAAAGAGAAAAGAAAAGAAGAGAGAAGAAAAGAAGAAAGAAGACACAAAACAAAAGCGAGTCTGGACATCAGTCGATAACAAGATAAGTCTTAACATGTTCAACTTCAACAATGAGCATTCAAATGGCATATACGAACATAACACGACTACATGCTTGATCGCTAAACTTTAATATGACGTCCTCTCATGTATGCGAATGTATATGTGTGCCTCACTCACTTTCTTATACAGATAAAGATATGGATACACTCAAATTGGTCGATAACAAGTTCAATCATAGAATTGCCCATTGTCTAATTTCTACTCTAAACCAATCAAAACTGCAACTAGTAAATCAAAAGGTCTTTTAGGGTTGTAACGTAGGCTCTTTGGACAGGTAGGATAAATATAGGCTAAGTGGCTAAAAAATGATTCAAACTCCTAACCCAATAATGCACGCTCAACCGGTTACTCGAACAAACCGGTTTTTTCCCCCCACACTTCTCCTAAAAACACACTCTCAACCCGAAACTCAATAATGTCATCATCACGAGGTTATATATAAAAAAAAAATAGGCTCAAAAGGTTAACTAGGGAATAACGGCAGAAAAAACAAGGATAGAAAAATACAAAAAATGCCTTAATCATATTCACAATTCACAACCCAAATTGATTCATTTCGATGCAGACCTAGGGCAAGTTCTAATCAAACAAGAGCACGACTAATGTATCTCAAGAAAGAAATAAGGCTCAAACCTCACTAGGCAAATATATGAATGTCAATCAAAGCCATTAATCAAGCATTTCATCACGCTTTGCCATACAATACCATCATCACAACTCATCGAATTCATTAAACATATCCACACTAATCATGAAATTTCCAAGTACAGACTCCAAAACACATAAATCCTACACTAGACTGGTCCACAAGCAAATGAAAGAAATAAAACACACACTAAACGAAACTAACTAGACCTGGTCAATCATATAGCCGCATAAACTCCCCACACTTAAAATCAGACAATGTCCCCATTGTCGATCCGTAGTGAAAGGAAGTTGTACTTACACAATCAACCGACACAACAAAAGAAAAGAGAAAATACAAAAAGAAATAAAATAAAGAGAAAAGAAAAAGAAAAACTAACCAACACAGTGACACGTCACTGTGGTCCATGAGGAGGAGAAGGAGGAGGTGGAGAGGGCTGGTCGGAGAAGACGGACGGTGGCTCGTAGTGGGCGGAAAACGGGCCCAGTGCGGAGACCGTGTCTCGTGAGGGAAGAATGAGCGGGGGTCTGGCGGAGTTGCTGTCGGAGGGAAACGAGTTCGCCGAACGTGAAGGCTCGCCTGAGGTGGTTGGTCAGAGGTGAGGGATGACCGGAGGTAACGCTGGTAAGACTTGGTGGTCGGAATTTAGGGGCTAGGGTTGCGAGAGGGAGCGAGTGAGCTGCGAGACAGAGAGCGAGTGAGACGAATTCACCAGTGAAGGAGAGTCGCCGGAGATCGGAATCGCCCGATGGTCGAGGGTCGGCGATGTGCAAAGTGAACGGAGATGGTGGAGGTGTAATGCCCCAAATCAGAAATAATATTAAGAACGGTTTCACTGCTCGACTATAAGTGAAATCCGTAATTTTCAGAATTATCCGAGTTATATTTTATATGCTAAATGCTCAAATATAATAGATTATTCCTTGGAATATTTCTATATCAAGTTTAAGTTAAGATTAATCCATTAATTTTGGTTATTAAATAATAGCAAGTCAATTCGAGAAATTACCGGACGTAAACCCTAGTTGTCGTTCCGAGTATATTTTCTAAGTCATAATTGAGAGTTGATATTTTAATACTTAGACTATTTTTCTAAGTGAATTAAAATATCAAAGGCAAGTTTCGATCATTTTTAATTGAGCCCTAGTCGAGCCCCGAGCTCGCGCCTTAGCCGCGCCCGAGCACCAACCGAGCCCCAAGACCTTACCAAGTCCTTAACATCATATCCCATAATTTTTCTAAGTGTTGGGGAGCCATTTCAAACCATTTTACTCGGCCCAAGACCATTTTCCCGCGAACAGCCTGTGACCGCGCAGCCCAGGCCGCGCCCTCGCGCCCAGCCCGCGTCCCCGCGCCCAGGGCCCAGCGCCCAGCCCAGCGGGCAGCCTGCCAGCCCAACACTTTGAGCCCAAAACCCTATGTTCCGGCCCACTTCTCTCATGACCCAATCCAGGCGTGTAATTAGGACCTAATGAGGGTCTAACTAAGCTTAAGTTGCCCTAACAAAAGATTGGCCAAAGACATCTAGCATGGACAATATTTTATTAGTAGTGCATGAGGAATCTTTTATTTATTTTAATCACTTGTGCAGCCCTTGTCCCCCCACCCTTGTGCCAGACCTGACCTGACCTCTCCACCATGATTTTTATACTCTAAAATAAGCTCAAAGACCGTGCAAAGTCAGGCCTTAAGCATGCCCAAGGTCTTGGACCTAAGTTCCATGCCATGAGATGGAATTCCCACTTCATTTGTCCCCCACCAAGTCACCTAGCTATCTCCGCCCAAACCAGTACTTAAGGACCCTTCCTCAGTCCCTTTTAAGACCTTTGATCACTTGAAGCCTGAGCATATAGTGACGAGTAGAGAGCAAAACCGAATCTAAGGCAACCAGCCCCTTTGCTCGCGCCCAGCAGCCCGGGGAAGGAGGAGCAGCGAGGTCCAACCCCCTACAGCCATAATCTCTCGAGGCTTAGCACTATATAAGTGTACCTTATATTTTTCTAAGTCTCTTGGAGGTGCTTGACACGAGCAAAACACAACCTAAGTCCAAGCCAACCCCTAAGGCCGTGACCAACACCCTTTTTAAGCCCTAACATCCGTTTTCCATTCTCAGCCAAGGTTAGCTTGTGACTTATGAGTTCCTTAATTATTTTATGATATTATAAGATTTTTCATGAGTTAAAACCGAGCCATGCATGCATTATTATGTGATTTCCGAATTTAATGAAATTAATGCCTTAAAAATGAAATTTGAGTAGGAAGCATGCCTAAGTCGAGATTTCTTGTTTAAACACCCTCAAATATCATACCATTGATGCTGTAAAAATTTGAGAATTAAATGAGTTCATTGCCTTAGTCAAATCATGCTTAAATTTATGATAAAATGAGCCACCGAGGTCAATCATCATGCATGCAAGATATGATATGAGTTCTAGCCCCTATAGAAATGATTTAACATGTTAAACATTCGGCCCTGAGTAGTTTTTCAATTTATAAGTGTTGGTTTGGGAGTTAACCTACTCGGTCATGCCATTTAAGCCTTACCGCGTAGCATGCATGTGGACCCGGGGTCCACTAGTGATTTATGTGTTAATTGTACTTATTTTATCATATTATGATGTATGGTCATGCATGTTGCCGGAATTAGTCGCCGGAGGTCCGGCAAGGGCCGACCTTGGTCACTGTCCGCGCACATAGCGCGGCAGTGCCCGGCCAGGGCACGTGCGTACCCGCGCCAGCGTGCGCGTGGTACCCGAGTCCGCGACAGCGTGCCAACAGCGCCTGTCCGCGTTGCACCCGGGGTCACGGCGCCTCGTCGGAACCGGGCTTCATAGGGTGGATACGTTTAGAGGGAAGACACTTGGATTCCTCTAGCGAGTAACCTCAAGTCGTTGAAGTTACAACTGGGAACCGATTCCCTCATCCATCATCAATAGTGAAGGAGTTCAAGACATTCGGTAAATATTTTACTAGTATTTACTTTATAGTAACAAAGCAAAATTTGTATATGATGCATGTTTTAAAGATGACGATCAGTTAATTCGCAATTAGTATGTACGGGTGTTGTATTTATACGATAAATACTTACTTTAAAAATTTTAAATTCCGCTGCGTACAGCCCGTACGGTACTATCGAACCCAACAGCGCCCGCGTAGCCCCTGACCAGTGCCAGTCCGCGCCGTACCGTGCCCAGTGCACGCCAGCGCGCCCCAGCAACCCTCAGTCCGTGCCCAGCCGCACGACAGGGCTTCAGCCAAGCCTCGGCCGTGCCCAGCGCGCACCCGAGGGGCACCAGTCGTGCCCGGGCCGTGCCAACAGCCCCTGGCCGTGCCCACCAGCGCCAGTCCGCGCCTAGCCAAGTCCAGCGGCACCAGGGACCGAGCCCGGTCGCACCAGCCGTGCCCAGCGCCGTGCCCGGGCACCAGCTGGCCCGGCACGGGACCGAGCCCGGTCTAGCCGAACCCAGCCTGACCGCCCGGCCCAGTTAAGCCGGTGGTCCGGCCAGCCAGCGAACCGGCCGGTTCAACCGGCGGTTCGAGTCAGTTTTGACTCGTGATTTCTGGTCAGAGTCCAGTTTCGGAAATTTTAGTATTTTTCCAAGCCAGTCCAGTCCAGTTTAATCGCGTAGATAAGTCCGAGCATTTTAGCATATAATTAAATATTCTGAGCATTATACTTAGCATTATTTTGCTTAAATATTTATGTAGCCTAAAGAGAGTCGAGCCTCCGACCGCTTCTCCAGCATCCGCACTTGCGTTCAGATTTTCAAGTATTCAGGTGGGGGTCATGTGCTGGATGTCACATCATAGATAATATCTGTACCATGGCAGAGGTATGTTTGAGACAGTTTAGTTCCGGGTTGGGTGGCCGAGGCCTTTATACCCACCTGATGACCGTTGGGAGGGGCGAGGCCTTTTATACCCCATCGGCGTGTGCACACGAGCGGCTAAGGCCGAGGGTCTTTTGACCACAGATCAGAATAGACATCAGAGATCAGTTTACAGTTTCAGCTCTTATATATTTATGTTTCATGATACGTTATTATAGATGATGTTTTGTTCAATACTGGTCTTTGCGGAGCATAGTGGTTTGCTCACGCCCCCATTGTGTATTTCAGGAGACGGAGTCGAGCGTGTCGGATGAGCACAGATGTGGCGCCGCGTGGTCATGAGAGTCGGACATATTTTACCAGCATTTTTATGTCCTAGATTTATGATCATGTGTATTTTATTCAGTTTATGTACGCATGTTATGTATTCGTATTTCGGATGCTTCCGCCAGCGAGTTTTTCTAGACAGTGCGAGATAGTACAAACTATGCATGTATAATTCCATAATCCGCGAGCGGGCAGTTTGGTTGCATGTTTTATTATGTCTGTGAGCAAGCTCAAGTTCAGTTTATGTTTTTATCTGCCACATCCCGCAATAAGCCAGTATTTTCGAAAACCCAGCTTGCACGTTCTTTCGAAAATAAAAACAAAAATTTTACTCTGATTTTTCAAAGCTAGTAAGGCGGGGTGTGACAGAAGGTGGTATCAGAGCGCAGATTTGCGTTTCTGTATACTTTCAAAGTTAGAAAAAGCATGACCACGCCACGCTCATCCGCGCCGACTCCGAGGTAAGTCACCTGACTCAGTTTGAGTTTTGCAAGTGCTAAATTCAGTTCAAGTATGGGGCCTAGATAACTATCCTCCTATAAGAAAAGAAAGAACTCTAGATAGAGAACTATAGAAAGATAAGTTAAGATAAGAACTCTGGACAGAACTCTAGAACCACTAAGTCTAAGGATTCTAGACTAAGTCAGAACTCCATTACGAGCCAGAACATAGAAAGTTTAAGTATACTGGAACTCTAGCCAAGCTAGGTGTTTTCGGATATTATTTCCTTATTAATTCAAGAGTAGTATGGCTATTTCTTAATCGGCTATACTAATCAATTCAAGCGTTTCCACAATTTCAGAATGGCACCGCGTAGAGATCCCCAGGCACCAGTTGAGCAGGACCAGGCTGTTGTGGTCAGCTGATTCCGTACCTATGATCCGCCCTGTTTCACTGGGGAGAGTGGCCCGTTAGCCGTGGCCGAGTGGATCCGGAAGATGGAGAGGATCTTCCGTATTATGGGGATTTCTGAGGTGCACAAGATGGCGTGCGCCGAACTGCAGATAGAGGGAGCCACCGGAGACTGGTGGGAGGATTACTGGCGTCTACGCACCGAGGATGAGCGTGACGCTATGAGATGGGCTCAGTTTAAGATGATACTGGAGGACAAGTTCTATCCTCGCCATTTCAAGCAGAGGATGGCACGGAAGTTTGCCGCTCTTCAGCAAGGTGAGCGTTCAGTGGACGAGTACGAGTGAGAGTTCACTCGTACGAGTGCCTTTGCTTCGCATCTTGTTGATACGAAGGAGAAGAAGGCGGCACAGTTCCTCGATGGTTTGAGGAGCAACATCAGACTCTTGATCACCAGCAATGGTTTCCTTGACTACGCCGAGACTGTTGAGCGTGCTCAGCAGATCGAGGCATGCATTCTGAGAGACACCCATGCCAAGCCACCAGCCAGACAGCCAGCCGCTATTCCGCCACCCCAGCCAGCTCAGCAGACGAACAAGAGAAAGTGGGACGGTCGTAAGGACAAGAGGAACCGCAGACAGAGAGGCCCAGCTCAGGGAGGCCAGCCAGCCCGACAGGACCTGCCGGCATGTGCTACTTGCGGACGTCCGCACCGCGGGGAGTGTCTTGCCGGACAGGATATATGTTTCCATTGCCGCCACCCAGGCCACCGTATCAGAGATTGCCCAGACCGCCCTCAGCCACAGCAGGACCAGAGACCACCAGCCCCGAGACAGCCAGCTCACAGACAGCCAGCACCCAGACAGCCAGCCCAGAGACCCCTAGGACAGCAGCAGCAGCGTGGAGCACCCGCTCATATTTACGCACTTGACCAGGAGCAGGCCGCAGAGCAGCCAGGTACCATGTCTGGCATGTTGTCCTTGTCCCATACTCCAATCTTTGCTTTATTCGATACCGGGGCGACACATTCGTTCGTCTCGACTAAGTGCTTATCTGTCTTAGGAGCCCAGGGAGTGAGTACTGTAGACCCTCTCGAGATCAGTCTCGCATCGGGAAAGAAGATAGTTACGAGTTCCCTGGCCAAGAACCTTAGCATCGATATCGGAGGCCGAACTCTAGTTGTAGACGCGTTTGTGATCGATATGAATGACTTCGACCTGATTCTTGGCATGGATTGGTTAGCGAGGTACCGTGCTGACATCCGTTGTCGTGACCGGGAGGTGACGCTACACTTATCTGAGGGAGACCACATCACGTTTTTTGGGATGAAGTCTCGAACCTTGCCGCGCGTTATTTCCACGGCGAAAGCGACAAAGTACATGCAGCGAGAGGATTGTCAAGGATTTCTCGTCAATATCGTTGGGGAATCTTCGGAGAAGCTGTCTCCCGGAGATATACCCATTGTCCGAGAGTTTGTGGACATTTTTCCCGATCAGCTTCCGGGAGGACCACCTAACCGCCAAGTGGAGTTCACCATAGACTTGGTCCACGGAGCGGGACCATTGTCGAAAGTGCCGTATCACATGGCGTCGAAAGAGCTTCAGGAGTTGAAGGTCAGATTCAGGAGCTTTTGAGTCTCGGTTTCATCCGACTAAGCGTATCACCTTGGGGAGCCCCTGTCCTCTTTGTCAAGAAGAAGGATGGGTCTATGAGGATGTGCATCGACTACTGGGATTTGAACCGGTTTACGGTGAAGAACAAGTATCCGCTTCCCAGAATTGAGGATTTATTCGATTAGTTGAGGGGAGCCAGCGTCTTTTCCAAGATAGATCTCCGCTCTGGTTACCATCAGCTGAAGATCAGAGAGGCCGATGTAGCCAAGACTGCTTTCAGAACCCGATATGGCCATTATGAGTTCGTTGTGATGCCGTTTGGCTTGAGCAATGCGCCAGCGGTATTCATGGATCTCATGAACCGTGTCTTCCATCCATTCCTGGACCAGTTTGTCATCGTCTTCATTGATGACATTTTGGTCTATTCCAGAAGCCCGGAGCAGCACGAGGAGCACCTGAGGACAGTTTTGGAGACTCTTAGGCGTGAGAAATTGTACGTCAAGTTCTCCAAATGCGAATTTTGGCTCGACAGAGTGGCTTTTCTAGGCCACATTGTCACCTCCGTAGGAACTGAGGTTGATCCAAGCAAGATTGAGGCCGTTAGGAACTGGTCGACACCGAGAAATGCCACCGAGGTTCGGAGTTTTCTTGGTTTGGCAGGCTATTATAGATGCTTCATCGAAGGGTTTTCGAAGATTGCCCTGCCCTTGTCTCGTCTGACGAGGAAATCGGTGAAGTTTGAGTGGGATGATCGTTGTGAGTCGAGCTTCCAAGAGCTCAAAGCGAGGCTTATGACGGCACCTGTGTTGACCATTCCGGACCCCACACAGGGTTTCACTATCTATAGTGATGCCTCGAAGCAGGGTCTAGGCTGTGTTTTGATGCAAGACGGCAGGGTTGTGGCTTATGCTTCCCGTCAGCTAAAGCCGCACGAGGTGAACTACCCGACTCACGATCTTGAGTTGGCAGCAGTGGTTCACGCCCTGAAGATCTGGAGGCACTATTTGTACGGGGGCCACTGCGAGATTTATACAGACCACAAGAGCTTACAGTATATCTTCACCCAAAAAGGAGCTCAACATGCGCCAGCGGCGATGGTTGGAGCTGGTGAAAGATTATGACTGTACCATCAACTATCATCCGGGTAAAGCGAATGTAGTTGCTGACGCCCTCAGCCGGAAGGGAAAGGGCGAGCTGACTTATATGATCACTCAGCAGCATCAGTTGATTCATGAGTTTGCCCGGATGCAGCTAGAGGTGGTCGAATCACCTCCCAAGTTGCCAGTTGTGGGAGGTATTCGAGCGATGAGAATGTGGCCCACGTTACGAGACAGGATCCGGCGGGATCAAGCCTTCGACGAGTTCATTCGCTCGATGGGGGCAAAGATTCATGCTGGAGGAGTTGAGGGTTTCTACCGAGGTACTGATGGTGCCTTGGAGTACAAGGGAAGAATCGTCGTGCCGAATGTTGAGGCCCTGAAGAAGGAGATCTTGACTAAGGCGCATAGTGCTCCTTACTTGGCGCACCCCGGTAGCACCAAGATGTACCACAACCTGAAAGGGTCATTCTGGTGGAAGGGGATGAAGAGAGATGTCGCCGAGTTTGTTGAGAAGTGTCTGATCTGCCAGCAAGTGAAGGCTGAGCACAAGGTTCCACCGGGTCTCTTACAGCCTTTAGGGATTCCGCAGTGGAAGTGGGAGAAGCTGACCATGGACTTTGTCACGGGGTTGCCGATGTCGGCCAAGCATCATGACGTAGTATGGGTAGTTGTGGATCGACTGACGAAGTCGGCCCATTTCATGCCCGTCAGGATGGACATGTCCATGGAGCAGCTAGCCGATGTGTATCTCCAGGGAATCGTTCGACTCCACGGCGTCCCAGCCGAGATTGTATCAGATAGAGATCCCCGGTTTACCGGCCATTTTTGGGAGAGTCTGAACGAGTTCATGGGGACGAAGCTGAAGTTTAGCTCCGCCTATCATCCACAGACCGACGGCCAGTCGGAACGAACCATCCAGACGCTTGAGGACATGCTCCGAGCTTGTGTCATAGAGCATGGTGGTTCGTGGGAGCAGTTGATACCCACTGTGGAGTTTGCCTATAACAATAGTTACCACTCGTCGATCAAGATGGTGCCGTTCAAAGCTTTATACGGTCGCAAGTGCCGCTCACCCCTTTATTGGGATGAGGTCGGCGAGAAGCAGGTTCTCGGTCCCAAGTTGATTGAGGACACAGTGCAGAAGGTCGTCGAGATCCGAGAGAGATTGAGAGAGGCTCAGAGCCGACAGAAGGCCTACGCTAACAAGCGTAGAAGGGAGCTTGAGTTCGAGCAGGGAGATAAAGTGTTCCTGAAGGTCACGCCGATGAAGGGCGTTGTCCGATTCGGGAAGAGGGGGAAGCTGCAGCCCCGATTCATAGGGCCCTTTGAGATTCTCGAGCGAGTTGGTGCCACCGCCTATCGTCTGGCATTACCCCCAGAGCTCTCAGGTGTACACAACGTCTTCCATGTGTCGATGTTGAGGAAGTACGTGTACGACCCGAGTCACATAGTGAACTTTGACGGGCTAGAGGTCGGGCAGAACCTGACATATGATGAGCGGCCGATAGCAGTTCTGGACCGAAAGGTCCGTCGGCTGAGGAACAGAGATATAGAGCTCGTCAAAGTTTGTTGGAGCCGCCACGACGAGTCGGAAGCCACTTGGGAGAGAGAGGCCGAGATCAGAGCTCGTTATCCAGATTTCGAGTTTTGAAATTTTCAGTTGTACATATATGTACTTTCTATTTTTATGTTTTGATGTATATAGTTATGTAGTAGGAGTTCTGGCCTAGCATATTTGTTTTGTATTTCCGAGGACGGAAATATTTAAAGGAGGATAGGTTGTAATGCCCCAAATCAGAAATAATATTAAGAACAGTTTCACTGCTCGACTATAAGTGAAATCCGTAATTTTCAGAATTATCCGAGTTATTTTTTATATGCTAAATACTCAAATATAATAGATTATTCCTTGGAATATTTCTATATCAAGTTTAAGTTAAGATTAATGCATTAATTTGGGTTATTAAATAATAGCAAGTCAATTTGAGAAATTACCGGACACAAACCCTAGTTGTCGTTCCGAGTATATTTTCTAAGTCATAATTGAGAGTTGATATTTTAATACATAGAATACTTTTCTAAGTGAATTAAAATATCAAAGGCAAGTTTCGATCATTTTTAATCAAGCCCTAGTCGAGCCCCGAGCTCGCGCCTTAGCCGTGCCCGAGCACCAACCGAGCCCCAAGACCTTACCAAGTCCTTAACATCATATCCCATAATTTTTCTAAGTGTTGGGGAGCCATTTCAAACCATTTTACTCGGCCCAAGACCATTTTCCCGCGAACAGCCCAGGCCGCGCCCTCGCGCCCAGCCCGCGTCCCCGCGCCCAGGGCCCAGCGCCCAGCCCAGCGGGCAGCCTGCCAGCCCAACACTTTGAGCCCAAAACCCTTATATCCGGCCCAAATCCTCCATGACCCAATGCAT